>CM022756.1:30836300-31036323 GCA_012411365.1 Ameiurus melas
TACACGTCACCTGCGTACATAGAAAATGAATGGTCACCTGTCACTGTCACTCGCTGATGTGAACGTACTTTAATGCTACACAGAATTCGGAATACAAGAAATGCATTATAAGACTTTGCAAAGACGAACAAAAGCAACAGTGCAGAAATAACCAAACTAATAATAAAGATGAGACACAAAACAGGTGAGCACATTAGGGTAAACAACCACTGTCATGTCACAGGCAGAGACAGGACCAAAACCAAAACAAAACAAAACACGTTATAATATAAACAAAACATCAGAAAAGCAGCACACACAGAGGAGGGGAATTTAGGATAGTTAGCATCTTTCTGGGGTTTTTTAAATACTTGGTAATAATGGCAGATATGCATACCACATTATTTGCCAGATTGAATGTCTCTTCAATCAAAATTTAAAACCGTAAATTGAAGGACTGTGAGCTTCATTTATCAATCTTTTAGTACAAACGTGTGTAAAATGTTCCAAAACAAAACATTTCTGCCAGATTTACAAGAGTTTCAGAAATGCTGATTTTCTTTGCACTCACGTGCGCATGTTGATCAGCCATAAATAACCAGGTGCTTACACAGCACAACTAAATTTCATTTGGTGACAGCCACAAAATTCCACAAAATACAAAGCTCAAAACAAAAAGAGCAAATGGCGAAAAAGACTTTCGCAGAGGTAGAAGTGAAATTTATTTAAGACTCACATTTTTACCAATAAAAATATTATTCAACAGTTTGACAGCACCCGAAAAGGTTCAAATCAAGAGACAAATTATAGAAACGAGTTACATGTGAGTTAGGTGAGGTGAAAAGAAAATGGTGTGACATGAAAACAGAAAAGAAAAAAAAAATCTACACTGTTATCCAGTTGATTGTGGACACCAAGCACGTCACACAGGGACACTGCTATTTTAAAACTGTTTCAAGTGTCTCGGGCCGAAATGCTGGAGTGTTGCACAGCATTAAAAGTTTCTGTGGCAAACAGAACCAATTTATAAGCCAGCTTTCATCCTCTGAAAATTTTTTTTAAAAATGATACCGGTCATTAAATGTTTCCTTCATAGTCTTCTGTCAGCTGAGGTACATGTTTACAGGTAATATCATATGCCCAGATGATATTAATTGAAATCGATCCATTGAGGTTTACATTAGTTACTCTTCTTAATTGTAAATATACACCCAATCAGCAGCACGAGTAGGATACAAACGTTTTCCCCCCAAAATTGTGGGATAATCTTGAATACAGTACAAAATATTTTTGTGTAAATGCTCCTATGAACGATTTATAAATAAATATATTTGTATCCAGCTTGATAAATGAAGGCAGAGGCTTGATGATGAATCAAACGAATAAATTTGATGTAGCTTACATGCATTGAAATATATTAAACATATATTAAACAGCATATTTTAAACTACATATAGTTACATATCATGTTGAGGAACATCTGAGGACAAGTTAGATCCTCTTACCACTTATAGACAGACGGGCCATTCTTTTCCTTTCTATCTTTCTTTAAGTTATTAAGTCATAAAATGCAACTTGTAATGTTACAGAGAAAGTGCAAAATGTTCTGTTCTGATGACTCTCCCATGCTGAAAAAGGTGCTGTTACAATGCTCTGACACTGGAGACTCCTTCCATAAATGTTAAAATAACATCTCTTTACAGTAAGCTTCACCACATCAACATTTATATGTTTTTCTTTGCTAAATAACAACACAAGCGGCCACCGTACAAGTGAAGGAGTTGTTATAATAACAGTATGAGACTGAGTGCATCAGTGTAAACGTGATTTGAATTGCAACAGCCACTGCTGTTATCGAAAAATGAATCAATGCCTTCTGACCAATCAAATTTGAGAACAGCACAGTGCTATAAATATGTTTTATGAAACATATTTATAATAGGAATATTTAAAACATGAAGTATTTTAAAACACTAATAAAAATTAATTAAATTTGCTTGAATATATGATTGTAATGTCACAGTCCCAAGACTTTCCTATGAAGGGCAAAACCTGTATGAAGTTCTAAACATGCATAACCATCATTGGGATGTATTTTTAAATAAATGGAGGAAGAACCAAGTAAATTAAATATGTAGCTCTTGTGCGTTTCTCTCTATTTCTCACCTGTAGATAAAGCATTCTTATAAAATACTGCACACACACCCCATGTTCACACTAGCAAGTCACATTGTAGTTGGTCTCATGTGGGTCAATGTTTGCGTAATCCAAATTTTCCATGACAAAATGACGAAAGTTTCATGAATGCAGTTTTTATTCGAAATCACCTGTACAGTGCAAAGCACATTCCTGACCCAGCTCATTTGCATTTAGTGACGCCCACGGAACTCAGTAAAAGTTCAAGCGCCCAGAGGGCTGAATAAAGTGACAACTAAACGGTGAAAGAAAAGGCAGAATTGTGGAAGCTATTTTGACTGACTTCTATGCCGATAAAAATATTCAGCAATGTGAAGGCACATAAAGAAGGTCCAAATTTAGAGACAGAAAAGGTGAATGAGGTGTGAATTAAGTGAGATGACAAGAAAATGGTGTCTAGACTGACGTCCTGGAAATGCAGTTATCCATGCAATTTATATAATTTGAAGTCAAGGTTTGAATTAGTTTGTCTTCTTATATATACATTTATTTATGTGTTTTCACCAGACATCAGTATTAACTCAAGAAATCTGGAAATGTAAAGAATTCACAACATTAAAGTCCATAAATAAAGTTGTGTGTAATAAAGTGAAATGACACGGGAAAAAAAGTTTTGAACACGCTAAGAAAAAGCAGTTCTCCAAGGCATGGTGAGGGAACGAACCAGCTGAAATAAGTAATAAGTAATTATACCTCCTATTTGTGCAAATTAATATCAGCTGGGTTAGTAAATTGATGGTCTATAAAAAGGCTTTTCATTACCAAGGTGTCACACAAGAAATATCTCTTGATGTTTAAAAGCAAAGAGCTCTCCCAAGACCTTTGCAACCTTATTGTTGCGAAACATATTGATGGAAGATACATATGAATTTCAAAACTTCTGAATCCTCCAGTAAGCACCATTGACACCGTTATCCACAAGTGGAAGCAACATCACTCCGTCATCAACCGGCCACGCACAGGAGCTCCTCACAAGATTTCTGACCAGGGAGTCAGAAGAATAGACAGAAGAGAAGCCCAAGAGCCAAGGACCACTTGGAAAGAGCTCCAGAAACACTTGGAGGCAGCAGGTGCCATCATCACAGAGAAAACAATAGGCAATGCAACCTACTGCTCACGCTCATCCCCCAGGACTCCGTTACTAAAGAAAAGGCATGTCGAAGCTTGTTTAAAGTTTGCTACAACTCATTTGGACAAGTCTATGAAATACTGGGAGAGTGTAGTCTGGTCAGTCGAGAGCAAAATGGAACTTTTTGGCTGTAATACTACACACCATGTTTGGAGAAGAAATGGCACTGCACATCACCCTGAAAACACGACACCAACAGTGAAGTGTGGAGGTGGCAGCATCATGGTGTGGGGCTGTTTTTCATCACATGGTACTGACAGCCTTCATATAATTGAGGGAAGGATGAATGGAACCCTTTACCGGGAGATTCTTGAGAAGAATCTGCTGCCATCCACCAGGATGATGAAGATGAGACGTGGGTGGAGCTTCCAGCAGGACAACAATCCAAAGCATACAACAAAGGAAACTCAATTGGTTTCATAGAGAGAAAAAAAATCAAGGTGTTAGAATGGCCCAGTCAATCAACTGACTCGAATTCCAATTGAACAAGATTTAAAGACAATATGTTTAGAAGAACGGGCCAAAATCACACCTGAATACTGCGGCCCATTAATTTCTTCATACAAGAAGTGTCTTGAAGCTTGAAGGTATTAAATCCATTTCAGTTAGCGTGTTCAATACTTTTTTCCTGTGTCATTCCACTTTATTACACATAACTTCATTTATGGACTTTAATGTTTGGATTTCTTTATATATTCGGATTTCTTGAGTTAATACCAAAGTCTCATGACAAAAATTTCATGTGTATAACCTCAATGGAAATATATTTACTGAAAAAAATGTTGACGCATTCATTACTTATTTCCTCCACTGTAATTTATTTGTGTATCTGTAAATTACAATACAGCACATTTCTTGTGTAAATGCACATTTGAAGGATTTACGAGTAAATCTGTCTGTATCCAGCTTGATAATGAGACCCATTGTCTCTGTACACATGTCAAAACAAGTCACACATGACAAGTTATAGGTTTTAGATCATCTTTTTTTTGGCATCAAACAGTAAATGGGAGCTAATCACTGGTAGGAACTATGGTCGTGAATGCGAAATTGAAGCAACGTTTGACCACACGCACCACATGATTGGTCTGAGGAATCATTCAAACCAGTCATTTGGATTTCTGGTGCCATCCCTAATTTCCATAGGATTGAGAAAATCACAAAATTCGAATGTTGCTGTTTCACACTGGCAGTGAAATCATGGCTCCGTTTTGGGCACGTACATAGAAAGTAAATTGCCACATGTTGCTTTGTTGCATGTGAA
Organism: Ameiurus melas; assembly: GCA_012411365.1. Lineage (NCBI taxonomy): Eukaryota > Metazoa > Chordata > Actinopteri > Siluriformes > Ictaluridae > Ameiurus > Ameiurus melas. The sequence continues at coordinate 30,840,869 of CM022756.1, forward strand.
TGTTGGTATCCATAAAAATGTTCATCAATACAGACAAGGGGAATATTCATTAAAGTGATGTCTCATTAGATGTACACGTGTAAAACACGACAGATCATTCCTGATCATACTCAATCTTCTGTTGGCATCTTTGATGCCAGTGCCTGGCCCACACCCTCCAACATGCGCGCACACACACACACGGCCAAATTTCTCACAGATTGAGAAAGAGCTGATTCAACTGCTCTGACTCACAGCGAACACAGCACTCATTCCCTCACTAACTTTTTATAGAAGACTTGTTTTTCTTTTTTTTTTTTTCTTTTTTTTGTATGAGTAGCTCATTTTGTCACGACACCTGGCACAGCAAGTATATGACCTGCTCCTCCTACACCTTGCCATCACCTGCTGCGTGATGTACTTTTTGACCGCAACACTACCCTCAAAACTCTCTCACTCACTCACTCACACACACACGCACGCACTGACTGTTTTTCTATTTCCTTAACCAATCTTAATTCCATCTTACCTTAGTGAGGGTGATGATGGCCTCTTGGTTTACTCCAGTAATGCTGAAGGTGTCTCCCGATTCCCCCTCCAGGATGGTATATTCCAGCTTGGCGTTCTCTCCCAGGTCAGCGTCTGTTGCTGAGATCCGGCCCACCTCCGCCCCCGGCGCCGCCAACTCTGACACCGAGAACAACCAGGAGCCTGAGAGAGGGAGGAGATAGAAAAAAATGAGACCAACAGACAGATCAAGATACATGAGTAGAGATAAAAAGAGATGTCAGATATACACTGAGATGGTAATTACCATAAAGGTCACTTTGAAAGTGTGCGCTCACTTACAGTAGCCCATTTGTTATTGTCCATCACTAAACAGGGAACTACTATAGGACCACAGCTGAGTACATATTATGGGATATGGACTAGCACATGCAATATGTCAGGAATAAAGCATGACAAGAAAATAATCAATGATGGGGTGGTGTTATGCAATGCAACACAAAGCGGAGTTACACTTACCACCTTAAAGTTGATTATTAATTGTAAGTATTTTATTCCTCTTATACCACAGCAGTTTATTAATGAACAACCCATCACATCTTTTATCCATTTATAGCTATGTTGTGGAATGTACATGAGACAAATTAGTTCCTGCAATCACTTACGCTTTAACAGCTCTAAAGAGTCATCTCTTTATCAAGCTCTCTTTTTAGTTTTAAAGTTATTAACATTATTAACGTTACCAATAAAAAACCGGAAAGGTCCTCAGTCGGGAAGACTTATTCAGCATTAAAAATGCTGACATTGGATACTCCTTGCATAAATGATGCATAAATGTTGCATAAAAATCTTCTTACAGAAACCTTATCGACTTTGTTAAATAGCATGATGTTTTGTTTTTTTTATTATTATTAGACTTAGACTATGTAGACTGTCTGCTGTACAAGTCCCTGTGATGAGTTGTTACTATGGAAACGATGACGTATTAGCGAATGACTTTGCAGGGTACAATCGCACACACATTCGCATACATTATAGAGTTTCAAATTGCCAGTCAGACTGCAACAGGTCTTTGGACTGAGGGAGGAAACTGGAGTACCTGGAGGAATCCCCAAAGCACGAAGAGAACATGCAAACTCCATGCACACAGGGCAGAGGCACGATTCAAACCTCCATACCCAGAGGTGCAAGGCAGGCATGCTAACCACTAAGCCTCCATAACAACAACCTTTTGCCACACATCACAGCTATATTCCTTGGTCTTACCCATTGTTATGATTGATTAAGGGAATTTGGTCTATATGTTACCTCATATTTATACTCTTATGAAACAGAAAGTTATGGTTGAATAATTTCCTGTTCCTAGTTACCCAGTTGTACTATAAAAATGTAAAATATCAATGGGACTATACTTCAAATGTATTTTTCTCATATGAATTCATAGCGGTGCCAATAAAGATTAAACAAAAGGTTAAACAATGAAGAAATGGGCGGCTGTGGCGCAGTTGGTAGAGCGGGTTGTCCACTAATTGTAGGGTTGGCGATTTGATTCCCGGCCCGGGTGACTCCACATGCTGAAGTGTCCGTGGGCAAGACACTGAACCCCAAGTTGCTCCCAATGGCAAGATAGCGCCTTGCATGGCAGCTCTGCTACCGTGAGTGTGTGTGTGAATGGGTGAATGAGACACAGTGTAAAGCGCTTTGGATAAAAGCGATATATAAGTGCACATTTACTATTTACCAAATATTTTCACAGCCTTCTTTGCTCATATTTACCAATGGTGACAATATTAGTGGTGGGCACTGTGTGCATCATACCTATAAGATATGATAAAATACCAATATTATTGAAGGATTTTGCGTTCAAAAACTTGGGATAACTAGGAAAACTGACTGACTGAATAGACAAATTCTAGATTTTGTAACTCTAATCAGTCTGTTGGAGGGCATAATAGTATATTCAGTATGTAGCACTGGCAACAGGTCAAAAGAAATACTACACACAAGTGTTTCCATGCCGAGACTGGTGTACAATCTTGTGGTGAGAAGTTTGGTGCCCAATTTAATCAAAAGTTGTAGCGCATGCACTCATAAACCCTTTCTACATTCTTAAAACACTTGTCCAAAATCTTGTTTGGAAATGATCATATTGTCCAGTTTGCACTGATTTAAATCTCCCAATACTATGGTGGGGGCATCTGGATGCTTTTATTGCTGTTGGTGTACACAGTCCACAATGATAGCGACTGCTTCTGCCACTTTACTGCTAGGAAGGACATAAACAACAAACAACAGAATGCAGCTACATACGGCAGATGAAATGGATTCGGCATCATGCTCAGAATTTCAACATTTCTATTTCATATCCTCTCCTTAAAAATATAGTGTCAGAACCAATGGTTATTGATTCCCACACAAGTCCTGAACTGGCATTTCTGTTGGTTCACACAAGCATAAATCTCTGAATTTCACACACACACACACACACACACACACACACACACACACACACACACACACACACACACAGGAAGGATGCTTTTTGAAACACATAGATAAAAAAAAAAAAAAAAAGTACCATGTTGTTGTTAATCGAGTGTAGGCTGGTAAGGGTTATAGATGGAAGTGGGGGTCCTGTGTACTTTCACCACAGGTGCCTTCAGATTCTGCCCTCGTATCTTGTTTCTGCACATCAGATCCTTTCTCAGATGAGAAGGGCTAGAGTACACATGTGATGAAGTCGGACAGTTCTTTGGATTCCAAGAAAGCACAGAAGGTCAGAAAGACTTAACACTGTCTCCCAGTTATAAAAATGGAGGGTCAGCTCTCATCACTGGCAAGATGTAACACAACTCCCTCAGATATAGTTTGTTGTTAAAAACAATTTGTAGAACAATTTGTAGCTTCACAAAACAATAAACCTCAAGAACACTAGTGCAAGATATTCTTTTACAACTAGCTGCATAAAATGTATTTAGGTTTCTGCTCTAGACGGCTCCTGCTAGCACTGTATCAGGCACGTCCCACTAGAAAGAGACCTCGGGCAGACCTGGACCAGCTATAGAGATTATATCTACAGTGGGGGAAAAAAGTATTTGATCCCCTGCTGATTTTGTACATTTGCCCACTAATAAATAAATTATCAGTCTATAATTTTAATGGTAGATTTATTTGAACAGTGAGAGACAGAATAACAACAAAAAAAATCCAGAATATGACTTAGTACTTGGTAATGACTTAGTAATTACTTTTCATTTTCAATGCCCTGTCTGAGGCAAGGAGGTTCTCACCCAAGATTTTGGTCTCTTCTGACCACCAGAGGACAACTGGCTGAAAGTGTTGTGGTCAGATGAGACCAAAATGGAGCTTTTTGGCATCAACTCAACTCGCCATGTTTGGAGGAGGAGGAATGCTGCCTATCACCATCCCCACCGTCAATCATGGAGGTGCAAACATTATGTTTTGGGTGTGTTTTTCTGCTAAGGGAACAGGACAACTTCACCACATCAAAGGGACGATAGACGGGGCCATGTACCATCAAATCTTGGGTGAGAACCTCCTTCCCTCAGCCAGGGAATTGAAAATGAAAAGTAATTACTAAGTCATTACCAAGTACTAAGTCATGTTTTGCAGAGGGGTCAAATACATATTTCTCTCAGTAAAATGCAAATAAATTTATAACATTTTTGACATGCTTTTTTCTGGATTTTTTTGTTGTTATTCAGTCTCTCACTGTTCAAATAAATCTACCATTAAAATTATAGACTGATCATTTCTTTGTTAGTGGGCAAACGTACAAAATCAGCAGGGGATCAAATACATTTTTCCCCCACAGTATGCTCCAGGAGGAGTCTGGAATCTGTAGCTGGTGTGACAGAAGTCTTGCTTGACCTTCTCAGCCTGCTGCCACCAGAACCCCCAACCAGGCAAAGCAGAAGGAAAATGAATGAATGATTGAAGTAGCCAAAAAACACATTGATCGTTTAAACAACAATTAAGAAAACAGATGCACAAACATGGTTCCCAGCTGAGTAGTGGACTTCCAGGGTGCTGCTTCTACAAATGACACTGCTGGCACAATACAAGACTATCAGTTGAAGCAACATTGCTGGGATGTTTTTAGACACCTCATTGTCAGTGCTGGGTTGGGAATAGAGATGTGCATGAGGTGTGTGTGTGTGTTTTTTTTTTTTTTATCACACTCCTGCCACTTTTGAAGGTATTATCACATGATATAGGGTATTTTCTGTTGAATTTACTTTATTTCACCAAAATATAAAGAAATGTATCATTCAAACCATAGCAACCCTGACCAGGATAGAGCAAATACATAAATTACGGTAAATACAACACAAGTAACCTGTCGCATCCAAAACACTCCCATTTTAATAAATGTGGCCTTTCTTTCTCCCATATGCTTCATGTCTGACCACCTTGTCAGAAGAAGCATAAAATATTCATGCATATGCATCATTTTTGCTAGGTCTATGGTTGCTCTGAGATCCCAGTCCAATACACACCTCTCCAATTTTTTGCAAAAAGTCCACCGGCCAACAATATCCAACCAATAGCAGTGTAATAAAGGCACCTGTCTTCCAAAACCCTGTCTTGAGTTTACTACTGCAGAGATTTGCATAGTCTGAATGAGGTGTAAGCGGCTTGCACAACTCTGAATACAAGTAACTTTCCCCACATAAATATTTATGGAACATATGGACTTGAGCAATCAAGTCTGAATACATCCCATTGTCCTGGGATGAGCGCTGGACTGTTCTTACGTACAAGTCTACAGTACATAGGTAAGATTATCCACCACCTAGTCCACCACCCAAATAATATCTGGAGGCCGAACCCTTTTCCATTCATGTTCCTTTGATGCTGTATACAGTACCTAGGTAAGATTATCCACCACCTAGTCCACCACCCAAATAATATCTGGAGGTCTGTAACCCTTTTCCATTGATGCTCCCTTGATGCCGTCTAATCAATACAACTTCAATACAACTTGTCTATTATATTTCATGTTGTTGTTGGGTTTTTATTTTGTTTTTCACCACCTAGTCCATCACCAAAATAATAACTGGTGGTCCTGTAACCCTTTTCAATTGCAGAAACAGTCCTCCAACAAAAACTAATAGCAGTGTAATCATGGCAGTCATCTAGTTGCTATTTCAAGACCTGTCTCTGATGTTTCTACTACTTGGATGTTTCTATGGTTTGCATAATCCTGGGATGAGCACAGGACAGTTCTTTGATACAAGTCTACAGTACCCAGGTGAGAGCTTTAGGGTATCCATGTGGGTCCATCCACAAGTGCAGAAGCTCCAAGAAGAAATCCATAGGGTAAAAGAGGCATGTCAGGATAGAAATGGAAATGCAAATGGAAAGCTGTGAAAAGTAGCAAGGTAGGTGAGTGTAATTTCTCTTTACGGGATCAATAAAGTGTTAGCATAAAGATCAGTAAATGTTTTAAAACCCCTGCACTGCTGCGTTACCAGAGACACGCCACTTAGTATCATTGCTGTGCTGAGAATAAGTAAACACTTAGTCCAACTGCTTGGTCCTGCTATTATTTTCCACTGATTGACAGGGTGACTATCAGCAGATGTGTTACAGTCAGTACCTGCACACTTGTAGTAGATTTAGCAAATAATGCTAAGAATATAGTTATAAGGTAGGTGCACCTAATAAACTGAGAACTCTGTGTATACTCAGAGCCACTGCTTTAAGCAAACAGTGCTGCATCTCATTTCATTCTTCTTCAGTCACTAACAAGCTCAGCTGTCAGGCTCGCATGATTGACAACTGCATTGTATTACTTTCACCTTGCTAATACTGTATAGCAATGACCTTCCCTTCTTAAGCCTTGCATTAAATCAGCACATTAGCTCTGCAATGCTGATTCACTGCTACAGTATTCACTGCTAGAGGCCGCCTAATTGTAGCTTACTGCATGTGATTTGCCACAGGTACACCTCAGTTACCAAGTCCACAACAGCCTTTGCTCCTTCAGAGGCTCGGTTGCGGTTCAACCGAGGCACAATGGGAGAAAAAAAAACAACAGATGAAGAAGGAACGAGGAAGCAAACGCAAACACATCAAAGCAAGCAATGTCATCAAATCCATTAGTCCTTTCTTAATATACGCTTAGAATCTGGATTATAATAGATAATATCATGCAGAAACTATCACAAACACAACCTTGCAAAGAAGCATCAGTCTGGAATCAAAGACAAACTCAAAGATGCTACGTGTCCCTTCAGAACAAACAGCTCCGGATGGCAGGAATCTATGAATATTAGACATCTTCCCATATCCAGATGGCTTCATGTTAGGCTTTGTCTGATACCGATTTACAAAGCTGTCACTCTGTGAACCGGCCAATTTCAGTGGGCAGAAAAAGCACCAGTGGGCTTGCTTTGAGTGCCTGCTAGAGATAGGACTTGATTTAAAACTGGAAAGCCAATATGCTGAAATGCAGGTGGGCAATTCCTTTGTAAAATAAATAGGAGATGACATAATGCCCATGGGCACACACAAATCAAATGTGGATTTTGTTTTTCTTCCAATAACATACTTGATGTAAAGAATAAAATAGAATAGAAAAGAATAGAATAGAAGCAGCTTTACTGGCTACATGTGCTTGCACACACAGGGAATTTGTTGTGCCAGTGCTTCCTGTACGCCGAATAAGTGCGACACTGAATGTGGTACAACACATAATAAACAAATATATTAAAGTAGAAAAAATAAGGACAAAGAGAAAAATGTAAAATGTAACAATAAAAAAAATGAAGACAAATATAACCAATACACAGAAAGAATGAAAAACAATGCTTTAATGTTTTATTTAGGCTTCTTTAAAGGTGCCTTGGGTAAGATTAGTCTTTTTTTTTTTTTTTTTTAAAGATTAGCAGGATTTGACATTTGAATGATTCCGCCCATGTTCCAAGACGTTCCGCCCCCAGGAAGCCCCCTTATTTAGCATAGTGTTAATAAAATGACTGACAGAAGGTGCATCCAAACACAAACAAGAAATTCTGGAACAGAGGTCAGTTTTCACGGCTTAAACCATTGTCTTTGTTTGTTTATTTATTTTTTTTTATATCAGGTTATACATATCTTCTACATTAACTGTACAAGTAATGAATAAAAATAATGGTAACACTTTCTATGAAGCCCACGCTTATAATGAATTATAGCCAAATTTCTAATTATTTATAAGCAAATATTACTGTTCTATAAATACATTTATAAAGACACATAAAGGCCTATACTTCGTTATAATAACAGTTACATTTATATTATTACTACATTTATAGTTACGTTTATATTATTGGTATAATCACCTATAAGTGATGCACTTGCTTTTTCAATGCCCATGCTCATAATGCACTATATACGAATTTATAAGTAATAATTATCAGTCTTATGGTTCCATTAATGTATTCATAAAAATGCAGCCTGCATTTTTATAATGCTATTATATTGTAGTTATAATAACTTATTAGTAAGGCTGATTTATTTCTATGTCCAATAAATTGTCATGTCACGGCAAACTAGCAACTCCATTTCCCAGAACGCATCACAAACTACAAACATGGCCAACAACTCCAACTCCAAATGGAACACACAGACACGTCACCTTCTCCTGAGGACTAATCACACACACCTGTTCTCAATCACACCACACTACTTAAGAGACTCTCACACACAGCCATTGCGAAGTATTTTGCGCAGTTGATCTTTTCTCGGTCATGTTCCAAGCCTTAATATAGTGATTATTAGGCTGGTTTTTGACTTTGTTTACTCGTTTGACCTTGATTTCTGCCTTACTTGCCCTAGCCTGTTTGCCTGATCACCTGACCACCTGACCACAGTCTGTCTTTGTTTTTGTCTTTTGCCTTGCCTTCTGGATGTTATATGTGTATCTGTCCTAACCTCCATTACGTGACACCGGTGATTTATTTTGTATTGTTGTTGATAGTTGTGTTGTGCTGCCTTATAAATACTTATTTGTGAGTGATAATACAATTACTAACCTTTTATAAATGCATCATTGATGGCTTTAAATAAAGTGAAAGCATCTGATCCATAATACAAATGTTAAGAAATCATGAAGATGCTCCCTGGGGTAGGCTCCAGGCTCCCCGCGACCCTGTAGGATAAGCGGTATAGAAAATGGATGGATGGATGAATTGATCATTTCTCATGATGAAGTTCTGAAAAATTTCCCAGTAATTTTGTAGATCAGGTTAATAATGTAGAGGCAGGTGTTAAACACTTTATGCTGCAAATATAAAGATTTTTAATCATCTATAAATGCTTATGCTTCTATATTAAATAAAGGGTATTATTATTATTAATTTATTATTATTTTATTATTATTTTTTTTTAAAGATCGATACAATTTTCATAGTCTAATTTCTAATCTATATCTTACACAGGGCCATGGGGAGGTTGGAGACTAACGCAGGGAATTCGGGACACAAGGCAGGGGACACCCTTGGCCAGGGTTCTGACTCATCGCAGAGCACAATTGCACAACCATTGTGTCACTCATTTACAAAACATGTCTTTGGTCTGGTGGAGGAAACCAAAGTACCTGGAGGAAACATCTGAAGCACGGGGAGAAGATGCAAGCCACCGTAGCTCCGTTTTTTTTTTTTCCCATTTATTTTGAGAGATCAAATAACACACCAAATCCAAGAAAGCCTGTTTTTTCCCCAGAACTATTTATAGTAGGAAATGTCAAAATTTGACCGTATGAGGTTTTTCACAGGCACCAACACCCTCCCCTACCCTGAAACACACACACACACACACACACACACATATAGTACAGCTTGCGCACACACACACACACAGCAGAAGTGTGTGAATAGCAAGCAGTTGTGACTGTCGTTTTCAGGTTTCTTCTAACATGGTGTCCCTGCTGCACATGCAAAAAATCATTCATCATTTCCCAAAGCCTCAGAGTTCTCTTCACTACAATCCACACACACACAGACACACACCATCCTCTGGGTGATCAGACATCATTATTATGCTGGTCTCTGGAGTCCAGGATTTAGTGGGGCCGATGGAACAGCATGGAGGAGAGGCTCAATGCACCAGGGCTCATAGTCACCGCTCTCTCCACTGGGCCTTTGTAATAGCACTCAGGGGGAACATTTGCTTAGTCTGCTCCAATCCACTTCAAATATCTACCCAAGTCCACTGACTTCACTTAAATTATATGAGACATTTCATATAATCCAGCCCTCGGTTCATTTAAGGATATTATAATAAGTAGTCAGGTCATGGTGTGAAGATAATTAGGCATTGCTAGTACAGAGGATTGTCCTTCTCTACATCATCTTCATCAGTCACACATTAACAATAGGCTTACCTCAGATTCTGAACAAATTTGGTCAATCAAATATTGAATCTTTGCTTTAATCATCGTATCATGTGGAAGCCTGAGGTTTAAACTCCTATTATTTTTCCTTATCTACGCCAAAGATTCTCAACCGTGCTACATGGTCACCTGAAATCCAGATTGGGGTCACATGAGATTTTTACTAACCATTCTTTATAAGTATGCATTAAAAAAAAAACTTGATTTATGGAATATGTAATAATAATGAAACCTTCCAGATTATTATCATTAAAATTCCATTAGCCTTCATTCAAATTGACATTCATTTAAGCCATCGTCCAACGTGCTGTCACGTTAATCAAAGTGGCTTTCACTGGTAGCGTGGATATTTAAATTACAAACGGGCAGTCATGGTTTCTCGAGAGAAACGTTACAAAATCCAATATTCATGCTGTAATGTGCAGTGTACTGTATGTCCATAATATGAACAGGACAAGGGTGATATTTCAGTCTGTAGCCTGCTCTAATGACCTCTGAGCACTCTGTTCTGCTGTAGGTTAAAATCCAAACTTTGTAAATGTTCCAATCACCACAAAGCATAAAAAGTGAAAATCCCATCGGATTAACAAACTTTTTGTAGTCATACAGTGTACTGTAGAGTGACAATGAATGTTTGTACAACCCCAATCCCGAAAAAGTTGGGACAGTATGGAAAATGCTAATAAAAACGAGGAGTGATGTTAAATGTACTTTGTTGACTGCAAACAAAACACGTGTACAGGCAAGGTATTTGATGATTTACCTAATCAAATGCATAGTTTTTAGAAGGTACACGTTTATTTTGAAATTACATGCGACACGTTGCAAAAAAGTTGGGACATGGGGCAATTTAGGATTAATAGCGATGTGAGGAGTTGAAATAAGAAGGTGATGTGAAACAGGTGAGGCAATAGTCTAATCATTGTATATAGTAAAAAGGCCTAGTCCTTCAAGAGCAAGGAACGGTCGGGGCTCGTCAATCTGCCAACAGATACGTCAGCGACTAATCCAACACTCTGAGAAGAACAGTCCCCAAAGACAAATCGGTAGGATTTTGGGCATTTCACCTTCTACAGTGCACAATATAATTAAAATATTCAAGGAATCCGGTCAAATCTCGGTGCGTAAAGGGTGAGGTGGAAAACCACTTCTGAATGTGTGTGATCTTTGATCCCTCAGACGTCACTGTCTTAAAAACAGTCATGAGTCTGTAATGGATATCCTGACATGGGCTCGGGAATACGTTGGTAAACCTTGGACACCATTCGCCGCTGCATCCACAGATGCAAGTTAAGGCTTTACTATGCCAAGCAGAAGCCACACACCAACACTGTCCAGAAGCTCCGCCCACTCCCCTGGGCTCAGTCTCATCTGAGATGGACAGTAGCACAGTGGAATCATGTTTTGTCTAACGAGTCAACATTTCAAATAGTTTTTGGACAAAACAAGTGTCTTGTTCTCCAGGCCAATGAGGAAAAGGACCATCCAAGCTTTTATCAGCATCAGGTCTAAAAGCCAGCGTCTGTCATGGTATGGGGGTGTGCCCCCATGCCCATGGCATGGGTAACTTCCATATCTGTGAGGGCACCATTAACGCAGAAAGACATGTACACATTTTGGAGAAACATATGCTGCCATCCAGAACAGGACAACACAAAACCACATTCTAGCTGGATTACAAGTGCATGGTTGCGTAAGCAGAGAGTGTGGGTGCTAGCATGGCCTGCCCTGCAGTCCTGACCTGTCTCCCATTGAGAATGTGTGGTGCATTATGAAGGCAATGAAGGCCTCGTACAGTTGCGCAGCTGAAGAAATGAATAATGGATGAATGGGGGAAAATTCCGCTTGCTAAATATAACCAACTGGTGTCTTCAATGTCCAAACACTTAATGAGTGTTATTAAAAGGTGATGTTACAGTGGTAAACAGTCAACTGTCCCAACTTTTTTGGAGTGCATTGCAGTGATCAGATTTGAAATTAGTGTAAATTTTCAAAAATGTATTCAATTCACAAAGTAAAACATCAAATAATGTGTTCATGTTATTTCAGTATAGTACAGGTTGAACTGAATTTTCAAATGACCTTTTTTTTTTTGCATTTTCCATACTGTCCCAACTTTTTGGGATTGGGGTTGTAATATTTACAGATCTTTGCATGTCATGTTTATTAACCAAGCACAGGAAAGAATGATCTATGGAATGACATAAGCCAAAAACAGTGCTTTTGGTGTAAAATAGGCTTCACGCTCATGAAAATCTCATACAAAATATAGTATGTGACCCTGTCTAAACTGATAAACCCAATCGTTTATCTAGCACTTGTTTGCGAGACACAGCACGAGCATCAAATCAAAGTACCGATCTATCTTTTATGTACGTGCGCATTCGAATATGTCTCCTGACTTTGCTGATGTGTGATGCACAATCCCAGTTGTGGGCTCTTACAGACACACTGATTTAAAAGTGCATTGTTAAATGTGTAAATCTAAAGAACCAGCATGTTATCGTTTCTCTTCATGTGGGACAATTCAAATTTGTAGTGTGATTTGTCTTGTTTTATGAAGAAACTGAAGATATTTGGAATAAAAATTATCGAACGTTTTTCGATATGAGATTATTATGCAGAAAATATACTAGGGCTGGGTGATGTATCAAAATAATATCGATACCATGATAAAAGATTATGCAATACACTTTTCTGACATATCGTTGGTATTGTAGGTGATGCTTGCTTTTTAAACAGTTTAATGATTATAAACTAAATGGAACCGAATGGACGCCGTTGTTGACAATTTTTTTTAAAACTTAATCTTCTTTGTCTTTGCAGGCATTATAGAAAAAGTATCAAAGTCAGTTTAACGTTTTTCTGCTTATTTCTCTACTGTTTTGAAGACAGTTTGCGATATCATGATACTCATCGTGTAGCATAGAAATATCCTCGTAGTAGTATCGTGATATGATATTGGTTATATTCAAGATATTCTTACTTGCTGAGATGTCCATTTTAGTACTGATACTTTATATAGATTTTTTAAGAACTATTTTTTTTTACCTTTAAATAAGAACATTGCCTAGCATTTTTCAGATTGTGCACTTAATGTGTCGTATGATTTCAAACACTATTTTGAATTTTGAGCCTCTTAAAATGGGATCAGTTATTTAAAACAAAACAATAAAAAAAACTTAATCTAAGCCCATATTGTCATTGAAAGAACAAACTACAGACAAGATATTAGATTTGAGCTCTCGAATCTAATCACAGCCAGTGTCACTGCACAAATTAGTCCGACTGAATAGGTATCCGATGAGGACGAGAGTTCAGAAAGCCGACAGACGCAGATAGGAGACATGGGTAGGAGTTAATTAGGGGTCCAGAGTTTAATATAGCTTTAGCCTTGTAAATACACAGCACAATTACTTCTAGAGCTTTAAAACAATGACTGAAGAGAGTACAATGTTGAGAGGGAAAAAAACAAAAAAAAAAAGCTGCTTGCACAGAAACGAGAACCTAAGCGGAATGAAAATTACAAAACATGTCTGCTTATTAATCCTGAGGCAATGATGAGAAGCGAGAGAGCGAGGTGGGAGGAAAAAAAAAAAAAAAACGTGGTGGCCAAACAGTGTTATCGGTGGAAAAGCTTTATGCTGCTATGGAGAGTGGTATGTTGAGTTAGGAGAGTCATTAAAAAGTGTCTAGCTGGCTAAAGCTCGTGCTTGAAAATCGCATGAATAAAATCTCCATTCGTTTAGTACGAGCGCAGCACAGATGCTTAGTGGCGAGGCCTACAAATGAGAAAGAGTGTGAATGTGTGAGTGTGCGTGTATTTGCAGCATCAGAATAACTAAGTCTGGACAATGCATTATAAAACAATGCGCAAGGAAACTTATCGAGACGTTTATACACTAGATGGTTTGCTGGAATACGATTATGGAAATGCCTCCAGTGTCAATTGTTGATGCAAACTCCCTGTCTGGAGTAAAAAGCAGCTCATCCTTCAATTGTTTCCCCATGTACAAGATTCAGTCTCTAAAAGAATGCTCAGAATGATCGTTGCTCACACCCGCTCTCAAGCAGGTCCTATTAACAAATGTCTTTGGGACTAAAACCGAGAATGACCATTTCATGCTTTTATGATTTGCACTTCACCAGATGGAAGCAATCCAAAAGCTCCTCACACATTACCACAGCGTATTCTGTAGTGCTCCAACACGACAGAACAGACCGCACAAGAACGTTTACTGTTGCAGATTATGCAAAACACCCAATCCATTTGTACATGCAGAAAATACACTTACTTGGAAATTCGGTCGGACATCTTTAGGCATGATTATTCTGCGATTTACAAGAGTGTGCATTCAAGTGAAGCATTGCAAAAGCCAATGCTCACAAAAACACTTATAGTAACAAGCTGTGCTGTAGATAGGAAATTCTGGGTCCCCTGAAAAAATATTGATGCCCCCCACCAATATCATATATGGTATAAGGTATGGGCATAGAGCACATCTAGTGCCACTTTCAGCTTCATCACTTTGACCTTTACTAACTGATCTTGGCCTACGTCCTTGCATTTGCTGGGTTGAGGGACCTGGCTCTGTAGACAAGAAGTACCATGACTTAAATAGCTGTAAAAACGACTGGGCTGAAATAATTAATAACAGTGAGAGGAGATATTGCAATAATGAAATAGCGAATTCTTTTTTTATTATTATTAAACTCTCAGGCATACAAACTAAAGCTGTAATATACGTAATGTAAGTAGCGACAGCCCTGGTAATAAGTATTTAAAATCCTTTGGTGGATGAAAGAATTATTAAGGCCACAGACAAAAGTTAAAAGAAAATAATCCACCCTGAATGACTTGCATATCTTCAAAGAATATTTTCACTTACTTAACAGTTTCCCGGATTACCCACAATGCCATTCTACTACCCGCTGATGAGTGCTGCCAGTGGAAATTCAAGCTCTCTCACTTCCTAATCTGTTCAAACTGATCGGCTTCCTAAGCTCCAATACGGTCATTAACGCCATCGTTCTCATCTCATAGAAGAGTCAGCCAACCAGCTGACCCGAGTCTCCAGCGTAACTGCATCAAACAGCTGCATTGCATTCTGGGACTATCAGTCCAGCATTTGCACCAATGTCTCTGCTACTTCTACGTTCTACTTTTCTCATTAATACGGCATTGACCAAGTCACTAGGAAATAGCCAGTGGAAAAAGAAAGCTCGTTACATCGTATGTTCGAAATCACTTTGTGTTGTGTGTTGAAATGTCCCCCTGTGACGTCATCAAGACACACGATCTCTAACTTCTCATGGGAATAACGAAAACACGCCTCAACCAACAAACTAACACATCGCAAATATTACCATGTATACATATTTAATGTTTAATGGTGGAAGTGTAACATTTCTTGGGGTTTGAATCAAAGGTTCTTTGTTATGGATTTGCATATGGATTTAAAAAAAAAACCACACACACACACGTTAAATTAAAAATAATTATAAATAATTATAAAATATAATAATTGTGACACCGTAACACTGCATATCGATGAGATTCTTGTGAGTTGCCCTGTGTAGACAGTGACAAAGTGTTCTTTCTATTTGACTTCAATGTTGCACTGACTGACTGGCTCATTAGCTTTTGCATCGAGTGCAAATGGCTTTGCGTCTCTTAGGGCATTTTTGAGGCATAATGCGTTGCTTTGCAATGATACATGGCGTGTGAAACTCAACGTGATGTATGAAGATGAAGTCAGATTTATAGGCAAGTGTTTCAACAACCGAGAAGATAACATGACGTTCCTGCAAAGGTGACATCTGCACAGCACTAGCATTTCATAGGTTTGTACAAGTGTATAGCACTGCCGCTGTTTACTCCCACAACTCACACTTGAACTATTCACTTGCGTAGAATGAATATGCAAAATCAAACAACTAACTGGACTAAGTTTTTTTTTTTTTTTTTTTTTAAACCATGAGAAAACAAGCAGAGAGAGACAGAGCAAAAGAGATGAAGGGATGGAAGCAGGAAAAGAGATCGAAGCAGCTAGGGCGGGAGGAGGACATGTGTGAGCAAGCTGCGTCTCCAGCTGTGAATTTTGTCAGCGCGTAATTTTAAACAAACCAATAAATAAATATATAAAAATGATCCCCAGCAAATTAAAAAGAGGCTCATATTGTATGAACTGCCACGGTTTTAATTATGGATCTTTTCATGCACACAGAACTCAATCGTGCTTATTGGATTTACAGACATCACCTAATTATTTCTTTCTTATCGTTTATTTTGCACTGTTTTGTCCAAACTTTATAAGCACACAAAGAACAAATTGAAATCTGTTCCACCTCTGCTGTGCCAGGTGAGGGAGGCGTGGGTCATTTTAATTAGCACTGAATGAGGCACAGCCAAATCCTCTGTGTGTGCGTGTGTGCGTGCGTGTGTGTGTGTGTGTGTATATGTGTGCGCGTGTGTTCATAAACTGTAGATAAAATCTGCATCTTAGGAAAATCAGATATCACATCCAACTTACATGCCTACAGAAAGAGAGAGAGAGAGAGAGAGAGGGGGGACGGGCGTTTACGAGTAAATTGGTAAACCGGAGGCAACCCAGTGTCCTACTGACACACAGTGAGGTGCATTTAAAATGTATACGAGTGCATGAATTATTACACCCACACTAGAAAAAGTCCAGGATATGGCTAACATCCAAAGCCTTGGGCAATATATGTTATGCTCAGGTTATGCTTCACTGAGCCTTGGCATCACTGCACCCTACTGCTTTAGAGAACCGGGATGGAGGTTTGTTTGGCCAGACTTGCACATTACAAGACCTGAAATCTCTACAGGATTATTCTGGAATGGTGAAGTTCACTCAAGCGGATCTTCCCTCTCTTTCTCTGGGTGCTCACCAATGCTGCTTACATGTTCCCAGCATCCCTTGCATTTCTTGGGGAGAGCAAGCAGCAAGCTTGCGATTGAATGTCAGAGACATCCATGGTGCCACACAACAGTTAAGTTCATCAGGGTGATGTAGACACCCTGCTGAGTGCACTGCCATTATAGTAGAAATCACTTTTCTCTCTGTCCGCCTCCCTCACTCTGCTTCCCTGCCAAGCCGCTGAACAATGGGAATCACTTTTAACTCCTGTTATTCTTCAAGAAGGCATTCAGCCAGGATCTGACAAAAGAAGAAAAATCATTTGCCACCTTCACCTCAATGCCCCTTTGCTCAGCAAGGGAGAACCATGTGGTCTGCTGATGTATTCCACCAAATAAGGGCTTGAGGGTTCCCCTCAAAATCGCTGAGTAATAGACAAAGTCAGCCTAACTGCATTTCTCAGGTCAATATTAATTCCGTTTGTATCAATTTTCACCCCCTGCAGAGTAGGTGTTGCATACAACAGGCTAGTCGTCTAATACATTCAGCATTGGGGAGCTGCTGACTAGTCGGGCAGTTGAAAAAACAGTAAGGTAGATGGTAAAAAAGAAAATTGTACGCAGGCAGACAGTAAAGGAAGTAGGCTAAATATACTTTGTTAGATCAAAATGTTTTAAACTAGATGCAGGCAATTATACCATCCAATGCACATGGTGTCTTTTTTTCTCTTCTTTGGTTCAGTGGAATATTATGACTTTGAGATCATATTGTATGAGGTGTAAAGGTCAGAGACCATGCCGGTACAACTTCCAGATCATTATCAGCCTGGAAAAAACTTCTGGATGCTGCTGCACACATGGTTCAGTAGTTAAGGCTCTGGGTTGAACACACAAACACCAGTTCTGCCCAATAGCCTCTGTTGGGCCCTTTAGCAAGGCCCTTGTATGTTCCAGGGGTGCCGTATCATGGCAGAACCTGTGTTCTGACCCCAACTTACTAAGAAACTGAGATAAATGAAGAAAAGATTTTCACTATGGAGAGAACCTTACTTTTCCAAGTGTGTGCACATGCTGATTATTTCTGCCCCATTCTCTTGATCCATCACCCGTTGCCCTTCTGCTCCCTGACTAGATGACCTTGAAATCGAATGCATGATAAACCCCATGACCCAGAAGGCACTGCCAGTTAGACCTGATGGTCCCTTCTTCAGGTAGCCTGACTCTGAGAAGAAGAAAGTGTGAAAGTACCTTGCATTTACACAGACTTACATGGATTTAGGGACCAATCCAAAAGAGTATGCAGTATGATTTCAGGAGCAGTTTTTTGCAGCCTGCTGATATCCAGAGATCCCCTTCAAAAACGCGGGAGTCCACAGGGAGCTTGAGCCTCTTCCTCCACTCTACTTTCTGAACTAGCAGAGGAAAAAAATTGCTGTTTCGACTTGGCTTGAGCTGGAACTAATTCATGTTCAAATTATAACAGCTGTCAATGTAGCCATGGCATGAGAGTGCTTCTCTTTTCCCTTTTCCACCTTCTTCTGTCCTTCTCCTGTGAATCCTTTACGGTTGGATACCTGGCCCTTGGGGTGCATTTTTAGTGTATCACAGACTACAGGAATAACTCTAACCTAGTGTAAGATCATGGAATTGGACTAGCCTGGGACAAAATATATGACTGTGAAGAAGTATTCACCCACCTTGAATTTTGTAGTGGAACTGAACTGGACTTAAACGGAATTATATACGTCATGAATCTACACAAAGCAGCCTATAATATTGAAGTGGGAGGAAAATAAATATAGTTTGCTAAGCTATTTACAAACAAAAACAAAATAAAAAGTAGTGATTGTAGAATCTTTCAACCCTGCTGCATAGCAAGACATAAATTGGTTCTGGTTTCCATCACATAATTTGCTGAAGTCAGTCTACATGTGTGCAATTCAAGTGTCACATGATCTGTTTCTGGAAGGTCTCCAGAGTTTTTTAAAGAACATATCTAAATAATCGGCATCAGGATGGATAGGTCCATTACATCGTTTTTGAAAAGTTTGTGTATAAAAGCAAAACCCACACTATAAACATCCCACAGACCACCATTAAACCTTATTTAAAAATAGACAGAGTATGCCACAATTGTGCCTAGAAGAGGCATTAGTCTGAAAAGCATCCAAGAGACTAAAAAGTATCAACTGTGGCAGGAGACGCTGTTCACAGGACAACCGTAGCCAAAGCACTCCACAAATCAATGAGTGGCGAGAATAAAAAAAGAACTAAATTATGAGTTTACCACAAGGCATTTTGGAGATTCAGCAAGTATGTAGAAAAAAGGTTCTCTGGTCTGATGAGACCATGATTGGACTGTTTGGCCTGTTGGCAGAAATCCAACACTTCTTATCACCCTGAGGACAGCAGACCAACAGTGAAGCATGATGGTGGTAGAATCATATTATGGGGATGTGTTTCATCAGCAGGGAATGAGAAACTTGTCATTACTGAGGGCACAATGAATGGAGCCAAATACAGGGCAATACTAGAAGCAAACCTTTTCCAGTTCGCAAGAGACTTCTGGTTCAAAAAAAACAAAAATCTTGTTAGAATGGCTCAGTCAAAGCCCAGACCTGACTCCAATTAAGGATCTGTGGCAAGACTTGTTAACTTCAGATTGCCAATGGTCTCCATCCAACCTGACAGGGCTAGGGCAATTTTTGCCAGGAAGAATGAGCAAAAAATATCAGGATTCAGATAGAGACATATCCCAGAAGACTTATGAAGCTGAAAACAATGTATTTTACTCCTATACTGAGTGATCTATGTGACAGCCATGACTATCAAAGCATGCATATACAACTCACCCCAGTCTACAGATTTGTCTATTTGTTCATAACCACTGTCTTCAAACATGATTTGAAGCTGAGCTTGTCATCATATTGCCACACTGTCTTATTTTAACACTCTATAATCATCATCATGTGGACTCTTCACTGCACAGGCTTAGGTACAGCAATGGAAATGAGATTTATGGGCTTATAAGGGCATAAATGTTGCTGTTAATAAATGTGATTCATGATGTGCTGAGAGCACACGGTAAGTGTTTTGATGAGTGAGGGGAAAGAGACCCATTTGGGCACTTGTGTTTTATTTTCAGTGTGAATGATTGGCCTCTGCAATGCTTTTAAAAGCAAGCCAGATGGAGGCTGACAAAATGGGGGAGGAAGAGAGAGAGGGGGAGAGAGAGAGAGAGAGAGAGAGAGAGAGAGAGAGAGAGAGAGAGAGAGAGAAAACAAGCATTAGCCCTAAATGTAAAAGTTTGTCACCTCTGAGTTTCTTCTTCTTGCTGTTATTCTCTCAGACTGACGAACTGCCAAATCTGTGTTGTGGGCGAGTGATGTGTGTGTGTGTGTGTGTGTGTGTGTTCAGTCTGGCACAAGTGACTTTAAGTATAATGCCAGTGTGTCCCCATGCATATGAGACTAGTATATGACTAGTGTGAATGTGTGCACATGTTTGATAGAGGGAGCTCAGGCTGAGATGGAGGCAGATGGAGTGAGCGCATGCTTGTGTAATGGATGATACAAAAGCGTGTGCATGGACACGCTCGCAGACACGCGCCCATAAATAAAAAGCTTCTAAACGTAAGCAGATTTAAGTGTGCTCCTCTTCTCCCATTCTTACAGCCTCGGTGTTTCTTTGTTACATCTTCCTTTTCCCATTCTCTCATTCACTGTCCCTAAGGACAAATTACCATGATTATCATTTCTCAGCTCTATTCTTAAACTCCCTCTATTCTCCCCATTGCTCTACTTCCTTCTCTTGACTTCCCTCCTCCTTTTCAAACTGTCTCTCTTGCTCTCGCTCTCTGGTTTGGACTCAGTACCTGGCACGGGCTCCAGACAAATAAATTACTAATATATATGCGCAATGCCTTTCTGTATCTTCAATTTTTCATCTAGTCACCATATAAAAAAAGACACTGATATTATCTGGCATACCTGTGTAGTCATCTGTCATGAAATCTATTTATCTATCCATCACACAGCCACCACAAGCTCTTCCCCTGCACATTGAAGCAAGTTTAAACAAAAAAAAATTCTACACGATCCATGTTCTGCAAATAGTGCAGCACAAAGACAACTTTCGTGAGAGTGCACCTGAAATTAAAGTTCAGTTTATATTGGCTGTAGTTCATCATGCAAATTGTGCTTGGAACAGCCTGCTAAATACACTCCTAATGAAGCGAGCCGATCCAGTGAAATTGTATGACCAGAAGCTCAAAAAAAAAGCGCATGACTAAAGAGGTTAACGTGTTGTTAAATGTTTTTATTAAATGAAGACTATGATGCTATGATGGGTCGGAACCCCATCCAGGGTGTTCCCTGCCTTGTGCCCCGAGTCTCCTGGGATAGGCTCCAGGATCCCAGTGACCCTTTGTAGAATATGCTGTATAGAAAATTAATGGATGGATGGAAGACTCTCATGTCAGAACAGCTAAACATTGTGGAGAATATTAATATGGCTAATACGCCATTTGATTAACCTATTAATTAGTAGTGTTTGTTTTTTTTTCTTGTCATTTGGCTGTGGCTTCTAAGCAAATGGAAAATTGGCAAGACGTTCTGCTTAATGCTTTGGATCTCTGATGCGTTCATGACATATATGCTATTACCATGGTTGCCAAATCTGCATGGCAAAAGCATCCCAACTGACAAGGTAAACAAACATTTGCCAAAGTAGAAAATCACCTGAGCATGGACAACACGGAGCAGACACTAAACAACAACAAAAAAAATCACTAGATAATTATAGAAATGATATTTTATATAAGCAGCTAACATTTATTTCCCCCCTTTTTTTGCCAGTCCAAATCTCCAGAGCATTCAGTACATAGAACACAATGCAATGAATATAAAGTCAAAGAATCTGACATGAATCGTGAAATGCTTTTGGTATGTGGGTCTGAATATTTAACCAATGAGTGGTAGTTCATTGGTCCTTACTGTTTTTAATTGAAGCTTGAAAAGCTGGGGGACGACGGCAATGAAAACCATAAACAAAAACTTTTCGACTAGGTTTGTCAATAAAATATAATTAAAAAAAATATGTATATTTTTTTTCAGTATAGGCTACAGGCTACATAATATCATACTGGATGCATAATATATGCTTTTCATTTTGGATATATTAGGTTGCGTGTAAAGATGGTCATCAAGAGGGTTCTCTTGGGTTTACTAATCCATATCTTGCATCACAGCTCAGTTTAGCTGCTCACCGTCAACCCAAAACACATGCTATTTTCCATGTTTTGTAAAATAGAGTCTCTTACAACCACAGCATTTTGACAGGCTCCATAGTGGGTGCACCAACTACCTAAGCAGTGAGAATCTCCCGGCAAACAGATTGGAAAACAGCAGAAATATAAGCAGCAGGTATGATGTCTGTAACAAAGCAAATTTCGCAGCAATCATTTCAACATGAAGTGACTTACAGTGATTTTATCATGGTTGAGCTACATATCCCAAGTGACTTACATTGGCTTACATGTGGCTGTATGAAAGTAGTATCTAGTATTCTTACTTCTGAAAAATGCACTTTACTGTACATGTTAATGTGCATACATGTAGGTTCCTACACCTGTTTCATTTTTCCGAAAAATTCCGAAATACTTGGGACGGTGTCATTTAAAAATTCAATTCACCCTGTACTATATTGAAAACACAATATTAACACATTATTTGATGTTGTACTTTGTACTTTTTTTTTTTTTACAACTTATTTTTATAATTCAAATAATTAAATAATTAAAATCTGATGGCTGCAACACACTCCAAAAAAGTTGGGACAGTCAACTGTTTACCACTGTGTAACTTCACTGTTTCTTTTAATAACACTTAAGGGTTTGGGCAAGTGGAATTTTAACCCATTCACCTATTATGCATTTCTTCAGCTGCACAAGTATATGGGGGCTTCGTTGCCTTATTTTGCTGGGATTATTATTATTCTGCGGAGAATGTGGTTTGGCATTGTCCTGCTCTGGATGGCAGCAGATGTTGCTCCAAAATGTGTACATATCTTTCTGCATTAATGGTGCCCTCACAGATCTACAAGTTCACTATGCCATGGGCACTGACACCCCCATATGATGACAGATGCTGGCATTTGGACCTGATGCTAATAAAAGCTTGGATGGTCCTTTTACTCTTTGGCCCGGAGAACACGACAGTTGTTTTGTCTAAAAACTATTTGAAATATCGACTCCTCGGTCCACAAAACATGATTCCGCTGTGCTACTGTCCATCTCAGATGAGACTGAGCCCAGAGAAGTCGGCGGAGCTTCTGGACAGTGTTGATGAATGGCTTCTGCTTGGCATAGTAAAGCCAGTGATGTTGACGTCTGAGGGATCGGAGATCACACACATTCAGAAGTGGTTTTCGGCCTCGCCCTTTACGCACCGAGATTTGACCGGATTCCTTGAATATTTTAATTATATTGTGCACTGTAGAAGGTGAAATGCCCAAAATCCTACCGATTTGCCTTTGGGGACTGTTCTTCTCAGAGTGTTGGATTAGTCGCTGACGTATCTGTTGGCAGATTGATGAGCCCCGACCCTTCCTTGCTCTTGAAGGACTAGGCCTTTTTACTATATACAATGATTAGACGATTGACTCGCCTGTTTCACGTCGCCTTCTTATTTCAACTCCTCACTTTGCTATTAATCCTAAATTGCCCCATGTCCCAACTTTTTTGGAATGTGTTGCATGCATCAAATTCGAATTGTTTATCTTCAAATAAAACTATGCAGTTGATTAGGTAAATCATCAAATACCTTGTCTTTATACATTTATTGTTTAAACACAAGTCAAAGTACATTAAAAAAATCACTCCTCTTTGTTTTTATTAGCATTTTCAGAATTGGGGTTGTACATAACATAAGCCAGAAATGAATGCCAGGGTGGGTGGCGTGCTTATGCATTTTGAATGGATGCCAAGCTGTATTAGAATCGATGGTATTATTCAGAATTCATCATTTCATTATTTAAAGTGCAATCTAGTGTCAACCAGTCTTACCGTAATGTTCAGGAATCCTGTGAAACAATTAGATATGATCATCATTTAATAGGTTTGGTGTGCCTAAAATTACTCCAAACCATGTGGCTAAATGTGTTATGGTCTGATAAGACTAAGGTAGAGTGTCCATCCATCCATCTTCTACCGCTTACTCCTTCTTCAGGGAACCTGGAGCCTATACCAGGGAGCATCGGGTACTAGACAGGGTACACCCTGGACAGGGTGCCAGTCCATCAAAGGGCACAATCACATACATACTCACACAAACACTATGCCTACCATGCATGTCTTTGGACTGGGTGAAGAAACCAGAGTACCCGGAGGAAAGCACTGCAGCACAAGGAGAACATGCGAACTCCGCGCACACATGGCCCCGGCAGGACTTGAACCCTGGACCATGGAGGAGTGAGGCGTACTTGCTAACCACTAAGTCACCGTGCACCTAAGGTAGAGTGTTTTCGGCTTAATTCTAAAAGATATGTTTCCTCACAAAATAAGTCACCCACAGTGAAGCATGGTGGGGGCAGCATCATGCTCCGGGGCTGCTTCTCTTCAGCTGGAGCTCTAGTCAAGATAGAGGAAATCATAGATAGCTCCAAATACCAATCTATTTTGGCATGAAACCTGTAACCAAATTACTGTAAGGTTTTGTTTTTCTGTAGCTTGTTTTCCCACTAAAACATTCTGGGTTGTTGTTTTTTTCATCACTCAGAAGGTAAAAAATTATATTACGTAATATATCTTTGTTTTAGTTTCTTAATCACATTTGAGATATGGGTTGGGTTAAATATGGAAGCATCATAATGATGCCTTCTTTGAGCTTTTTTTGACCAGTATAGCACAAATACTGCATGTTATTTGACACATAAATATTCAGCCTCATAGATACAGTATGTTATATTAGGCACCCACCAAGAAGCTTTTGGCTACACCCCAGCTACGCCTCTGCCAGCTGCATGCTAATGCACTCACAGAGAGAGAAATTCTCAGAACTGTGGCAGAACTGACCTTGCAGGTTTTGGACAACGTTTTTTTTTTTTTTTTTTTTTATAAAGCCATTTCAAGTAATTGAGGAGAACTGCAAGAAGGCTGTCTTTGATAGTGTTATAAAATACCTGCAAGCACAGTTTGACATAGGCAAGAAGAGAGATGGATAAGGTGAGAGCAATAGAAGCTGATAGACTTAGAAAGAAACACAAGGAGTGAGCAAGCTGAGAAAAAGTGAAAGAAAGAGATAGAGATATTATGGTACTCTAGAGGAGGTTTAAACTCCAGGGAAGCTACCATTTCTCATGGAACGACTGGGGTTTGTCCCCCCTCCCCTCCCCCAAGCACACACAAAGGAACTGCAAAATTCTTAATTTCTTAAAAGAAATAAGGAGACGTTATGGCACTAGGTTAAAATTTGTCAACATTATGGCACTTATAAAACAGCAAAGACATTAATCTTGTATTTTACAAGATTTTAATTGCCTGCCATTTAAAGTTTGGAACAGGTTTAAGATGTTTCAAATTAAAATCTCAACTAATGTGCCTTTAATTCTGTCACGTCTCATTCCATTAGGACCTCACCTCTGGGTACTTTCAGATTGAAGGGGGGAGGGTGTTTGGGGGGAGGACGCGTCTTATTCAGGCACCATCTTAAGCAAACTGACAGCAAGTCAATTAATTAAAAAGTACTTTTAGAAAATGACCTTTCGCATTTGATTTCTGGCTAGTCCCCATGCTGATTACAAAATTCAAGCTTTCAAGGCAAGCAGAAAATGGTCCAAACCCAAACCTAAATATAAAAGTATCTAGAGAACAATGCATTATGCAATGCGACCAATTATCCCAACCGACACTATTTCCGTATTTTCTAATTGTCTCAACACGATTAGTAGGAGAAGACTATTTCCCAAGACATTAAACTTTCCAAGTCTGTTAAAAAAAATTTTTAAACCAAGCCTATTGTGCAAATACTGCCAGCACTGCCAAATAAATAACCACAGACACCTTCTATTCAACACAAATTTGTCTAAAGGACTGTTTATCCCCATCTAATCCTAGTTCCGGTTTTGAAATGTGTGGATGTGCCTTCCTGCGTTCTTTAAATATATGCCTTCTTCAAAATTCAGTTACAGCAACGTACATGGTGAGAGGAATATTTATTGTGCTGCATACTAATCCGCCATATCCTTTTATTTGTCCTTTTACTGAGGAAAGTGGGGGTACTTTAACCCTCATGTTCTGTTCATTACTAAGTAATGCAGGTCAAATTACATGGCAATATATATATATATATATATATATATATATATATATATATATATATATATATATATACACACACTGTCATTTTAACTTCGTTATGAGCAATATAAAAATATGACTGCTAATAAAAGTACAAATAAACAAAAAAAAACCCCTCCTCATTCTCCTTCTTCAGGGCAGGTGCATGAACAAGTAAGAAATTATGAAAAAAGAAATGTAATCAGATTTTCTTTAGTAATCAAACATAGTCTTTTCCACCACACAAACCACGCAAATCCGTAGGACCCCAGAGATCCATGGTGCTACTGCTGGCCACAAACAAACAAATGGCTGAACAAACAAACAAACAAATACAGGAATACTGTATCACATTAGCTAGCTAATCAGGGCCAGTAAAGAGTACATTAAAGAATAGGAGTCCAATACAGAAAATTTGAAAGCTCACCAATTTCTTGAAAAGTTTGATGGGGTGGACGAGATGTTGGATACACACTTGGTCAAGGGAAGAAGATAAACTGTGGTTGAAGTTGCAATGGGCTCACCAGTTCATAGAATACACTTGCAATGGAAGTGTTTTACAGTCAAGAGCTACAAGATACAAGATATCCTGAAAATGAACGCCAATGACATTCATCAGAAATGTAAGAAAGCCTCTTCAAGTAAGCTTTTATAGGAATAATAATGCCTTACTGTACTAATGAATGTAAACAGAAATGTGTCATAGCTATGAATGCATCTAGTATATTAATGATAAAGTGAACTTTATCTGACAACTACATGGAACTTTGTCTAGACCAGTGGTTCTTAACCTTTTTGTGAGTGCATCCCCCTTTAAAGAATGAAATTGTTTGTGAAGTGCTGGTCTAGAACAACCCTAGTCCTGGAGATCTACCTTTTTGTAGACTTTAGCTCAGGAGTGTCAAAAGTACGGCCAGTGGGCCAAACCCAGCCCGCTAGGGGGTTAAATCCGGCCCGCAGGATGAATTTTGAAAGTGAAAAAATACATAAAAGAGTGACACAGTAATTTTTAATAAAATGCAATTCCTAAATTATCTGCTAGAGGTGTACTGTTTTAGTCAGAGTATAAGACGCGGCACAACTATGCTAAAGTTTAGCTCCTACCATAACTGTGCAAATATGACCATGTAATTTTTCATGTAACCTGCAGGGGACACACAGTGGCTAAGTGGTTAGCACGTTCGCCGTTCGCCTCACACCTCACGGGTCCACGGTTGGAGTACCGCCGGGGCTATGTGTGCGGAGCTTTGCATGTTCTCCCCGGGGGTTTCCTCCCCCAGTCCAAAGACATGCATGGTAGGCTGATTGGCATGTCTAAAGTGTCTGTAGTGTATGAATGGGTGTACTGTTTTAGTCAGAGTATAAGACACGGCACAACTCTGCTAAAGTTTAGCTCCAACCATAACTGTGCCCATATGACCAAGTAGGCTGATTGGCATGTCTAAAGTGTCCGTAGTGTATGAATGGGTATGTGAGTGTGTATGTGATTGTGCCCTGCGATGGACTGGAACCATGTACCCCGCCTGGGATAGCCTCCAGGTTCCCCGTGACCCTGAAAAGGAATAAGCGGTAGAAGATGGATTGATGGATGAAATCTAGATCTCAAAGGTAGATCTCAAGGAAGAGGGTTGGTTACCACTGTTCTAGACTGACTAAAAATGGTGTAAATTTTTCAAATGAAATTCACACAGAGAGAAAATACAGCTTGTTTACTTAATGCGCTGCGATTCTTATTTTGTTTCAGTCTTTGAACGAGGAAGCAAGTTTGCTGTTAGATTTCATTCATTTGCACAAAAAGTGAGCAGAATATTTAAACAAAATATATTATTGTTTGTCCTTGGATTATTGCTTGTCTGTGAAAACATGGAGCAGGATAGCACATTGGGAGGAGGCTCCTGACTATAATACCATAGAGGAGACTTGTCAGTAACATAAGTGTTCAGAACCCAGGTTCCTTCAGCTTAGATATAATCGATTAAGTACACCTGCTCTTTCATGCAATTATCCAATGAGCCAATTATGTGGCAGCAGCACAATGCATAAAATCATACAGTATAAGAGCTTCAGCTAGTGTTCACATCAATCATTTGAAATAAAGAAAATGTAATCTCAGTGACTGTAGCATGGTTGTTGCTGCTAGACAGGATGGTTTGAGTATTTCAGAAACTGCTGATCTCCTGCATTTTCACACACAACAGTCTCTAGAGTTTACACAGACACAGGTCTAGTTCCTCACCTTCTTGAGGAGAATAACCAGAATAACTTGTTCGATGTGACAGGAAGTCTACAGTCACTCTTTACAGCCGTGGTGAACAGAAAAGCATTTCAGAATGCTCCACAGATCCAACCTTGAGGCAGGTGGGCTACAAAAGTAGAAGATTACATGAAGTTCTGTTCCCGTCGGCCAAAAACAAGAATCTGAGGCTACAGTGTGCACAGGCTCACCCAAACTGGACAGTTGAAGACTGTATCTGCATGATTTTAAACATTGCACTGCTGCCACATGATTGGCTGATTGAGGTGGTGTATTTTTAAACAAGAAATTTGAGAGATTAAAACATGTCTAGGATATTTTTAAAATATGCAAAAACCGTTTGTGGAAATAAATTCTTTGCACCATACTGGGAAACTATGCAGAATAAATCTTTTGGATTATTAATCACTGTTTTTTTTTTCTCTGCAGACAGGTAATTTTTTTGTGTTGTTTTTAACTTTATATTTTTAATTTAATACATTTTCACTAAGAGCGAGAGAAAGACAGAGAGACATGGAGAGGAGAGAGAGAGAGAGAGAGAGAGAGAGAGAGAGAGAGAGAGACTAGAATAGGGCCAAAATTTGCAATGTACTCAGTCCTCCAGACCCACAAGGGCATCGGCATTGTCAGACTCCTAAAGAAAGTAAAGCCTCTTAGCCATGCTGGTTTGCCAGAGCATGTCCTACATGAACATGAACACAGTCACAAGTGCTGTGTGTGAATGAATAAACATAAAAGCTCTATCAGAGCAAAGACATTTGTCTTTGTGCATTTGTCCACGTGTGTGTGCGTTGGGGTTTGTGTATGCAGTACTATACTCAGTAAACAAAGAAACGTCCTCTCACATTCAACAGCTTTTATTTCCAGCAAATTTCTTAACATGTGTAAATATGTATATTAACATAAAAATGTTCAACAACTGAGGCATAAACTGAACAAGTTTCACAGACATTTGCCGAACAGAAATTCAATAATGAGTCTCAGAACAAGGGGGGTGCTTTAAGTAGCTGCTTTAATAGTACAGTGCATCTCATCCTTGCAAGTTTTCAATCACTTATGTTAGGGATGCACTTGGTAAGCTGTAATTTTCCACTGCAAGGACGATCAGCTGTCTTTCCTGTCTCCCTGTAGCACTATCTTAGACATCTTACATTACAGACATTGCAGTTTATTGCTCTGGACACATCTGCAGTCCTCATGCCTCCCTGCAGCAGGTCTATGTCATGTTCACTCAGGTGAGGAGGAACCCTAGGCATCTTTCTTCTGGTGTTTTTCAGAGTCAGTAGAAAGATCTCTTTAGTGTCCTAAGTTATTATTATCGCCTGTAAACTCTTAGAGACTTAAGAACTGTTCCACAGGTGCCGGTGCAATAATTGTTTATGGTTCATTGAACACGCATGAAAAATATAATTTAAATCATTTCTAATAAAGATCTGTAAAGCTTATTTGGATTTTACAAAATTATCTTTATAATACAGTCTCCTGAGAAAGGGACGTTTCTTTTTTTTTTGCTGAGCATATGTACAGTATGACGTTTGCACATTGGCACAATAATGTAAGTGTTGTGAAAAGTCAGTATTTTATATATTTGGTTTTTTTAGTGATTTAATATGAACATACACTGTATACACTGATTTGCATAAGCATTTAACCCCTCTTGAAACTAGTGTTTCAACCCCCTACAAAATATAGAAAAGATCAAGGGGATGATTGCTTATGCAAAGCACTATATGTATATGTCTATGTGTATTAGTGGTACTCACTCTGAGTAAAATGAGGCGGATTGTCATTGACGTCTGTCAGCTTCACAGTAACTGTTGTGGTTCCAGAAAGTCCTCCAAGATGACCACCCATGTCTTTAGCCTGGAGGATTATGAGGTACTGGTCCTGAGTTTCTCTGTCCAAATCAGGGACTGCTGTGCGCAAGATTCCTGAGAGAGAGCGAGAGAAAGAGAGAGAACAAGAACCAGAGAGATGAAATCCAATAACACTGCTGCTAGGCCCTTGAGTAAGGTCTTTAACCCTCAACTACATGTTTGAGTACTACGCTGCCTCACTTGTAAGGCATGATGGAGAAAACTGTCTATAACAAGCATCTATGTTATAAAATTTACTCACACTGCCATTATATTGTCAGGAGACCTGCACTTTTATTTGAGACTAAATAACATACACTTGGGCCTTGATATATTTTATAAAGTATGAATGAGTATACCATGAAATATTTCTTAACAATGTCATAAAATGTGCTAATGAGACAAAAAGACTACCATGCCATGAACACAGGACAGAATTAGGTTAATTATTCTTGATTCACATTCAAAACCTTTCAAGAATAAACGCACAAAAAAACCCTTCTCATTTATATCAGCATGGGGTTCATAAATGTCAACAAAATTAATTAGGTTTCGTTATGCGGCCAAAAGGAATCAAAACACGAAGGGCCACCATTATTCACTGACAGACACACAATACCCTATGTGATATAGAAACATAGCATGAATACAATGGCACAGAGAGCCTTGTCAATACATTTTCACAAAATTCGCCACCCTTCTTCTTCGCTCTGTCATTATGTCTTGTTCTACTTAAGCCACCACACTGTCTCTGGCACAAACACACACACACACACACACACACACACACACACACACACACTCATGTATACTTGCCTCTATACACCCACACACACACAAACAAAGCAAACACTAGACTCTGCACAGTTCATAAAGCTGCCAGCCAATCAACTAGCAAAACATAGCAATGCACAAGTGTTTTTTTGTTGTTGGCTTTTTTTTTTTTTTAGCTAGAATGGACTCTCTCTCGTCCTCCTACCTTATAAAAGCCTCGTCCCTCTATCTCCAACAGGCTACAATGTGACATGCGAAAGCCCTATGGTGAAGTGCATGGAAAAAAAAGTCCCAAGTGCATTTCAGATACTCTTATTAATAATTTAAAGGTTGCTGTTCCAAAAAAAAAATAATAATTACATTCAATTCAGTTCTATTTTTGTAGTGCTATTAACAATAGACAGTGTATCAGAAATCCAGAAGTAGATTTAGATCCCTAATGAGTTCAAGAAACCTTGAGAAACTGGGAAACCCATGCTCTTCTGGGTGACACCAGTAAGTCAGATTGTAAATCATTACACTTCTACAACTGTGTAGTATTAAGTCAAATAGTACTAAGTGATAAGATCCTCGGATAAGAACAGGACAGTCTTTATCATTACAGCAGCTGTTCCAAGTGAGATGATCCACTGAAACAAGGTTGAATCCTGGACATAAACTGGTTTTGGGAAACTCAGATCAGATTCACATGGGAAATCCATGTGGTACCATATAGAGTAGAATGTAAAGCACAAGCAGAAGTAGAGTATCACGATGAAAATGCCATCTTTTTGTGTTCCCACCCGTGTTTCAAGTCTGGGTTGCTAAATTTGTTGTGTGCTGCTGTTTATGCCAAAAATGTGTATAGAGAAGAGAAGGAGATAAGAGAAGGAACACAGGCAGTGGGTGATATGTTGGGATGAGAAAGGCTGAAGAATAAGAAGTGAGGGGGAAAAAATGCAGGGAGTGAGGATGGGCAAAGATTCTGAACTTGGTTTCATATTTATTTGGCAGCCGTGGAAAATCCTTCACATGGTCAAATTTAGATTTCTATTGTACAGTATACCCTCTTTCAATTAAATGTTTTTCTTTATCAGGGCCTCACCAACTTCTATAAACAAACAAATAACCTCAGGTGATCACAAAAAAATCACAACAGATTTCCACATGTAGTCATTTCTTCCCCCCCAAAAAGCCCACATCAAAAAATACTAAATTATTTTAGAGTAAATATACTATAGAAAATGTAGTAGAATTCCTGTAGTACAAGCAAAGTGTATTTTAAACTCACTATAGTAAAGATACCATATTAAATTGCAGTGATATGTGGTAATTTGTTGTGCTAATTCTATATATATATATATATATATAGTGATCCAAAATACCAAAATGATCTGCCAATGGACCAGGAACACATAACCCATTGTAGAAGTAAAAGCACCTTAAAAACACTCTGAAAAATCTTATATTTGATATGTAATAATCTCATAAACAAGAATTCTTCTAGATATTTCCACTTGCTATTCAAAATGCAGTGCACATTTGGCCATTTTAATTTAAAAACATTTCTGTGTCACTTTGGTTAAATATGTTTACTTAAAGCAGAGATGTCAAAGTATATTACCGAGTGAAAACCTAGGAATTTCTGCCTTCCTATACCATTTGGTAGAGTAAATCTTATTACGAACACTCTGCCAGCTAGGAAATAGTTATTTATTATTGGAAAACGCAGCTATGGCTGGTAAAAATGGAAAAGCCTGAAAGCAATGGACTCACCTGTCTGTGGGTCCACAGAAAAATGAGGCTGGCCTTGCACCAATGTGTAAACCAGACGAGCACTGTTCCCATAGGTGGGGTCATCAGCATCAGTCGCTGTTACCTGAACAATGGACGTGCCTGTGAAGGAGAGAGAGCGAAAAAAAGAGAGATGGCAACATCAATACAGAACAGTACACAGCACTCATCCAACTAACCTTGAGTGGTAGACTTTTATACCGGCTGACCAATTCACCCTGCCTCCTCATCTTCCTTCTTTATTCCTTTCCCTTTTCTAACCGGATACGAATGCATTACAGATACAGAACAGATAATATCCAAACAGGTACAAATACAGACACAAATCAAAGACAAAAATAGGTAACAGATATGACACAAAAAGTCAGCACATCAACGTCATTATCGTGAACGTGAGCTGCAATGCACTGACATCATCCTTAGTAACTTCCTGGTCAGCGTCATGGCTGTTTCAATTAGGCTACTAGTTCGTTTACATTTTGGGAAGGAGATCCGACTAAATTTTTTGCAGTAATAAACTCGATGTAGCAGTGATGTAGCGGATGTTGTGAAACTTTCAGAGCTAGAATTCACACACCATGCTGACCATTTTTTTTTTTATTTGACCTTGTTTTACAGTGTTTTAGGAAAAAAATGTAAAATAACTCAAATTGTGATCAGCCACACCCACTTTGGGTTTAAATCCAAATACAGATGCAGATATGAATAGCTGGAGCGCTAAGCTAAACAGACACAGACACCCAATTCATTCACCTTCTTCCTTTCCTCTTACCTTCTTTTTCCCGTCACTTGGTCCGTCTCACATCATTTCTCTTCATCGCTCGGAACCCCTAATTCCCTTCTGCCCCTTTCTCTCGGTTTCTTTACCCCCCGTTTCCTGTTTCCATTCTATCTCCTTGACAGTTATAGACCCCCCCCCCTTCACCAAATAAATCAAAGACTGTCATCCATCATGTCTAGGATGGAAATTGCTTGGGGGGGGGGGGTATACAGTTGAGAAAAAACATGGTTTCCAATGGGGCATCAGCTGACAAGCTATAAGGAAAGATGGGATTTGTGGGCACAGCTGTTGCTGCTTTCTGACAACAGAGACCTGCCAGTGTCATCTGGAATGAGCAGTGGGCAGGGCTGCTCTGATTACTGATCTATCACAGGTACTTAAGAAGCAGTGGAACACAAATGGAAGACTCAAGAGCGAGAGAGAGAAAGTTTGTGTGTGTGTGTGTGTGTGTGTGTGTGTGTGAGAGAGAGAGAGAGAGAGAGAGAGAGAGAGAGAGAGCAACCGTTTTGATTCACACTGCTACAGGATAATCAGACAGGCAGATCAAAAACTGATGTGTCACTGTGAGGTTGATGCAACATTTACACAAACACAGAAATCTGTGCACATTCATCTTAAGAAAGGCTGATGCGCGAGTCACAATTTCGAACGATAATGCATTCAGATGGGAACTAAAAAAATTTTAAATAAAATGACTACCACAAACTGGAGTATTCAGTACACATTACTAATACTGTTAGATTTGCCGTAGGTTTTTTATTTATTCATTAATTGCATTTATTTATTGCTAAAGTGGTGCAAACACATCTTAATGATGCTTTGAGAATATATCTGAGCATGTAAATGCAGTATTATAACGTGAAAGATAAATATTGACATTTTATTTAAGTTTTCATCACTGTGAAAATTACAGATCGTTCTTTTTTGCATGACAGCTGATGAATGCCAACATCCCGACCTTGTCAGCACTCTTGCTGAATAAATAAGTCTGGGTGTTGCAAATCCCAGTGCTAAGGGAAAATTTCACGGATGGTCAAGGAAATCTCTGACACCTGACCTAGTGCAGTTACCTATGTTGGCCATCTCAGAGACAGTAGCGCTGTACGGCCTGTCTTCGAACACAGGCGGGTTGTCGTTGATGTCCTGCACCCTGATGATGAACTGGGAAGAGGGCTCCAGGGCACGCTCTGTCTGGCTGTCTGTTGCTGTGGCGATAAGCCGGTACTCGTCCTTCTCCTCCCTGTCCAAGGGCTTTGTCACATGGATGTTGCCTGTCTTTTCATCAATCACAAACACTGACCCCGCCCCTTCACCTCGGAGCACGTACTTGGTGCGCCCATCACCTCTGTCCATGTCAGTGTGAAGCTGAAGCGAAAGAAAAAGAAAGGAGATGGTGAAAAATCTGAGCTGAAAGATGTGAGGAAACAGTAAACCAAAGGGATGGAGTGAAATGAACCAGTATTAGAGATTATACAGTATACAAACAACATGTGTTGAAAGCAAAGTAAAAGGAACGAGCCACTAATCCAATCTCCAGAGATCAGCAGATAAAAATGTACAAATTTGAAAATGGAGGAGAAAAATATAACATTCATTTCCAGACCAGGAGAATCAGATGAAGGCATTGATTGATTTATGGTAATTAAAGCAAATGTTCATTAAATACCACACTGTGGTCATGACTAGTAAAATCGTGCTCATGTTTTTTCTTAATTGAGTCATGTAACCTGGCATTTTTTAGATGTTTTATGTCATACATAAAACTACCGCTTACTCCTTGTTCAGGGTCGCGGGGGAACCTGGAGCCTATACCAGGGAGCATCGGGCACAAACCTGGACAGGGTGCCAGTCCAGTCATATGGCACATATATATATATATATATATATAGAGAGAGAGAGAGAGAGAGAGAGAGAGAGCACCTCATGCTGTGAAAGAGTATTTTTTCCATTTTCTTCAGTTAAATATCTCATATTGATAAATTTAGATCTTACAAATATAACATTAACCGAAGGCATCCTGGGTAAAGACAAAATACAGATTTTATTTCTTTATTTTATTGATGGAAAAAAAGTTATCCAGTATCTGTCACCCATTCGAAAAACTAACTGCCCCCCTTAAACTTTAAATCTGCTTGTGCCACATTTTGCAGCAATAACTGCAACCAAATGCTTCCAATAACTGGAGATCAGTTTTTCACTTACTTCTAGGACTAGGATTTACTCCTATGCTTTGGTTTATTGTCTTGCTGCATGATCCAGTTGTGCTTGAGTTTCAATTTATGGACTGAAGACCAGGCATTCTCCTTTAGGATTTTCTGGTAGAGAGCAGAATTCATGTTTCCCTCAATTATTGTAAGTTGTCCAGGCCCTGAAGCAGCAAAGTATCCCGACACCATCACACTTCCACCACTACCATGCTTGACCATAGGTATGATGTTCTTTTTGGGGAATTCTGTATTTGGTTTGTGCCAGATGTAACGGGACCCCTATCTTCCAAAGAGTACCACTTTCAACTCATCAATCCACAGAACATTCTCCCAAACGGTTTGAGGACCATCAAGGTGTGTTTTGGCAAAATTCAGATGAGTCTTAATGTTCTTCTTAAAGCCCTTTTAGTTGGCCCTTTTAACCAACTTCATGCTGTAGTAAAAAATTATATTTAAGTGTAGATTAGCTTAAGCAGGGGGCGTGGAGGCTTAGTGGTTTGCATGCGTGCCTCACACCTCCAGGATTGACGGTTCAATTCCAGCTGTGGCTCTGTGTCTGTGGAGTTTGCACTTACTCCCAGCACTTCAGGGATCCCCCAACTACTCTGGTTTTCTCCCCCATATAAGTGGTACAGATTTGATTTGATTGGACATTGTTTGCAGTAATCAGGCATGGTTGCATCTAGAAACTCCATTATGAATACAGTTTCATAGATTTGGGGAATTAGTTACTATTGGGGCAAATACATTTTCACACAGGCCCAGTTGGTATTGGATAACTTGCTTCATTATCATTTAAAAATGTATTTTGTGTTTATTCAGGTTACCTTTGTTTGTTTAATTTTTAACTTTTTCATGGCGCCATATTTGCACATCACAATATCATGATGGAAATTTCTGACAACACCCAAAAAAAAGTTAACAGCCGAAGCAAAGCTCCAGTGATATGAAGGGAAACTCTTAAAAGTGGTGGAGATAAGTACTTGATGCAAAAAAGCAAATGCTTATTGTTTACATTACACTTGAAATCTATTTGTCACAATATTATGCTGAAACTTGCACAAGACATGTCACAAGATCACATTACAACCAATCAGTGTTTGGATTACCATATCAGTGTGCCTCTGCATGCTAAGAATATTCATATCCCCCGTTCTTCACATTGCTTCAATGTAGAAGGACAAACCAGTATTCAGAAACAATATGAAGTGACTGCATTATGGCATTACACAGCATAATGGACAATGAACGGTGTCAGTCTCCAGTGATGTAAGCTCACTGGATCAGTGCTAGTCCAAGGCTGAGGAATGTTTATGTATAGCTTTCTCACAATCAGGATACAGGGCTCATGTGTAGTGCTCAGAGGGGATCAGTCCGCCCAGAGCATCAGCATTCATTCTCATTACCACTCATACGTGGCCAGAATATGTCTGCCGGAATAGGCACCCATAATAACACGACTCCCCGCAGAAATGTGACATTGCGAGCTTGGAAGAAAAATGGGAATGGGGACAGCAGCGTTTCGGAGGCATCCATGTGTGGAAACAGCTAAGCACATTTCTCTCAATGGAACCTGAGGGGAATATTTTTTTTTAAATTGCAGATTTAAAAAAAAATCACAGTGTGTGTATATATATATATATATATATATATATATATATATATATATATATATATATATATATATATATATATATATATATATATAAACACACAAGGTGCTGCTTGAAAGCTTGTGCATAAATCTGACCCAACATTTCATCAGATTTTCACACAAATCCTAAAAGTAGACAAAAGTTAAAACCAGAGAACCCAGTTAAACAAATGAAATAAAAATATTATATTTGGTCATTAATTTAGTGAGGAAAATGATACAATATTACATATCTGCAAGTGGCAAAAGTATCTTTGCTTTCAGTTTCTGGTGTGATCCCCATGTGCAGCAATAACATCAACTAAACCTTTCCGTTAACTGCTGAATTTTAGCCCGTTCCTCAGTACAGAGCAGCTTCAACTCTGGGATGTTGGTGGGTTTCCTCACATGAACTGATTGCTTCAGGTCTTTCCATAACATTTCTAATGGATTACGGTCAGGATTTTCACTTGCCCATTTCAAAACATTAACTTTATTCTTCTTTAACCATTCTATTGTAGAACGACTTGTGTGTTTAGGGTCGTTGCCTTGCTGCATGACCCACTTTCTCTTCAGACTCAGTTGTAATGATATTTTGTAATGATATTTTCCTTTAGAACTTGCTGGTATAATTCAGAATTCATTGTTCCATCAATGAAGGCAAGTAATCCTGGCCCAGATGCAGCAAAACAGGCCAAAACCATGATACTACCACCACCATGTTTCACAGATTGGATAAGGTTCTTATGCTGGAATACAGATTTTTCCTTTCTCCAAACATAATGCTTCTCATTTAAACCAAAAAGTTCTATTTTGGTCTCATCCATCCACAAAGATATTTTCCAATAGCCTACTGGTTTGTCCACATAATTGTTAGCAATTCTTTTTTTTTTTTGAAGAGCAAGTCTCTTTGCGACCCTGCCATGCACACCATTCTTGTTCAGTGTTCTCCTGATAATGGACTCATGAATATTAACATATATGACAATATATGACCAAATTTAATAGTTTTGTCTCATTTAATTAATTAGGTTCTCTTTGTCTACTTTTATGATGTTTTAGGTCATATTTATACAGATATCTGGCACAGTAGCGAACCTTCCGAGAAGTGGCTGACCTTCCAAAATCCCTCCAAGAGCACAGCAACTACTCATCCAGCAGGTTACAAAAGACCCAAGGACAACATCAAAGGATCTACAGGCCTATCTTGCATCAACAAAGGTCACTGTTCATGACTCCAATATCAGAACGACATTGAGCAAAAGGGCATCCATGGAAGTGTGGCAAGATGAAACTTCACAAACCTTCAAGCAACACTGTGAGTGTTTATTATAAACTGTTCATTTTAATTATAAATAATATAATGTTAACATAATAATAATAATAATAATAATAAATATAGCTCCAAGCAGTAATATCGGGGTCAAGTCAATTATTGGCACCCTGATCAGCAAAAGAATCTTTGTATGAGAAAAATGACGTCAAAGGAGGAAATTGAATCATCTTGAGCCAAGGAATCAGAGAAAAATAAGAATATAATTTCTAGGACCCACGGTTAAAAAGTTATTAACATAAACCTGAGTGCAAATTTGAACAGTTGGTGGGGGATTGAGTTAGACACTGCAAATTTGCTGGATTAACAGTTCAGACTGTCCTCTATCTGTGTGCCATATTTCTTAACTTTCCCACAAGCGGTTGTATGGGCTGACTTAAAAGCGGAAGAAGAAGAAGAAAACCAACAAAAACAATAGGGGTCTTCCACCCTTTGGAGCGTGACCCCTAATAATAATTATGGCTCTAACAGGGAACCGTACAGCATTACAAGGCAACAGGAACTGAAAGTTTATTCAGTATGACTACCAGGCTACTCAGTGGGTGGGGCATTGTTGCTAAGGAAACTTGTGTGCACTTGTCACCATGCGAGGCTTTGAAGATACCGACGCCAGGCATTAGCTCTGGACTCACACTCAGAGTCGGTCAAAGCTGCCAACACATAACAGTTCCAGACCTGGGGTTCTTAACGAAAGACATTAATGACCGGCCTTAATGACTGGACTTAACGAGGCCCTTAATGAAGCTGCTGCAATCATTAAAGCCAGCATCGCTCACGAAAAGGCCACACGAAAGGGCCACAGTCAAAACGGTGTCTCAGACACAAAGCCAAGCAGATGTTTGAACTCATTACAGTAACAATAATCATGTATACAATTACATCTGTTACATCTAATGCCGTCTAAATGAGCTTGATGCTCAAATATAATATTGTTAATGGGCTACAGTGTCAAGAAAATTATGCCATTACAATTATACCATGTGGGGGAAAAAAAGCCTGTATCAAAAGAGCATTCAATTTATTCTGCATCCCTTCATAGACTATAAAATCCATCCAAATTAGACCTCCTTAGTACCAAGGACAGTTGCTATGGAGATTGTAATGCATTTGTAAGACCTTGTTCATTACCATAAGGTAATATGCTTATACTCAATTTCCCATTTTTCAATAACTATATATCACAAACTTCAGTGTCAAGCTCTAAATTATTTAAGTAACTTATATGTGTATACTCAATTTCCCATTTGTCCTGCACAATAAATCACGAAAGCAGAAAATCAAGAGCCAAAAATTGCATTTCACGTTTGTGCATTAGCCTAATGAATGTGGTTGCTTCTGCAGATATATTTTTTCAGCCTCCGACTATCACAGATGGAGAGAATGACACTTGTGCCCTTGTGTGAAATGGACTTTGACTGTGCTAAACAGTGGTTCAGTGACCAGGGTACTCACACACACATGAACAAAAACAGACACACACACACACACCATGGACATACTGTATAAGGGTGAATCCATGGTTGCCATGCCATTTAGCCCTTGTACCTCTTACATATAACAAGATTTCATTTTACAAGAATTTTTGGTTGCATTTTGCTCTTCAGTGAGTAACACGGTTGAGTTTAAGGCATGAGGATATTGGTTTAATTGCCGTTATTTTTTATAGTTTTTTTATTAATAATTAACATTAATTTTTTATTAATAATGGGTTGTACTTCCATGGTGAAAATCAGGAATTTCAGACCCTGTTGAGCATGTGACTTGCTAAATATTCCAAATAGTTTATATGGGTGGATGTGTTCAGGTAACAGGGTTGAGTGCACCTTTTCCATAACCTCATGGATGACTCAAGGAAAAGGATTCCCAAATGATTAAATGAATCAAGCAATGATTATTATACAGTGCATCCGGAAAGTATTCACAGTGCTTCCCTTTTTCCACATTTTGTTATGTTACAGCCTTATTCCAAAATGGATTAAATTCATTATTTTCCTCAAAATTCAACAAACAATACCCCATAATGACAATGAGTAAGAGGTTTGTTTGAAGTTTGAAATCTTTGCAAATTTATTAAAAATAAAAAAAAAAAAAAACACATGTACATAAGTATTCACAGCCTTTGCTCAAAAAGCCTCAACTCTTTTTGAGACACCTACTTTGGGGCAGTTTCTCCCATTCATCTTTGCAGTACTTCTCAAGCGGCATCAGGTTGGATCGGGAGCGTCGGTGCACAGTCATTTTCAGATCTCTCCAGAGATGTTCAATCAGGTTCATGTTTGGGCTCTGGCTGGGCTACTCAAGGACATTCACAGAGTTGTCTTGTAGCCACCCCTTTGTTATCTTGGCTGTGTGCTTAGGGTCGTTGTCCAGTTGGAAGATAAACCTTCACCCCAGTCTGAGGTACAGAGCGCTCTGAAGCAGGTTTTCATCAAAGATGTCTGTGTACATTGCTGCATTCGTCTTTCTCTCGATCCTGACTAGTCTCTCAGTTCCTGCCGCTGAAAAAACACCACCATGCATCACTGTTGGGATGGTATTGGCCAGGTGATGACTGGTACCTGGTTTCCTCCAGACATGACGCTTGCCATTCAGGCCAAAGAGTTCAATCTTTGTTTCGTCAGACCAGAGAATTTTGTTTCTCATGGCCTGAGAGTCCTTCAGGTGCCTTTTGGCAAACTCCAGGCGGGCTGTGGCTTCTGTCTGGCCAATCTAACATACAGGCCTGATTGGTGGAGTGCTCCAAAGATGGTTGTTCTTCTGGAAGCTTCTCCTCTCTCCACAGAGACACACGGGAGCTCTGTCAGAGTGACCATCTGGTTTTTGGCCGGGCGACCAGCTCTAGCAATTGTCTTGCGGGTTCCAGACTTCTTCCATTTACGGATAATGCAGGCCACTGTGCTCATTTGGAACTTCAATGCTGCACAAATGTTTCTGTACCCTTCCCCAGATCTGTGCCTCGATACAATCCTGTCTTGGAGGTCTACAGACAGTTCCTTGGACTTCATGGCTTGGTTTGTGCTCTGACATGCATTGTTAACTGTGGGAGCTTATATAGACAGGTGTGTGCCTTTCCAAATCATGTCCAATCAACTGAATTGACCACAGGTGGACTCCAATCAAGTTGTAGAAACATCTCAGAGATGATCAGTGGAAACAGGATGCACCTGAGCTCAATTTTGAGCGTCATGGCAAAGGCTGTGAATACTTATGTAAATGTGCTTTTTTTGTTTTTTATTTCTAATAAATTTGCAAAGATTTCAAAAAAACGTCTTTCACGTTGTCATTATGGGGTATTGTTATGTGGAAAATAATGAATGTAAGCGCTGTGAATACTTTCTAGATGCACTGTGTTTTAAGGTAAAGTCAGATGGAACAAGCACAAATGCTGGTTTTAAGTGCTGTAGATTTTATCAAAGTTTTAAGTTATTTAACCGAAACGTGCACATATTGAGAAGGATAATTTTATTTAAAATGTCTTTTTTTTAACATTACATACATGTGGGACAGAAATGGCACCCCAAATCCCAGCAACAAACCACAAGGGAAACCTATCAAAGGCTTTATGTGTGATGGAAGAAAATTCTGCTCTTGCACACTCTGGAAAAAAAAATGAATGAGACTCATTCTTGATACAGCCTTAACCTCAAATCAAGTGCAGTTATGACCTCTGGTCTCCTAGACTCCTAGCCTGGCTGACTCTGCTCACCAGAGAACGTAGAACAATTTAACACCAGGTTCAGACCATTTGGAAAAAGGCAAGGAGTTCTTCACTTGCCTTTCTCCATGATGCAGGAGGATCAGGACCTGGTGGCGTGGATCACTGACTACCTCACTGACAGGCTGCAGTATGTAAAGCTACATGGCTGCCAGTCTGATGTCGTGGTGAGCAACACTGGCACACCCCAGGGAACTGTACTGTCACCATTTCTCTTCACACTCAACACTTCTGACTTTTGCTTCGACTCTGGAATGAGCCACCTCCAGAAGTTCTCAGTTGACTCCTCCATCTTTGGCTGTATCACAGATGACAGAGAGGAGGTGTACAGAGACTTGATTGAGAGCTTCATCGGATGGTGTGACAGCAACCACCTCCAACTCAACACAGGAAAAACGAAGGAGCTGGTGGTCGACTTCAGACGCAGCAAGAGGCCCCACACCCCTGTTGTAATAAGGGGTGAAGGATAGAGATGGTGGACACATATAAGTTCCTTGGGGTGCACCTCAACAATAAACTAGACTGGACAGACAACACAGAGGCCCTCTACAGGAAAGGACAGAGCAGGCTGTTCTTCCTGAGGAGGCTCAGGTCCTTCAATGTGTGCACCAGGCTGCTATGGATGTTCTACCACTCTGTGGTGGCCAGTGTCATCATCTTTGCTGGGGTGTGCTGTGGAGGTGGCATCGGGACTTTTGGCGCCAACAAACTGGGCAAG
Source organism: Ameiurus melas (assembly GCA_012411365.1). Classification (NCBI taxonomy): domain Eukaryota; kingdom Metazoa; phylum Chordata; class Actinopteri; order Siluriformes; family Ictaluridae; genus Ameiurus; species Ameiurus melas. Next base: position 30,884,013 of record CM022756.1, read on the forward strand.
CCGGGGAAGAGGATGGTGGGGATGGAACTGGACGGTGTGGAGGTGGTGACTGAGAGGAGGATGAGAAGCAAGCTGAAAACCATCATGGGCAACCCCTCTCATCCTCTCTAAGGCTGAGCTGAGGCAGCTCAGGAGCTCCTTCAGCCACAGACTCATCCAGCCCCGAGCCTCAAAGCGTTTTGGACGCTCATTTGTGCCATCAGCCATCAGGCTCCACAACACCACAGCACCAAACTGACAGATTTATGCCTGATTATATCTGAGACATTATCTGGTTGCAAATAATTATTATTGATAGTATAGTGTAAATAGTGTGTGAATACTTCTATAATACAGCATCTGTTCTGTTCTTTTATATTCCTTCGTGCTGCTATGTTGACCTAAATTTCCCCTACGGGGGATTAATAAAGTTATATCTTATCTTCCTAGCAATGTACGTGTTAATATAAATACACTGCCTGTCTGTATTACACTACAGAACAGCTTATGGCATAACGTCTGTAATGTCTAGAAATACAATCATTATCAATGGCATGAAAGGTAATTCAAGCTTCCTTTAGCATAAGGCAGTTGTATCTTCTAGTGCCAGGTTTCATGAGACTGGGACAGCCATGTCCGACAAATGAGGTTCTTTTTCAGAGTCTCATTGCCAAAATAAAGCAACATAACTTGGCTCCATTCCCTGCCAGATGTCTGACCCCTAAATCTTGCCCCCCCCCCCCACTCTCCCTCAAATAATCTCCCATCTGTCCATCCATCAACTGGAAATACCACACCTGAGACTGCATCTCTGTCACAGTACTCTGGAGGGTCCTTTATCTCCCCTAGTGACATGTAATTAACATGTGCCTGGCCAGCCCAACTGCATTATTAAAAGCTGTTTATTCCAGCTGAGGCAGGCACCAGACATGCTGCTACCTACTGATGTGTCTGCAGTGCAGCGGATGACTATAAACCAGACTCATGCTGGGCTGTGGGAAATGTAGCCTTGAGTTACAGCCAACATATGCACATAGAACCAGCACTGTGGAATCAGCCCAGCTATTTTAAGAACACTTTTTATACACCATTCACATTTGGTCTTTGGTTGACACTTTTATCTGCAATTGAGACAGGGGCCAAACAAGCAGTTGAAGGTTAAGGGTCTTCCTCAAGAACACAAAAGTGGCGGCTTAGCCGTACTGGAATTTGAACTTGTAACCTTCCAATCAGATGCTCAGTGCATTAATTACTGAGCCACTTTAACAGAATCCCAGTAGTGTAATGATGAGCATAAACACCTCACAGCTCTATTTGTTTTGGGCAGTGGATAAGACATTGGACTACTGATCAGAAGGTAATGAGTTCAAATCCCAGCACTGCCAAACTGCCCCTGCTGGGGCCTTGAGCAAGGTCCTTAGCTTTCAGTTGCTCAGTTGTATAATGACATAAATGTAAGTGGCTCTGGATAAAGGTGTCTGCCAAATCCCATAAATGTGAATGTAAAATGCATGATGAACATGAGTATAAAAATACTCAGGGATTCATGGACTGATGTAGCAAACCAATCAAGCTTGAAAGCCCATTGATTGGAAACTTTAAACTTACATACTTTCTGAAATTCATTCATTCATTTATTCATCTCTAATAATTGCATTATTCCGGTCAGGGTCTGCACTGGTTGCAAGGTGGGAATACATGCTGGATGGCACACCAAGCCATCACAGGGCACCATACACAGCACGCACTCACTCTCACTCACTCACTCACTCACTCACTCACTCACTCACTCACTCACTCACTCACTCACTCACTCACTCACACACACACACACACACACACACACACACACACACACTTTGGGGCAATTTAGAGATATAGACAATCCATCTACCATCATAGGCACAGACCGTAATCCGAGCTCAGGATCAAATCCGGGGACAGTGGATCTGTGAGGTGTCAACACTACCTGAGATTTGCATCTTTGGCCATATGGTGTTATGGGCTATATTAGCTTATTTGACAGATGCCCTCTCTAGCTTTAACACTACTGCATGGTTTATTAAATTTACATAAAAAATGTGTTATGGATTTTTATTACTTGAATTAGCTCAAGAATTTCTTATTTTGACTGTGAAAAAAGTAAATATACTATTAGAAAAGCATAGTGTCTGTTTTTGCTATGTAGGCCTGTTTCAATTCATGAATGCACATAGCGCAATTCCATTATCACATGTTGTTGCCATATGGCAACAATTACATTTTACCCATGCGCCCATCCATTTTCTGTACAGCTTATCCTACACAGGGTTGTGGGAAGCCTGGTGCCTATCCCAGGGAACTTGGGGCACAAGTTGGGGGACACCCTGGATGGGGTGCCAATCCATCACAGGGCGCACACACACACACACACACACACACACACCACAGACAATGTAGAGATGCCAATCAGCCTGCAATGGAATCTCTTTGGACTTGGGGAGGAAACCAGAGTACCCGGAGGAAACACAGGCGACTCCACACTCACAGGGTGGAGGCGGGAATCAAACCCTCTGGAGGTGCGAGGCAAATGTGCTAATCACTAGGAAAATAGTAGTTTTGTATTATAGCCTATTAAAAAATAGTAGACATTAATTGTTGGCATATGGCAAGACTATGCAGCAAAGGTTTAAACATCACGTTTTGCTGACGCACATGCAACAGAAGCTATCCCTACCACCCTGATACCACTGTACTCAATTTCAAAGTAATTTTTTCAGGGAATCAGGCAGCCTTGTGGAACACAAGGCATCTGGTACGGAGACTATGGGATATGCAATGATATTAGAGCTGTTTGGGTCTGATCAGTCAGTGTGTTAAGTGATGTGCAATGGGAACAGGCAACACCTGTTTCTCTGCCGACTAACTGACTTCCACAGACTAACTCCTGGTCCCTTATTCCCATATGAATCAGAGAGTCGAAGAAGCCTGAAGTTGTTCTTGGATCAGCTCGCTTTTGTGAAGTAATCACAGGTGAACACGTTTACTTTATGCACTTTGATTTGACCGACCTCAGTTTCTGAATTGTTGTAAAGGAAAGCTGCATTTTTTTGCACTGTTACCATACAGTTAGACAGTGCTCCAGGTTATGGACCTTAAAAGCTCTTTCTCTGTAGGGTGAAAAAACAGAGAATGGCTTTGATATGACCTATTTCTTTCTGACTCGGCTTAGCCCTTGCACCAATCTCTCTCACGCCAGGCCTGCGTGTATTATTCATGGACGTTATTTTTCTACATTATTACTTCAAGCGCTCTCCTACTTATTGGTATCATACTCGTCTCGCTACAATGAATTATTTATGATCGAAAGGCAATTCGGACCCAAGAATATGCAAATGTCGGCTATCATAATCAGCTGATGTATTACAGGACATTGGGTGATCGTGTGAGTCGCATGCTTTTTTTTTTTCCTTCCTCTGATGACTCTGGTGACATATGTGTTACATCATGTCTCTAATAGTTAGCAAAGGGCTAACTCTTCTGTTTTCTTTTGTACGCGCAGATCCAGTCCTCCTACATACATCGCACAGCTCAAACCCCCGAGAACACAAACCAATTAAACCAGAGAATTAAAGGGCAAAGAGTAAATAAAACACACACACACACACACACACACACACACACGCATGCATGCATATATATATATATATATATATATATATATATATATATATATATATATATATATATATATATATATAATTTATTTTTATTATATAGTTTTGTAATTAGCAATGCATTTTTGTCTTTACAAAATGAAGCAAATTAGACATTAGTGATGTGTTTGAGCTCATTTTTAACTAAGATATGCATATATACACACTGACATTTTGGTGCTGCATGTTCCTTTCGATTTGTGCCTCTTCCTCTCTCTCTCAGGAAGTTGGATACTCAATCTCAGCTATGAGGGCATCAAGTAAATACTACTATAAAGAATCTTAAAAGTTTTTCCTTAAAATCAATTACCCAACTCTGACCTTTACTTAATGTCACAGTTACTCTAATGCCATGTGCTTTATCAATCATACTGATATGGTAATTTGTTCCACTTTGCAAGACAGAATAGTCTAGACTAAATTTTGGAATTCACCCTCCCAACCACCAGGGGTAGCTGTAACACCTGAACACCACCTTGTACACATGAGAAACCATGCTGAATTTTTTCCAACAAGATTAGGTAGGGATGTATGATGCAATATTCGCAACAAATACTGCTGACATACGGAAAATCACTGGCTTTTTCCTTCTCTCGTATGTTCATATCAGACTGTCTGAGCACGATATGGAGCTCATCGGCTTGTGACTATACAGAAAGTGACAGTTGCCCTGTCCTCCTATTGTTTCTTTCTACTTTAGTGAGTGGGCTTTTGTTTTTTTGATGCGTTTCTAAATTTTTTGGCTTTGTATTGTCTCGGGTCAGAGCAGTACTGATCTGCAATTGGCTAGTCACTTCCCATTGTTCCATACAAACACTAATCTCTACATGCCCCAGGGAGCTGAACGTTTTTCTTTGCCGTGTTGGTGGTACATACTGCTCATATATACATATCTTCCACATTTTGTTACTACCCTCCTATACGATTCCTCCTTTAACTTTAACTTTTACTAGCTGAGGCAAGTGGAGTGTCTGGGGTGAGTTGCTAGTGTCATACAGTAGTAAATTGTAGGTATAGAATGCACTATTTTTTTTATTAACCAGCTAATCAAGTTGGATTCTTGCTAGGTTGCTAGCTATTTGTTTTGGAGTGGACATTTCCTTCACAGTTAAGTTGTAATGCCTCCATAGTATACACTGTATTAGATGGGAGCAACTAATAACCAAGCTGTAGGGGTTGGAAGGTGAAGTTGGTGACTGGTTGTGCGCTTACTGCCTTGGAATGGACGATCTCAAGCAAGTGCGCCATACCATGTGCTGGCATGATGACCATGAACAAGCACATCAAGACCTGCAGATAGAAGTCTATACCACGACTTCTTATCTGATGTCCTAGAGACGACTTCTCTTTCCTTAGTGTAGGCACAGTTAGCCAAGCTCATTAACAGCATAATAATTAGCTGATCAGTTGGATCAGGGGGAAGTCTTCAAACTGTGCAGGGCAGGGGGTACCCAAGACTGGCGTTAATAACCCTTGTGCTAGACATATCAACAACTTGGCAGCCATAGAGCTTCAGCTGAAGTCAATGATCCAGTGTAACTCAGAGGTTTGTACTTCTCAACAGAGGCCTTTTACGTCTCAGAGGAGAGCAAGGATGTCTACACCTGCATCTGGGAGTGGTGAGCGTCGGGGGTGGGGGGTCTAGTTCTGACCCTGACAGCTTGCATGTGCCCATGACAGGCTCTAAAGTAGTTATTACAGCCCTGATAAAAATGCCTGTAACGGCAGGGTCTTTCTATGCCACAATATAAGGACTTTATTGTCATCTTTAATAGGGGAATTCAGGCACCTGCGTTATGGCACATTCTATGGATAATATGATGAATCTGCAAGAGATTTGGCAAGGTGCAGAACATCCCCTTATAATGGTGGAGTCCCTTAAATATTCTTCAGCCAAAATAGTTGCTAAGTTGCACACTCTATTGATAAATTGCATTGGCAAACATTGCAGGTATACTGCAATCCAGGTTTTCTGCCCACTTTGTGAATTTATTGATCTTACAGCCTTCAGTGAGCATGAGTCTGTAAAATGTTCCATGCTGTGCGCTAAAGTATGACTAAAAGTATGTGAACACCTGATCATCACCCATATGTTTTTGCTGAACAGCCCATTCCAAATCTATGGGCATTAATATGGATTCAACCCCAGGTTTACTGTGATTACAGCCTCCACACTTCTAGGAAGACTATCCAATAGACTTTGGAACGTGGCTTTGTAGATTAGTGAGGTCAGGCACTGATTTCAGATGTGAAGATCCGGCATGTAGTCGACATTCCAATTCATCCCAAAGGTGTTCAGTGGAGTTGACGTCAAGGCTCTGTGCAGGCTACTCAAGTTCGTGCACACCATCCTTGGCAGACCATGTCTTCATGGACCTCACTTTGTGCACAGGGGCATGGTCATGCTCGAACAAGTCTGGGGTAGTTCTGGTGAAGGGAAACCTTGATACTGCAGCCTACAAAGACATTCTTGACAAAAATGTGCACATTTTCTGTACATGGTTCAGTCTGCTAAAATACTATGCTGGATTCACATCCCGATCAAGGTCCACTCGTTGATAATCCTTGCTTTTGGCATTGATTACTGTAGGACAGCAACATTTATGAAGTGTAGAACCTAACAGTGGAAATGACTAGATCAAATAAATAAACTCTACTCAAATGTGTTCAAATTTCATATAGATTGTACATATCTGAATTAAATTTGAAATTTTACTTCATTTTACATAACCACAACTCCTGTGACTCAAGTTTTAATTACGGCTTCTTTCTAATTTCTTCAACACCTCATACCTCATTCCAAAATAAAAATCCTCATTTGAGTTGGTAAACAAACAGGGAACAATATAGGCCAGAGGTAATAATTAAAATTTGTAAAGGTCTGGTTTTATGACATCTTTTTATTTATTTATTTAGTTTTTTATAAAAAAGGTCTGGATAAGTGAATGCCATTACTGAATGGTGACAACAAAAAAGTTACCTTTAATACTAGACCATTAATGATCAGTTCATGGCTATTATACTAATAATATAAAATTACATCACATGTACATTATATTTACAGCTGTTTTATTTTGGCAGCGTAGTTGGTACCCTCACGGGTTCAGGGTCCCGGGGTCGATCACACTGATGTGTGGAGTTTTGCATGCGTTCCCATGTCCGTGCCAATAGGAAAATTCGATAAGAGAATTTGCCCCAAGGTAAAGAGGTTACTGAGAGTGAGTGAGCTGTTAAATTTTTTTAACAAATTTATATTCAAAAATGTTTAATGTAATTAGTTCTTTAAAATTAACTTAGTATATTTAAGTAAGTGTAAAAAAAAATACAAATGTTTCTAAGTTAGCTGTACTCAAAGCAAACAATAAAGAAAAAAATAGTTTAAGGCAATTAATTTCCTTAAGTGATTTGAGTACACGTAACTCATCAGGGTTTACAGTGTAGTTAATATTGCGTCATGTGTTATTACTTGATTGGTAAATCTCAGCAAGGATCCCAACACACATGGTTACCTACATCTGGACACATTTGGCAGTTACATACTGCCAAATGTGAAGGTTGAGCGGGTTGTCCACTAATCGTAGGGTTGGTGGTTCGATTCCCGGCCCGCATGACTCCATGTGCCGAAGTGTCCTTGAGCAAGATACCCCAAGTTGCTCCCAATGGCAAGTTAGCGCCTTGCATGGCTAAAATTGGGGCGGCTGTGGCGCAGTTGGTAGAGTGGGTTGTCCACTAATCGTAGGGTTGGCGGTTCGATTCCCGGCTCAGGTGAGTCCACATGCCGAAGTGTCCTTGGGCAAGACACTCACTGAACCCCAAGTTGCTCCCGATGGCAAGCCAGCACCTTGCATGGCAGCTCTGCTACCATTGGTGTGTGAGTGTGTGTGTGAATGGGTGAATGAAACACAGTGTAAAGCGCTTTGTTTGGTTAAGTGCACATTTACCATTTAGTATTTCCACATATTTCCACATAACCATATTAACCACCAAAGTGCATTGAGCGGCTGTAAAAATAAGATCACATTTGCTATGAATGGCATGTGAGGATAAAAAAAACAAACAAACCACAAAGCAGGGGTTTGTAACACAATTGCACTCTTTTACTGCCCTATCCTGTCTTCCTCTCGCTATTATTTTAAATGTTATCTGTTTTCAGCTGTACAGTATATCTTTATTATAATGCTCACACTCATCACACACACACACACCTTTATAATATTTTTGAGATCTGCTTGTTTTTCATTTATCTTGGCATTTTTCATCCCTCCTTTATGTCATTCATATTTGCAGAACTTTCTCTTTTCATTGCTTTCTATTGTGACTCTAATTTCCTGCTATTTGCCTGAGATTGTTCTCTTCTACCTCATTCGGATATTCTGCTAATCCAACTTGCATTATAATTTTATTACACATTTTTCCATCGTGCCTCTCATTGTCCCTCTCTCTGTCCTTGTCAGCATCTCTTCATCCCTAATTGCTCCTTTGCTCCTACTGAGTTCAAGCCTTGAGGCTAAATATTTTTCAGTGAGAGAAAGTGAAGAAAAACACAAACTAGTTTGTTGAGAGTCATCCTTGAATTATCGCTCATGATCTTTCTCACAGCAGGTGTCTCTTGTAGCTGTGGCCTCAACACATTCTGTTTTGCTCTTGACTTCCAATTCTTTCTAATATCATGTGATTGTCAGTGTGTGCAGGAAACTAAAACCGTGTGTTGGGCATGAGTTTAAAAACAAAAGGATACTGGCCATATGTGTCACAGTGATTGCACCAACTACTTGCATACAAACACAATCAATTAATGTTAGATGGATGGGTGGATGGATGGATGGGTAGAAGAACAGATGGGTGGGGAGATGGACAACGGATCAATTGGTGTGTGATGGTCCAGGCCCTGTTTATACTAGTGCGTTTTTGTTTTAAAACACATAACTGTTGTCACGGTTACGCCTGTCATCTACACTACTCTGGTGTTTTCAACCCTTAAAAACGGAAACTTCTGAAAATGCTGAAGCCCCCATTTTAGTTTGAAAACTCTGGGCCCACGTGTAAACAAACCGAAACAAAAACTTTTGAAAACAAAGGTGTGGCTGCCCACATTCGCCCCCTGATTGGGTCTTCTGGAACATTGCATATCCTTCCCTGATTCATAAAGCCCCTACCATATGACCGTTATGCTACCTTGATCGTATACACAACAACACTGAGACTGAACCGCAAGCTTTCCTGGCTTTGTGGTCATCCTTAGCAGCCATTGTGCAGATATATTCTGTATTTTATAATACTGCAGCTGCCTACATACGCAAGAAACAAGTCCTACATGGATCGCTGTTTTTTGTGCCTGCTGCTGACTACCATTGTTGTGCCTGCTGGTGACTCGCAACCAACTTCATGTTTACACTTGTATGCGCATGCCCAGTGTGCATGAATGGTCATGTAACATGCGTATTTGGTCAAGTAGTGTGTATGGATATTGTTTTTGAAACACAGCGGAAACGCCAGCGTGGACAAGGATCATTTTCATTTTAAAACGCTGTTATGAAACGAAAATGTTCTACAGTAAACAGGGCCTAAGTGGGTGGATAGATGGCAGTGTGGACAGATGGGTGGAAAAACAGATGGATGAGTAGGTGAGTGGATGGATGGATGGATTGAAGGAAGAATAGATGGGTGGGTAGATGGATGGCTGGTTATACAGATTGGTGGGGAATAAATGGGTGGACAGGTGATGGGATGGATGGAAGAAAGAATAGATGAATGGGTTGATGGATAATGGATGGATTAGTGGGTGAACCGATACAAGGATAGGTAGGTGGATAGATGGATTGATGGAGTGAACACAAGGAAACTGGCTGTGACATTACACCTTAGTGCTTTCATGGCACCAAATGTGGTCATGTCACCTAACATATGACACCTTTCAGATATAGTAGTGTCTCACACCTGATCACACACTCTCTCACACACACAAAAAATATGCTTGTACTCTCTGCTAACATCAAGACCTGACGACACATGCTGGATCTTATGCATCACAAACATTTAGTCTTAACTATGACTTACTTAATATGAGTGGAGAGAGAACATAATGTTTGAGACACCCATTTGCATCACAGCAGAAGAAGCTTCACTCCTTAGATCAACAGAAATACTAAAAATTTTGAGAATGTAGTGGTAATTGGGACACCAAAACCTTATTCAGGCTCGCTTAAGCTCAAGATTAATCCCTTGATAGTCCTCTAAAAGGCGCATGTATATATATAATAAGCATCATGTCCATGACTGAGCTACATCAAATTATTCACAGTTGTGGCAATTATGCAGCAGTTCTATAAATATCAGTGGGAGAAAATGCCACAGAATTGATATTAGAGGATTCAGAGAGAGTACCGGTGCACTAATTAGGCTAAAAATATGACAGATTACTACTTGAGCAAATGTGGAATGATTCATTTTTATAATCTTGACCCTTAAAAAAACATTAACCAGGAAAATAATTTTTTGTCCTATGGGCGAGAAAACCAGCATTGTAGTGCTTTTACAGAAATTTAATTTAAAGCCATGTGGCTTAGAACATAGAATTTGCCAACAGCACATTATGTCATTGGGTGTAATTTTCACTAATGAGGTCCAGGGGGAACAATGGGGGGGTTGCTTAGGTCATTTTTGACATACCTTTTATCTTAAGGTTTTAAGTTTAGGTCACTGCAGGGGGAAAAAAGCCCATACTCCATAATGACTGGAATAGTACAAGAAGCAAAGCAGAGTGTCATTGGCATAAGGGTATGTTACTCTTGGGATGCTTGGGACATTTCCCTACCACTTTTTTTTTTACAAACAAGGTTCTAGCAGGTCATATTTTCTTTGGGAGGGAATTATTGTACCATGAATGTACTGTATTTATTTATAGAAAATTACAAATATAATATAGTGTCATGAATGTGAATTTAAAGTTTTTATACTAGTTTTTTTAAGAGTATACACTCTTAAAAATTGTGATAAGTCTCAAAGGTTCTGTGCAGAACCCTATAACAGAGTGTTGTCCATATCAGAGAGGGGTAAATGTTTTCTCAAAGCTGAGAAACCTTAGTTATCCAGTGAACCAGAAAAAAAAAAAAAAACACTTCAAGAACCCAAAGAATTTATGTTTCACGCTTGTGTGCACTTTCTTCTTCAAAGCATCCATCATTCATTCTGAGGAACTATTTAAAAGCAAGTGTGAATTTTTGTAAGACTGGAAGTATATCTCTACCAATGATGACAAAAAGAGTGCAAATTTGCTGGTTTCTAATTGATCACAGTCTTTTTTTTTTGCCCCATCATCATTCTAGTCCCAGGAACTTTTCAAAGCCAAGATACAGCCATGGTTAATGGAACAGGACGCTGAAGGAAAGCGTGATATGCACTTGGGTAGCCTGACATTTCCGTGTCTTCACTGCATAAGTGGTTTCAGCAGAATTGCAAGAAAAATTACCATCCAAAAATCTGCTCAACATTCCCAACTATCCATCCCCCAACAGAGTTCTTGTGTCATTAGCTTCTTCTGGTATGGAAATTAAATGTAGGGTGATATTGAGTAGATGGACAGGTAGACACTAATTTTTTGCTTTTATAATTTAACAATATTAGTTTCATGTAATAAACAATGTTTTCTTGCAAAAGACAATTCATGATGCAATGAAGGGGAAAATTCAAACCGCTCGCCCCTCCCTTGGCCTCAAGCACTAATCAGAAAGCACGCGCAACACATTAGCTTACTGTGTTATTCATGCTAATAAGCAGCTGTGCGTGTTTTGAACAATGGCAGATAAAATTCCCGACACATCAACAGACCACTTAAGGATCTTGAAAGCAGATTTAAAATTTAACATATTTTGCATCAAGAAACCAATTTCTGGTTGTGCTATACTTTAAGGGGAAGCAAGAGTGGGTGCTTGTAGAATCAAGTTTCTTTCATGTTCTTCAGTGTTGGTGACTGAAGCATAACACTCGCAACCAACTAAACATAGTCAATATTGTCAATATGCCTCACTCCACATTGACCACTCAGCATGCCTCCTCTCTCTCATTTCCACTGTCCACTAATTCCTAATGGTCCTCTGGGTCTGCTTTTCTTGAAACAGTCCTCTTATTGGACAGCAATGTCATTGAGCTCAGGTGGATGTGTCAAGATATTAGCACTGCAGTGATTCCATTAAGCAACTGGAAAAGCAATATGCACTGGAAAAAAAAAGTCAGAGATTTGTTTTCCAATCATGAAATGCTGTATGGCTGCCTCAGGCAAACACACAGTATCATGCTCATTCATTTATTCAGCTCATAAAGTCTCTTGCCTTTACATTTTACACATGGACAAAAAGACAAAGACAGTAGAGGAGGAGACTTTTAAAAAATTTGTCAAGGCTAAGCAAATTCTCTAATCAGCTAGCCAATTCAACTGATTCACTTTTCTTTTTTTTTTTTTTTTTTTTTTTTTTTTTATAACTGCCTCAGTTCCCTGCACTCCTCAAGCTCCAGTCTGTCTCTGGAGAATCGGAGCCTCAGTACATTTAGGCATGAGTCATTGAAGGTAGTACCTAGAGAAATTATAGGTTCCTGCTCTGTGTTTTCATGCCCTACCCCCGTGCACTTGATTGTCTGCCGGAGGTCCAATTTTAATAGTTCAGCACCACGTACACTGTAGTTTTAAACAGCACTGAATCAGGGTCTAAATTAATAGACTGATTATAATATTAGTTTTCCAACCTGCTGGAGTTGGCCTCTGCTGAGAATCAAATTGACAGAGATTGACAGAGAAAAATGGCTGAATTAATCGGTCTAATGGCATTAACATTGCTCCGAAAGAGATTAATCAGTGCCCCCTATGGGAGATCTTTTTTCTTTTTCTTCAGTTACAAAGCAATGAAAGTTAAATATAAATTCGTTATCCTCTGTAGGCATTTTAATGCCTTTCTGTGTAATAATTAAATTTTAAGTCATTAAGTAGTAATTCAGATATCTAGATGTGTAGGAAATCAATGGTAGTTAAAAGTCATCCGGTAAGTGTAGTTAATATGCAATCATGAATGGAATTGGCTAAAGACACGTTTAGAATAATATATATATATATATATGACAAAAACATTTTTTAAACTTACCCTTCCAATGAGAACAGGTTCAGGACCAGCGTACTCCTCGATAACAAAAAACTGGTTCCAGATCCAACTCCGTCTGCTTCGTGATCGAGACCCATCACTTTCCTTCGGACTCCACCCTTTACCTCCATCCTCCTCCATCTCCTGGAACACGAGACCATGGCCACCATGCAGAGGCCAGGTGACAGATGGTTCCCAAATATCCTCCTTGTCCATGTCGTCACCATCTGGATTTGGGCGCAGTTTCAGAATGTGACTTTCTTCTGCAAAATCTGAAGGTTCCTGAGTGACATTAAAATCCATTCCTGGAGCATCCATGTTTTGACCAGAATCCTCTTTGGGATTAAGAGTAACCTCAGTTTGTGAGTCGAGATAGTAGCTTTTATCTGACACTACCTGAGAAGGTGCATGTGATGTTCTTTCATGCACAATCACAGATATATTGGTATGACTAGTAAAAGGAATGGCCTCGAGGTCAGCCATGAGTACACTTTGAGGTGTTGATACAACATGGGTTAAGTGGTGTTTGCTTTTCGCAGCAGGTATAGACTCAGCCCCTGTCTCCTTATCTTCATCTTTTGAATTTGGATTGAGATCACTATCTGGCCACCTAAAAATATGAACTGGACTGACATTAGGATTTGTTATGGTGCTTGACTGTGGCTCAACAGCTAGTCTTGAAGTCTTGTTATGATTATCAGATTCATATACATCTGGAGTTACAGAACTGTCTTGTCTCTTTATTTTGGGTTCCTCCAGTTGCCCATGATCTATATTGATCAAATCTCTCTTCCTACTGTGACTAATCTTATTCTGGAAGGTCAGACCATCATGGAGTTGGGAATTTACAATCCGCACAAGGTTGTCCTTAGAAATAAGCTTCAATACACCAAAGTTTCCTGTCAGGTTTAATTTACGGGGCGAATCCAATATCATTCCCTTTGGACCTATGGCATTATTAAGAAGCCCAGGACTTGGCCTTGCTCTAAATCTCGGCGGTGATTTGTATCTGGTTCTGTTGAAGTGTAAACTAGAGTCTATTTTGCGATGAATTGGAATTCCCTTATCAACTCTTCCACGTTTCAGGATTTCAGTGTTTTTAGTGTTATTCTTAATCCTTCGGGTCTCAAGTAGATCCCTGGTACTATCAACTGCTTTAAATACCCTTGAGTCCATTTTCGTGGAGTCCTCATTGTCCTGCTGAGGATATTTAGCATTAAAGTCATGCAGTTCATCCTGGTTTGAGATTGATAGAGCTTCATTGGTCTGCTCAGCTTTTGAGTGACCTACAAACTTATCGTCCACTTTGTCAGCACTAATCAGCTCCTTGAGCCTAACCAGTGGCAATCCATTCTTCTCCAAACTTGATTGGTCCCACTGATTGTTCACCACATGCAATTGCAAGTGAACCGGACTCAGTCCTCTCCTTCTCACAACCTTTGTGACTGGCTCTGCCCTTACAATCCCCTCCCACAGGCAGAGGGACACTAGTAGCAGAAGTCTTCTGTCAGGCATGTTGAGTGATCACAAATTGTGCTTTATTAATTTAAGTGAAAGTTAATAAAAGGGTATGCTTGTTTTCTGGTTGTCTTCATTCTTTCAACGGCACCTTTTCCCTTGTACACCCTGTCTTTACTCCTCCATTACCCGTCCTTCACCAGTGCTGGAGGGCAGGTGTCAGTCAAACCGCCCCCTTTTTTTTTCTTCCACCGTATCTCCTTCTTCTGATGGAAAATAAAAAATCTTCACTCAGTTTGCCATGGAGGCTTGATCGCCCTGAGTGGAAAGATAAAGATAATTATGTTAAAACTTTAATCACGTCGCTATGTTAATTAAACGTGGATTGACACAGTGAGGGGAGCCGAACACACAGGCTGACAGGCCAATTCATTAACTTTGGAACAATCACAGCACACTGAAATCATCAAACTCAGTTCTTATCTTAATCAGCAATGGCGTGCTGTTACTATGGCACATATATGACCCTTCCTGTGCTCCATCTTGCTAACTAATTTCAAAGCTTTGGGGCATGTGGTAAGCTTTAAAAGTATCATTATTTTGTGCTGCCAATTTTTTGTGGAGGCTAGAATGTTAATGTAGCAGATATAATAAACTGTGCATTAATTAGATATTCTCTGTAGTAAGGTGAGAGTGCTGTAGGTTGTTTTGCATGGCTTTGTGCATTAGATTTGAAGGTGAAAAGTGGAAAAATTGGACTGCAGGTTGCCGCATTGGTGGCGTATGTACAGTATCAAAATCAGGGAAGAAACTTCTAGTAAAAACTTTGACTGGATAGATAGCAGACAATGGGGGTACGTCAATAAGTCGTTCTGGATAAGGGCGTCAGCTAAATGCTGTAAACATAAGCAGTTTAAACTCGATAGTATATTCGAGATAAAAAAAAAATATAGTAATATATAACGATTTGAAGTCGATCAAGTCGAGGTTTACATTAGTCTTCTTATGCATATAATTGAATTTACCCACAGTCTGGAACATGAGTAGGTTACGAATGTGTTTTTTTTCCCCCCATGAATTTATGGGATTTTCCTGAATACCAAATCTTTTGTGTTAACGCTTGTACAAATGATTTATGAATAAATCTATTTTGTATATGGCTTGATAAATGATTGTCCAATCAAAGTACAAAACAACAGATGACAGAGTTTAGTGTTTGGATATTGTTTGTTTTAATGAAAGGGTTACCGCTGTTTTGCTTGGTATTCGGGGGAAACAAAGCATGAACGCTTTAGAGCATTACACACTTGGAGAAATTTTTTAAATCATGACTGCAGATGTATGTCTGCCTTTAAATGTGTGTGTTTTGTAATAGTTCACCCCATATCATACTTATTATGCCATCGATGAGACCTAATCATTTAATTTTCAAGCTGTTGATAGATTGTAGATTTAGCCCTACCATGTGATATCACCACAAGCTGTCACGGGTTATAATATACGTATTTGTATTGCATGACCATAATAATGGAAAAGAGAAAACAGTCACGATTTAAAGAATAACACCAAGTCAAAGTACATTTCTTTTTACCACTGTGAGAGTCTTTTTTTTTTTTTTTTGCAAGTGCGCTATTTACGTCGGTGAGTCAGTCATTTGTAGAAGCTGTTTAGTGATACACTACCATATCCAAGGCCAGGACCATATGTCAGGTAAAATATTTAAAAGATACTATCATGCTGTCACTGAAAGAAAATGACATTGCGGTGTTGTTGGGTTTTTTTTTTTTTTGACAGAAAAACAATGTCATAATGTAATAAGAAAGTTATGTGTTTGGGAAATATGACATGCTAGGCTGAGTGTATTGTGCTCTGGGGTGTGTTTGTACCATGTTCCACTGGGTGACGTGTCATCTGTTATGTTGTATGACACTCAAGGACTTGGGGTGAGACCCTGTCATGGCATCCACCGAGGTATGACTGAGATCTGAGCTTTCCCTCAAGATCTGCCTCCACCCCTCCTCTTCCTCCTCCTCCCCCATTCTCCACTCCCCCTCCTTTTTTTCTCGCTTCTTTGCATGTTCACACACACTTTTCCACTTTCATTCTCAATCAAAATCTCTCCTCACATTTGTGAGGAGAGCCTCTCGCATTCCTTCCTCTTAAATTCGCTCTCACCACCTCACCCACTCACCACCTGTCCCTCTGTGTCTCGCCATCTTACATTCTGTACCCACCCGTCTCTCTCTCGCTCTCTTCTCTCTCTCTCTCTCTCTCTCTCTCTCTGATTTGTTTAAATATGCAGTCCTATATCTCCTCTTCATCTCCTATCCATGGCTACCTCTGTGTCAATCATGCCCCTGCCTTCACCTCTCTCTGCCTCTGTACTCCATCTCACTTCAATCAATCAGCATCTTCTCAGCCGCTCTGGTGACATTGACAGCGTGCCTAGCACCGGCATCGAGGCCAGAGCTAAAACTCAAGGCGGTGTATTTTTACATTGTGTCAAAAAATGTATGCATGGATTTCAAAAGGCAAACAGAACTTTTTTTTCTTTCTATTTGGTTGTTCAAATAATGCTCAAAATGCAACCGGGGGAACAAAATAGGCACCGGGAGCACAAACAGTGGTGCTTCAAGCACTTATTAGAGCACAATCACGATTAGTAGTTCAATCCATGCCAACTTTATTGACAGGACTTGCTGGTAGGTGGCTGTGCAGCTGACAAGGACACCTGGTTAACTGGCTGGAGGTGAACACTAAGCCAGCATATTGATGCTGTCAAGTCGATTGAACATGTCTACCATGCCCAGTTGTGTGTGTGTGTGTGTGTGTGTTTCAGAATATGACTCTCCTGAGGCAGATAAATAGAAGTACAGGGCTGTAGGGTGCGACTGAATGACAGCATGCAGTTAGTAGAGTGCTGTTATTACAGATAGGCTTCTGTTTCAAGTGATGTGTGTGTGTGTGTGTGTGTGTGTGTGTGTGTGTGCAGACTTAAGAACATCTGATTGCTTTAGAACATTTCTCAGCACCACTTTCTACAGCTCCTCTTACACCCTCCGGACATCTTGAGTATCTCACTGAACTGATTAATTGGGACCATAAATATCTTAATTAATTTTTCCCTTCCCTGGGCCCCAAATTCAAACGATCTCCTGGTTCATTAGTATTGGAGGCAGATCCTTGCCATTGATCTGTAGTGCAGTGAAGGCTGTCACCAACTTAACAAGACTGCAAATTTTAATTACGAATCGCCTTTTCACTCTTTCCTGCTGTCTACTCTCTCGACCTACAGATAAAACATTAACATGAAATGCATTCAAATAAATCTAAAGCACAATATTTTTTAAAGCACTGTAACCCCCCCCCCCCAACACCACCACACACACACACAACATATACATTCAAGCCCATAAATCTTTGGACAAGTTATTGCTATTTTAGATATTTGAGTATATTGGTGTTCAGAATAATGAATTTGAATGTTCACCTTTAATTTGAGGTTAATAACATCTAAATCGGGTGAACAGTGTAGGAAATACAGCACTTTTTATTTGCTGTCCTCCTGTTTTTAAGGGACTAAAAGTAATTGGCCGCTCAGCTATTTCATGCCCAGGTTATTCCCTAGAGGTTATTCCCTAGAGCTGATAGTATTTGTGTAGTAAGTGTAGCATTTGCATTTGGAATCTGTTGCTGTTAACTCTCAATATGAAATCCAAAAAGCTGACAATGGCAATGAAGCAAGCAATCATTAAGCTGAAAAATCAAAACAAACCCATCAGAGAGAAACTCTATATTGAGAAAAGTTTGTGGACACCTCACAGTCATACCCGCATGTGCTTTTTAAACATTCCATTCCAGATTTAGTCCTTCCGTTAATTCTATAATAAGCTCCACGCCTCTGGGGAGGCTTTCCACTAGATTTTGGAGCATGGCTGTGTGGATTTGTGTTCATTCAGCCACAAGAGAATTGATGAGCTTGTCTACTAATGTTAGGTGAGGAGGTCTGGGGTGCAGTCAGCATTCTAGATCATCCCAAAGTTGTTCAGAGTGGTTGAGGTCAGGGCTCTGTGCAGGACACTCGAGTTCTTAGACCTTTGACAACCATGGTGTCATGGACCTCGCTTTGTACACAGTGGCATTGGAACAGGATTGGGCTCCTTGTTTTCACTGAAGGTAAATTGTTTGGGGAAGAACCACATATGGGTGTGAAGGTCAGGTGTCAACATATTTTTGCCCATACAATGTATTTATGGATCTGACCCTATATAAACACTGGGGATGTAACTGAATATGAATACATTATATTACAATGAACAGGTTCAAAACAGTTTTTTCTTTTAAATAGAAAATTTGCCACAGGATTTTACAGGTGTGAGGTGAGTATCGGGACCGGAATTGTGTGGGACGCAACAAAACAGGTTCAGATAAATTCAGATATATAATCAAATATGAAGCCTTGGGTCAAACAAAGACCACTTCACTTAGGGCAGCTGTGGATCAGGTGGTAGAGCGGGTTGTCCACTAATCGCAGGTTCGGCGGCTCGATTCCCGGCCCACATGACTCCACATGCCAAAGTGTCCTTGGGCAAGTCACTGAACCTCAAGTTGCTCCCGATGGCAAGTTAGTGTCTTGCATGGCAGCTCTGCTACCAATGGTGTGTGTGTGAATGGGTGAATGGGACACAGTGTAAAGCACTTCGGATAAAAGAACTATATAAGTGCAGACCATTTACCATTCATTAACATCATTCATTCATCCTTAGTAAAAGCCTGGGCAGGATTATACCAGTATCTGGTATAAATATAATATAACCACAAAAAAATAGTTGAGGTTCAGGAACTGTCAGAGCTCAATTTCATAGATAATACAGAAAGTGTTGGATTCTGCTTTAGACCACACCCACTTCAGGTTTAAATCCAAATACAGATACTGAAATTTAAAGCACTACACGGATACAGAAAGTGTCATTGTGCTACACTTCTAACATTCATTTATAATTTTTTCAAAAATAGCTATGTATTGAGCAATTAAAAAAAAAACTTCCATACATATATATATATATATATATATATATTTTTTTTTTTTTTTTTAAGATATGCAAGCCAGAATGCATTGTTATTCTAGGTAACTTTCTCCCATGCTAGACAGTGATATGTAAATAAACCTTCCACTGCTGTTCTTTTACCTTTGCTGCCGCAATGCTCTGGGAAAGGCCGTCCCAGACCAAAGGAGCAGGAGGGAAGAAAGCTGACTCTCAATTCCTTTATTGCCTCACTCAGAGGGGGAAAAGGAGCAATTCTTTCTACAAATATACACAAAGTAAAAAGCCACACAAAGTGACAGGCGCTCCCCGCTGTGAGACTAGCAGCAAAGCTTGAGTGTAAAAATGACTTGGGGAAACACAACTGTCTTCACCTCATACAGTCTTTAATGCAAAGTGGAAGCACTAAGAGTCAGGGGGGAGAAGGGTTACAAATCTTGTGGGTTTCACAAAATACATTTTAATGAGAAGAATTCATCCTTTCACAATTCTACTTTACCCAAGGAGAATAGGTAAAGTCTTGATCTGTATGCTTCTAGAGATTTCTAGTAGGAAAAAAATCTCAGGGTTTGTATCAGGACACAGCAGAAACGAGCATAAATTAAACCAGGCACAAGGAGAAGAATGAAATATAGTAAGAAAGAGCATGTGCCTATAATCCTGATGAATTCCCTGTTTTTTATTGGGATTTTTTTTTCCCGGTAAAGTACTGACAATTTCAGACTGGCCTCGGTTTTATAAATAAAATAAAACATAAGTGAACAATTCAACGCAGAGTCCTCTCTCTATGACAATGCAAGTGGGAAGCACATGAAGAAGCAGAATATAATCAAAAGATGAACAATCTCTAAATCGCTCATATTCACATAAAAACAGTTGCTGAAGATGAAATGTTTGTATGTGCACAAAAATAAGAAGCATGAGGTTTTCAGAGAAGGGCAAGGTTATCTTGCAAATAACATAAACTGACCAACAATACCAGCCATAACATTAAAACCACCTAACTAATATTGTGTACAGGTGCTGGTCATAAAATTAGAATATCATCAAAAGTTGATTTATTTCAGTAATTCCATTCATAAAGTGAAACTAGTATAATACATACATTCATCACACACAGACTGATATATTTCAAGTGTTCATTCCTTTTAATTTTGATGATTATAACTGACAACTAATGGAAACCCCAAAATCAGTATCTCAGAAAATTAGAATATTACTTAAAACCAATACAAAAAAAGGATTTTTAGAAATGTTGGCCAACTGAAAAGTATGAACATGAAAAGTATGAGCATGAAAAGTATGAGCATGTACAGCACTCAATACTTAGTTGGGGCTCCTTTTGCCTGAATTACTGCAGCAATGCGGCGTGGCATGGAGTCGATCAGTCTGTGGCACTGCTCAGGTGTTATGACAGCCCAGGTTGCTCTGATAGTGGCCTTCAGCTCTTCTGCATTGTTGGGTCTGGCGTATCGTATCTTCCTCTTCACAATACCCCATAGATTTTCTATAGGGTTGGCCAATTAAGAACAGGGATACTATGGTCCTTAAACCAGGTAGTGGTAGCTTTGGCACTGTGTGCAGGTGCCAAGTCCTGTTGGAAAATGAAATCGGCATCTCCATAAAGTTGGTCAGCAGGAGGAAGCATGAAGTGTTCTAAATCTTCCTGGTAGACGTCTGCATTGACCTTGGACCTCAGAAAACACAGTGGACCAACACCAGCAGATGACATGGCACCCCAAACCATCACTGGCTGTGGAAACTTTACACTGGACTTCAAGCAACGTGGATTCTATGCCTCTCCTCTCTTCCTCCAGACTCTGGGACCTTGATTTCCAAAGGAAATGCAAAATTTACCTTCATCAGAGAACATAACTTTGGACCATTCAGCAGCAGTCCAGTGCTTTTTGTCTTTAGACGCTTCTGACACTGTGTCTTGTTCAAGAGTGGCTTGACACAAGGAATGCGACAGCTGAAATCCATGTCTTGCATACGTCTGTGCGTAGTGATTCTTGAAGCACTGACTCCAGGTGCAGTCCACTCTTTGTGAATCTCCCCCACATTTTTGAATGGGTTTTGTTTCACAATCCTCTCCAGGGTGCGGTTATCCCTATTGCTTATACACTTTTTTCTACCACATCTTTTCCTTCCCTTCGCCCTCTATTAATGTGCTTGGACACAGAGCTCTGTGAACAGCCAGCCTCCTTAGTAATGACCTTTTGTGTCTTACCCTCCTTGTGCAAGGTGTCAATGGTCATCTTTTGGACAGCTGTCAAGTCAGCAGTCTTCCCCATGATTGTGTAGCCTACAGAACTAGACTGAGAGACCATTTAAAGGCCTTTGCAGGTGTTTTGAGTTAATTAGCTGATTAGAGTGTGGCACCAGGTGTCTTCAATATTGAACCTTTCCACAATATTCTAATTTTCTGAGATTCTGATTTTGGGGTTTTCATTAGTTGTCAGTTATAATCAACACAATGAAAAGGAATGAACACTTGAAATATATCAGTCTGTGTGTAATGAATGTATACATTAAACTAGTTTCACTTTTTGAATGGAATTAATGAAATAAATCAACTTTTTTATGATATTCTAATTTTATGACCAGCACCTGTAGGTCCTCCTTGTGCTGCAAAAACAATTCCGGGAAAACACCACAAGACCGCCGTTTTGGAGATGTTCTTACCCAGTTCTCCAGCCATCACAATTTTTGACCTTTGTCAAAGTCCCTCAGATCCTTACGCTTGCCCATTTTTCCCGCTTGCAACACATCAGCTTCAAGAACTGACAGTTCACTTGCTGCCTAATATATCCCACCCCTTGAGAGGTGCCATTGTAACGAGATAATCAGTGTTGTTCACATCACCTGTCATTAACTACATTTTTCATCGCTGAGCTATTTTCAAAATAATCAAACTTTTCTGTAGCAAGTTACTTTTTTTTCCGCCAAGTAGCGGTGCTGCATTACAAAACACTGACATCCAAAACGTTAAGCAAGAATTTAAGGTCACGTGAAGGTTGGTAGCTCATTATCTGGGTTGTTTGTTGTTGTTATTTCTGGTGGTTCGCTAGCTGCTTAACTGTGATCAGGCTCTAGGCCTGACGTACAGTATGGTTTAGCCTAAAAACTAGCGTCAGTCAATGAAATACCAAGCGGTAAGTCAAGCGTTGTTAATCATAATACAGCAAACATTACTCTTTCATTCAATGTTGTATGCATTAATATTTTATGGCAGTTAGCATTAACTAGCCAGCAAGATAGTTCCAGAAATGATCCAAACCAAGATTAGTGGACAAAACATGCAGCATTTTATTTTATGCAATAAACTAGCTGTGTGACAAAATGAAAGTTTCACGGAACAGGTACGTTAGCAAAATGATACTCAAGTGCCAAGATTCATTATGTATGTGCTGCTCTGCATCACAGGAACACGCTGGATCGATGTATCAGTTAAGCTTGGTGCCTCGTCAGGTGCTTTTCACACTGAAATGCCACAACATTAAAACCACCTGCCTAATATTCTGTAGGTCCTTCTTGTGCCGCCAAAACAGCTCTGACCCACAGAGGCATGGACTCCACAAAACCTGTAAAGGTGCATTGTTGTCTGGCAGCGAGATGTTATCAGCAAGTCTTTTAAGTCCTGTAAGTTGCTCGGAATTGTTTGTCCAGCACATCCCACAGATGCTCAATTGGATTGAGATCTGGGGAATTCGGAGGCCAACTCAACAGCAATAAACTAGCTGTGTGACAAAATGAAAGTTTCACAATAGCGTCAGTGTAGTTATCCATGTAGCTTACACTAGCTCTTTTAGATGATGATTTTTCTCGTAGCTTAGCTTGCAAAGTAGCTTCCCTAACACTAAGTGTCTCACAGGCAACTGAGTTGCCAAGAGGATGTGGCAAGCATGCAAACACATTTGCAGAAATCACACCTGATACCCATAGAGAGGCTTTCTTCTCTTTCTGCATCACCGGCTCTCAACATCAAAAAGCTATCAGATCCTTTCAAAATAGTGTCTGACATTTTGTGGAAAGACCCCCAGAATCTTGGACTCTATTCCCGTAGTACACTATGGGGAAGTGTGTGGGTGTGTATAAAGTTCATAAGCCTACAAATCGCACATTCGTTTGGTTTCTTATGTTAATGTGTTAACTTTTTTATGCACAGAAACAAGGTGGCATCATGAGTTGAAAATGTGTTCTTTTCTTGTTCATGTACAACACGAAAAGGAGGAAAACCTGACAGCAAAGTATATCTACTTCAATCTTTCTCTCTCTCTCTCCTAGTGTTTATCTTTTACTTTACCTTTCAAGGGCAAACCTGCAGAGCGAAGGCACAGGCAGACAAGCGGGGGATATTTTCAAGCCGAATGAATCGCAATCGAACAAGGTTAGTGATGGAATTTTAATATTTCCACCACTAAAAGCTTTCAGGAACTGACAAAAGCCTCAGCGTGAAAGAGACAGAATAATGACACCCAATAATTTCCTTTAAAATGTTTGACTTTCCGGTTTAACTGCACTCTTATTTTATTAGTTTTCAGTTCTTATCTCCGCTGCCTCTGATGTGGAAGAAAGCAATGTTTCTATAGGACATGTACTGTGCAACAGACACAGATCAATGGGCTTTAGCTGGATCTGCTTAATATTCACGCTCAGTTCCCTCAAGGCAAGCTAATGTGTCACTTTCTGATGTAAACCCATTCAACATGTCTTATTTGCTCTTCTCATTCTCACAACTATGCCACAGCATAAGGTTCATAATATGCTGTTGGGAACCAAAATGAATGGAGGTGTCATGTGTGCTAACAGGATCAATGTAAAATTGGTTTTGGGTGCTCTTTAACATAGATCTCCAAACCCAGGGTACAGGGACGTTAGCAAAATGATACTCAAGTGCCAAGATTCATTATGTATGTGCTGCTCTACATCACAGGAACACGCTGGATCGATGTATCAGTTAAGCTTGGTGCCTCGTCAGATGCTTTTCACACTGAAATGCCACAACATTAAAACAACCTGTCTAATATTCTGTAGGTCCTTCTTGTGCCGCCAAAACAGCTCTGACCCACAGAGGCATGGACTCCACAAAACCTCTAAAGGTGTGCTGTTGTCTGGCACCGAGATGTTATCAGCAAGTCCTTTAAGTCCTGTAAGTTGCACAGAATTATTTGTCCAGCACATCCCACAGATGCTCAATTGGATTGAGATCTGGGGAATTTGGAGGCCAACTCAACATCTTGAACTCTTTGTCATGTTCCCCAAATCATTCCTGATCAAGTATGTTGTTTTGTGGCAGGGTTCATTATCCTGCTCAAATAGACCTCTGCCATTAGGGAATACCATTGCCATGAAGGGGTACTTGGTCTGGAGAAATTATTAGGTAACTGGTACGTGTCAAAGTAACATCTGCATGAATGCCAGAACCCAAGGTTTCCCAGCAGAACATTGCACAGGGCATAAGACTGCCATAGTGCATCCTGGTGCCATTTCTTCCCCAGGTAAGCGATGCCATGCAACCCGGTCCACATGATGTAAAAGAAAACATGATTCATCAGACCAGGCCACCTTCTTCTATTGCTCCCTGGTCTAGTTCTGATACTCACATTGCGTCCCATTATAGGTGTTTTCAGCAGTAGACACACTGACTGGTCTGCAGCTATGCAGCCCCATTCACAGCAAGCTGTAATGCACTGTGTGCTCTGATATCTTTCTATCGTAGCTATTATTACCTTTTTCAGCAATTTGTGCAACAGTAGCTCTTCTGTGGGATCAGACCAGATGGGCTACCCTTTGCTCCCCAAGCATATCAATGAGCCTTGGGCATGCCCATGACCCTGTCATCTGTTCACCGGTTGTCCTTCCTTGGACTACTTTTGGTAGGTACTATCCACTGCATACCATGAACACCCCACAAAACCTGCCATTTTGGAGATACTCTGACCCAGTCATCTAGCCATCACAATTCGGCCCTTATACAATGCCCAGGTGCCATTGTAACAAGATAAGCAATGTTAACCACTTCACCTGCAGGGGATATTGTGGATTTCGCCCTCTCTGGTAGAAAAATGCAATTGCAAGCTATTTGCAGAACATTTAATTTCACATTAAGTAGTACCTAAATAGTACCGACACCAATTGTGTAGTTACAGGCACATACAAATAAGTATTGTGTGACTCATAATTGCTCAGTGTTACAGAAGTGCTATGAGAAAAAAAACTTTACTGTGCACTTCACAGTGACTGTCATAGATATTGTCTGACAGATGAAAGAGTAAAAACCTCTCAACATGAGCTTCTCTTTTATCTTGTGTCTGCCGGTTAGATCTTGTGATCTCTGATGCCTGATCAAGCAGTAGTGGCTGGTGCGTCGCCAATAACACGGTGTAACCGTGGTCATTCTTCAAGATCATAAACAGCACATGAATGACAGAACGCACTAGTTACCTAACATTATCTCTCTCTCCTGATTCTTCTTTTATGAATATGAATTCTGTTCAATAGGAAAAAGGCTCCCTCTGTAATCTTGTTAAATCATACCCACAATTTAACTAAGCTTGAAATACAAATATATGGATAAACTCATCAATAGTTGGCTATCATGCATGTATTCGCAACTTCACTCATGAGTAATGATACAAATTCCACAACAAGTATAAACTGCCTTACTATTATATACAGTTCATTGGTTCTCACCAAAAAATAACCATAAACACATAAATACATTCTTGTTCACTCAAATACCTGTTCAGACAGAAAAAAAAAGTTTAATTCCATCAATTCCTTCTTCTGTACTGCTTTTCCTACACAGAGTCATGTTCAACCTAGAGCCTTTCCTAAAGGACTCGGGGCACAAGGTGGGGTGACACCAGGACGAGGTGCCAACCCATCGCAGTCACAATCGCGCACACACACTACGTACAATTTAGAGCTGAAAAATGAGCCTACCACGCATGTCTTTGAATTAGAAGAGGACCAGAGGGAACCCACCGAAGCAAGGTGAGAACATGCAAATTCCGTGCACAGAGGGTGTGCGAACCACCAACCCCAGATGTGCGAGGCAAACTACTAACCACTAAGCCATCGTGCCCAACCAAAAATTCCACTCACTGACACTTGTATCTCTCTCCTGATTGGCTCCTGCCAGTTAACATACAGTGAGACTTCTTTCATACCTAAAGCTGATGTATACACTTTCTCACCAATTCTGACCCTGACCCAAGTTCTGAGTGTGAATTACTTTGTCAGGACTACCAGGGTGACTCAGCAAACTAAGCATCAAGCTGACCAAAGTTCTGAACAGAGTAAGAAAAAGTAAAATAGAAAATGGAATAAAACCAAATAAAGACAGACAATAGACAATAGTAAAAACTAGATTAAAAAACGCCTGGGAGAAGAGATATACTTTCAACCTCTTTTTAAAAATGATAATTGAGGGTGCAAGGCAGGTGTCCAGTGGCAATTGATTTCATAAACAAGGGGTGGCAGCTGAAAAAGCTCTATCCCCCTCAGATTTTAAACAGGATTGAGGGACATACAAAAGAATCCTATCAGAAGATCTTAAAAATCTGCTAGATGAATGTGGTCTAAGAAGATCTTTAAGATAAGAAGGAGCTTGATCATTAAGAGTTTTAAAGACAAACAACAGAATCTTAAACTGGATCAGAAAATATTATAATCATACAACCCTATTTTAATCTGTCCTCAATAATAATGATTTTAACTCGAATAAAAAATAACTACTGCACTGCACAGCGATAAAACTCTCCCCGATTAACACTGCTGTAACTGATTCGTTTTCCTGTTATCGATTTCTGCTGCCTTCTTTTCTAATTGCCGTGTGGATTTAAAAGCTGAAATGTCATACATCATATCATGCAGACCTCAACATGCTGTTTTTATTTACTGGTGTTGCTCTCACACAATCTTTAAGGTGATAAGTACTGCATGAACAGTTCCAGAGTCACCACAGAGTCATGGCAGGTCAAGCTCAGGGGTGTAGTATACAGCTATGTGTTATGTCTTACACACCAATATATGCTGTTAGTTTTCCAGTATAATCTCAGAACTTCTGGAAGCTTTTCTTTACTCTGGGATAGTCACTCAGAAAGGTTTCGCTGTTCTTCTTTTTTTTTTGTTCCACTTGATATAAGTGCAGAGTTGTGTGCCACCATATCACAAAGGCATTCAAGCTTCAAGTTTTTAATCCCCCAAGTCACCGAGCCCCTTCCCCATTACCATCTCTCTCTCTCTCTCTCTCTCTCTCTCTCTCTCTCTCTCTCTCGTATGCTGTTGACTAGTCTTATTTGTAATTCTAATGACACTTCCCTAATATCAGACAAATGTATTTTTTTTCTTAAATATGGTTCAATCTCTTTTCTATTTCTTATTTCTCCCTGAAAAAAACTGCATTATGGTTTCAGGCCCATATTCAGAGTTGATTTAATACTGAAATTGCATACATCAGTATTCAGTCCTCAGACATAACTACAGACTTAAGCTCTTTTCAGTCAGCTGCATGAGAATTATGCACACAGGGTGGAGTTTGATATAAACAGTGGCACATCTCAATTTTAACTTAAGCGCAATTATTTTTTTATTATTATTTTTTTTTAACAAGGAGCAGTATTAAGTAATTGGACAAGACAGCATCTTAATCAGGGACAGTGCTTATCTGGAGGACTGATTTTTTTTTATGGATAAATTATTAATTGTCTTCAGGTTAGTTGTATAGCAGATCAGTCATCTTATCTTTCAAAACTAACAAAAACACTGGTATAATTTTATTAATTTTGACAAAGCATGATGAAATAGCTTGTGTCCCACATTTTGTACTTTTCAGTTTCATAACCTGGTTTTAGTCTAGTATTGTGCTGTTTAAAAAATGCTAAATAATAGAATGGGCTGGATAAAATGCTATTTTATATGCTGCCGAATAATGAGGAAGGAAGCCATAATCCATCAATCCTTCCATCTTCTACCGCATACTAATTTTCAGGGTCACGGGGAACCTGGAGCCTATCCCAGGGAACATCGGGCTCAAGGCGGGGTACACCCTGGACAGGGTGCCAGTCCATCACAGGGCACAATCACATACACTCACACATACTCACACACCCATTCATACAATACAGACACTTTAAAAGAAGCTATATTGTTAAACCAAATTTACAATATTTAATGCCAATTACTATTAGGATTTTCATGCAAGAATATATTAAAAATAACTAACTTGATGCTTGCCAACTTCTCATTCATATATCATTATTTTTTATATTTAAACTGTTTCTTGTTTTTATTTTACACTGTATTACAGTTGACAGCAAAACGGGCGGGGGATGACGACGACAATATTTTCATTTTGACTCTACATTATGTATTCATGTATTTTTCAGGCTTAAAGTCCCCATGAAATAAAAATTGTTTGGCTTTTAGTATGAATATGCCAGACTTAATGTTACAGTATAAGCTAGTGTGCTCCAAAACAATGACAAAATTCACTGTTGAGTCTAGAGTTTGACTCACTCTAGAGTGTCGTGTGCCCCCCCCCAAAATGATAAAAAATCATCTTGCCAAAGTTGCTGTTGTTGAGTGAGAGTCATTATATTAGCACGCATGGTTTGTAAATGTGTCTTTGGCTGTTTGACTGTAAGTTGGTTAAGAAGGAGATCCTACACTAAACTAAACACTAGCTATACACTATTGGCTATTTATAAAGGGGGTGGAGGCACTCGATATGCCCCGATCCTGATTTCCTGTTTCAGTGGAAATTACGTCAACATATTGACAAACACTATGCATTTCAAGGCACTTCAAGGAGAATTTAAAGGCAAGTGCTGGTTTAAAGGTAGTAGTCTTGATGATATTTGAAAACCCAGTTTCCGAGGTGTCTACTCAAGAAAAATCTGCCACCCAGTTGCCATAAGATGTCACAAAATTAAAAGCAATGTAAACAAGTTTATGCTTTATCCATTTCTGCATACGCCTAACTTTCCTTACATAAGTATTGACGTAATTCTTGCAATTATATCGGCAGCTCTGAATACAGCCCTCATTGCCGGAAAAAGGTTTCACAGAATGATCATTTAAAACACTTTGTATTTCTCAAAGTGTGTGCACTTCTGTGTTAAAATGGGACACACACACAGACACAAATCAGGCCAAAGCCACAATTTAACTTACTTGAGTTGATGCCGTAGGTTAGTTCATTACTATCACTGGTTATTAGGAATACTGCATGTTATTATATTGTGAAGTATTAATTGGACTGCGCCCCAGGGCAGATTCCAGCCGGCAGTGGTACAGTAGATGTAGTTAGTTCAATGTCATGAGACACCCTAACAGCTTGCTGGTTTTATTTAGCTGGTTTTTATTTCTTTAGTGCCTTTTTTTGGGAACAGATTTAGGAGTTTGGTTTGCTCCCTCTTGTACAAAATTGAGATACATTTGCTTGATGTTCCATGGTAGAGCTATGGGGCATACTTCAATAAACTGGTTGCTTGGCTTTTTATTAGTTTGATTTCAGTACAGATTTAGAGCTTAATATGGACTCAAGTTCAGTCTTCGTTGCATTATGCAGAAGATAAATTCAATTTTGTGTCAGGGGGAGTTTAGCAGTGCATTTATTCTGATTATGTAGTCTTAACATTATTTCCTGAAGCAGTATATCAGTACGAGTTTTAGCAGTAGCATGGCAGAAGCCTAGTTACCCCTACACCGTGCTAATTTTGAGAGGTCATATTTCGGGAACACGGGTGTGGCTGTGGGGTAGTGCAAGACAGAGGAAGGTCTGGTTCAGCTGCAGAGAGAGGTAGACAGTGTCACAGGTGTCTAAAAGGTAAGACAGCCCTTTTCCCCTTTCTCCCCTTCATATCCATGTGGTCCCTGGCCCCCTCATTGCTCCTGCCATCTCAACAGCTGCTCAAGGTCATGATGCAAAGGCAGCAATTTAAACTCAGAGTAGAGGGCAGGCGGTAGTCACCCCAGGTACACATGCAGTAGTTGGTTGTTATTTAAATGTATTGCAGAAGTGCAGTAAGTAGAGCACCAAGTGTAGGAGGCCATGACAGCAGAATATAAGGCAGTTGAAAGTTAGGAGGACTTTCCAAAGAGAAGAATCCCACATTGGTATCTGTGTAAGTAGATAGATGCAGCCATATCTAGAGTACCACAGAGGAAAAGATTGCACTATAATCTGACATGCCTTGTTCATTTATCAGATTGTGTGAGTGCATCTGTGTACGTTATTCCTCAACCTCGTAGCACTGGGACAGATACTAGGGACTTTAATGCTGTACTATACATACAATGCTTATGTATATATATAAAATTCAATGTTTCCTCCTGCCCAAGCCCATAATTCAACTATAGCAAAAACACACTACGCAATTCCTAATTCCTATACCACTATTCCTCCAATGCATTTAGAGCATTTCTGTCACAGACACTTACAGTATAATTGAATCCATTTGTCTGAAGATATGTCAGACATGTAATGACGCAAGAGACCCAAAGCAATCACAGTAAGTCAACTTTGATATTATAATGAGTTTTGGATATTACAGAAGTGCTTAGTTAATCATAGAAACACCCAAAGTTGAAACTTTATTTGAATTAGGGTACATTCTTGGTTTGTTAATTCTAAATTAACTGGCATTGTACAACAAAACAAACTCTTCCTCTAAGATTCGTTTATCTTCTTCAGTTCTTGTCTCACCTTTTTAAGTGCCATTTTCTTACCCATAGTTGTTCCTTTTGGTTTTCCGCTAAAAGCACTGCTCTAAGGGACATTAACAGAGAGTTGCACAGATATCTAAAATAATAAGGAACAGAAGTATTGCACCTGGTCTCCCATCTCTTTCTTTCTTAAAAAAACAACAAAAACCAACAGTTATTCTGAGTGACAGAGGCATTACTGTTACCAGCCTTCCATTAAGAACCTCAGAAGCCTGCTTTCCACCCCCCATTTCTATTTATCTAGCCTTACATTACTTTATCACTCATTTATCCCTTACCATCATCTCTCCTACTCCAGGGTATTAGCCATTCAAAGATCTCTGTTATCACTTCATCTCTCTCTCTCCCAACCCACTCTATCTGTATTCTTCCTTAATCTTTCAGCCCAGAGTGAAGTGAGAATTAGTTTCTCATTCTCACTCATCAATCCCTCACACCTTTCCCTTCTAACTTGCTATTGTGTTGCTATCCCATCCTCTCTGCCTCATTTGCCTGTTAACGCTTTTCCTATTGCAGTCCTCTGTTTTTTCCCCCTTTTACTTCCTGTCTATTTTGTCTCTCATTTTTTGTTCTTTCTTCACTTAGCTTCTCTGGCTTGATAGCACACCCACACATCAGTTACTTATCTGTCTAATGTCTAACCCTCTTTAACTCGTCACTAACTTTCGGTGGAGAGTTGCTGTTGTGCCACATTCTTTACATTTTTTTAAATAATGGATATAATAGTGCTTCATGGGATATTGTTTCATAATCAAACCATGATCTATACTTTTCCATAACTTAGTCCAGGATTTGTTTTGATAACTCCTTTGTGATGCTGTTCATTTATTAGGCATATTGAACTTTGGGACCTTCCAGGAAGAGGCGTATTTATATTAAAATCATATGACACTCGGGCACACAACCCGATTCAAATAATTATATAATGTCTAATGGCAACTGGTTGAACTAATTTAGGGGTTTAAAATTAGTGGTGGTGAAAACTTATACAATCTCACGTTTTAAAATTTTTCAACTGACTTTGCCTAGAAGAGGCCATCCACTAAAAAATTCATTAGTCATAGAATCAACAAAGAGACCAAGGGTAACGCTTAATATCATGCAACCACCAGTGTGTTTCACTGTTGGGATTTCTTTTTGTCAATAATTTAGCAAACTTTATTGATTTTTTGTTTCCACTTTAGTATTATGGGCTATTTTGTGTAGATTCATGACATAAAATCCCAAACAAGTCCATTTCAGTTCCAGGTTATATTCTCTCTCTCTCTCACTCTGTCTCCCTCACTCACTATCCAGTACTCTTGGGTCCGTATCAGTCCATATTATCCCCTCTGTCATGCAGCTCTGTTATTTTGTCACATCTCCAGAATGGCACCATCCTGAGAAACTAGAATCCATCACATCACACATTACAAAGTGCAAAGAAGAACAAAGGAGTTAGAGCTGCACAGCTTGAAAAATCTCTGTTCAAAGGGGAACGAAAACATCTTTTATTATGTCTGTATCATAAAATTGTTGTTTAACATTTCTGCTAAAACAACAACAAAAAAACAGCCTTGTGCCTTCCTTTGTTTCAGTTTGTTTTGACTATTACGAGCTCCGATGAAGGCACAGCATCAGAAAACAGTGGCATTGACTTTTCCTTGATGAACGCATATGCAGAATGAATACACAATGTACCCAGCTGCAGGTGGACCCCCCCTCTCTCCAATCCCCCCAATCCCCCCCACACCAGACACATACACACCAACCCCCAAACACACACTCACTCACATGCACAGATAAAGAAAGAGAGCGAGAGCATTAGATGAGTGCCAGAGAGATTGAGGAAAGAGGATGAGACACAGATTAAAGCAAGCAAGCACATGAACACAGAGGCCAATGGACAGAGGGAATGAGATGAAGATTAGAGCGGCAGGGATAAACTGATAAGGAGGCCTAGTTAGACGAGTAAAGATTGCCAGGCGATAAGTCATAATCCCCTTCGTCTTTATGTTCAAGCAAGCACTAGGAGGCAGAGAAGCAATCATGCATGTCTACTTTGATTTGTGTATGCACATACCTCATTTAACTCCCGACATCATGTGATTTCATGCACACAGTTTAGGCCTATAATTAAAACCATTAATTCCAGCCACGTGAAATCATAAGGAACACACAGGAGCCTACGCCTGCCTTTCTCTGCACATTTGTGATTGAAGTGCTCATCACATTAATCACAAAAATTCCTATTTCTTAAAACAATGGACTACAAAAAAGTCGACCTTGACTGTACCACAGCGTTGTACTAAGGTAGTAATGTGTGAACGGCTTTCTTTACCACAGCAAGGCACAAGCGAGGCTAAGTATACGCCACCGATTAGAGAAAGAGAAGGAGGACGGCGCTGTTATATAATACAAACCCAAGCACATTGAGATTATAGCCAAACCTGTGTGTAGGATCTAGCCGGTGGGTAGTCTTCTGTGCATTGCAATTGCATCTGCTTCTATCTCAGGCTTATTTATTAAGGGTAATATATAACATGATATGCGCTAGGGATTTTGAAACCTAACTAAGGCCATTATTCACCTTGAAATTATTCAACAGTTAAATTCCACTTAAAGGTGAAAACTTCCTATATATATATATATATATATATTACCATACAAACAGAAGAGAGAGAAATGAGAAAACAACTTTGCAGCATGAAAGAAAGTTTCTGGCTCCAGAGAGCAATGGAGTGGGTAATGCGTTTGTGTAAGAGAATCAGTGCAGCATGCATGATCTAAGCAATTAACCTGAATCTCTCTGGTGAAATCTCCAGCTGTGCGAGCAGGCCGCGTGTAAAGACGCAACCTACATCGCCGAAGTCTCCATGGCTAAGGGCATCTGCCAGGCAAATCAGCAAAGCAATGTAATCACGTTTCAAACTGAGCTAATCACTTCAGCCTAATTTACCATGGCTCCAAAAAACAATCTCATATGCTACTGTAGAGGAATACGCAGAAAGGGAGAGGCAAAATGAAAGTGCGGCAAACAATGCGAGAGAGAGAGAGAGAGAGAGAGAGAGAGAGATCTGACATAGAAAGTGGCTAGGAATGACTTTGCACAAGATGGAGAGAAAAAAAAAGCAGCGTTGTTCAGCCAGAAAGATGAACGGAGAAAATGAGTGGATGGAGATGAACAAAAGGCGGGCGCAGTGCAAACACCTCAGAAAAGT
This sequence comes from Ameiurus melas, assembly GCA_012411365.1. Taxonomy (NCBI): domain Eukaryota; kingdom Metazoa; phylum Chordata; class Actinopteri; order Siluriformes; family Ictaluridae; genus Ameiurus; species Ameiurus melas. The sequence continues at coordinate 30,918,254 of CM022756.1, forward strand.
CATGCGCTCTGGATGCTGAGCGCACTAATTCAATCTCTGGCATGCAGGTAAGGTAAGTGATTGAAGGCTCTGCCTGCTTCCATCGCTTCCACATCCCGGCTCCATCTCCCTAATCCCTCATCCCATACACACCGTAAACAAAAGACAGAACGGAAGGAGGTATAAAGGAGTCGAGAAAGGAGAACACAAGGATGGGACAGTGGTTCACTTTGTATTTTTCGCATGTTTTCGGTAGCATCATTCTCAACAAATTCCTATTTAATTAACAGTCTAAATCCTTCACACTTTAAAGCCCCTTTATAATTAATACTCTGCTCCCTCTAATTAAAACTTTTGCATTTTTACTTTAAAACCCATTAATTTAAAAAAAATAAATAAAAAATGAGCAACAGCATGATATTGAGACCGACCTCCACTGTGTTCATTAGCCCATGGATAAAGGAATCTAACCAGAGTGTTTACCACAGGGACAGAATTTAAAAGAACCTCTCATTTTATCACTTTAATGTCAACCCTTTGTTTCATAATCATCTTTTTTTTCTCTTTTTCTTTTTTAATTATTATTTTTATGGAGAGCAAAGCAGAAATAAAGTTCTGAACTTCTTGCATATTGCTTCTCTTTCTGCAGTGGTTTTACCTGTGAATATTGAAGAAGTGGCACTCATGTGAAACAAGGAAATAAAATATGATGAGGTGTGGGTGAGAAAAAAAAAGAATAAATGGCAGTAGTTTTCACTTCAACCCCACGACACCAGAAAGATAGGCCATCCATCACCACTACAATACCCAAGATGCATCAATCCATCCACCAACAATGGTCGACAAATGGACGTTGCCTCAGGCCAACGAGATAGCGCGTGAGCTACACACTCAGAGCACATTTTCACTGTGTTCCATTCTTTTCTGCCATGCTCAGGGAAAGTTTGATAAGAAAAAATTTTTCTCTTAGCAAAGAACATGGGTGACATAAATTCGGAAACAAGTAAATGCCATCTTTCTCTAAGGTGGTTCTAAAAAATTCACTCAAAGAGATGTTATCTGTCGAGTGCTATACCTGATGTTTTATTATTGTTTTAATAAATCTACCATGCAGGATGGCTAAGTATGGCTAAGTATGGTGTTCTCTGTCCACCACCATCCCCCAACTATCCAAGGCAGTAATATTTCATTAATATTCATTCCCTTCTATCCTTATTTTCTATTCGGTTCAATTTTGTTTCATAGCACTTTCAACAAAAGACACTGTCACAAAGCAGCTTCAGGATGTCGATTTGAAAGGATCCAGACTCAAAAGGGATGCCATCTTCTTCTTAGTCACAGGATTATAAACATTACGGTATACAGGTGTAAAAGGTGTAACAGTACTAAGGATGCTCAGAATGAGTATATTGTGAATAGGAGTTCAGGAATGAGCACCTGACAGTCTTTATGATAGCAGCAGCAGTTCTTCGGTACAAATCTACACTATCTCAGGTGAGATTATCCACTGCAGCAAGGGTGAGCCTTGGGTTTAAATAGTTTTTTGGGAAGGGCAAATCTTTAGGGTATCCATGGTGAAATGCAGATAATCCAAGCAGAAGTAGAGCATCAGGATGTCTCAGGCAGACAAGGACTCTGACAGGTCTAGTTATGACAGCATAACTAAATGAGAGCCAGAAGGTAACACAGGTATGAGGACACCCTGGGACATCAGCAACCCACCACTCCACCATCAACAAACCTGAGTGATTGTGGAAGATTAGTGGGGGACTTTCTACGTCTTTGAACACCCCGTCCCCAAATTTGCACACTTACCTAAAAGAAAAGCTATTAACAAAAAGATCCGTAAAGGGCCAGTGTGGGTGCAGGTTTCCATTCTAACCAAGCAGAAGCCACACCTAAGGGCCTGTTCGCAGCTTGTTAAATGGTTCATTTTTCACCACATTTTTTGTGTTCACACCCATGCGTTAAACGCAGGCAATGCACTGAATGAAAGTGTAAATTCACTCCCTGACATGGTGCTCATTGAAAAGCAGAAATACCACGGTACACAAGGCAGGGTTCACAACTTTCCGTTTCTGACACCCGCTTATCACTGAGAAGTAGAAGAGAGCCAGTTTTCACATCTTTGCAAAGCCATTCACACACTTTTTGCGAACTGGCTAACTGAGATCAATACATAATATCTATAAGCACCAGCAGTCAGTATAGCAACTGATATATAATATTTTTGATCTAACATATTCTATCGAAATGTAAGGTATCTGGTGATTTGGCCACTGCAATAAATACTTATTTAAAGATAAATCGTTAAAGTTCTAATTTAAAACAATATACTCTTTTTAATAAAGTAATGATTGGAATTAAGTCAAAGTCACAGAAATAGCTTTCTCATACTAATGGAAAGACCCATATTTTTTAATCTTTTAATTTTAATCTAATTTCTTTTGGGAGGGGGTGGATATAAGCGTTATATACTGTAAGGCAACTACTGTTGAGCCCCAAAATGTTAATGTTCCTGCAAATTGGTGAAGTGTTGAATATAAATAGTCTTTTTTTGTCATAATACAACGATGGAATAAGGGGGCATAATAAAATAATAAAAAATAAATAAATAAATAAAATAAGCGATCACGAATACTTATATATATATGTATATATATATGCCAGGTGCAAAATACATACAATGGACAATCAATCAGCGGATTATCATTTGCTGGGAAGAGACAAAGAAACAAACGATGCTATTTAGTGTAGAAAGCAACACTGAAAGAATTAAATGGAACATTTAGAATAGATGCTTGCATTTCAGTGTCCTTAAAAAATAACCACAACATAATAACTTACACATATTTAGTATTTAGTGTGTCATTTTGAATCTGGTGCTTTCAGAGGATACCTTGTGTATTGTGTGTAAGCAGAAGGATTTGTTAGCAGTGAGCATTTAATTTCGGGTATGTCACTTCTGCACGCTCTCACTAAAATGGTGGCTGCTTGCATCTTCTTCATCTTCTTTTTCAGCTTCTTCTTCTACATCGGTAAAACAGTTTTGTATACATCAAGTCGTACTTTTATGTAACTTCAGCGGCTCTAGGCACATGAACAAATGCACGAATATCATTGGTCGGCCAGTAAAAAAAGCCTTACGTCTACTGTATGCCAAGATCAGCTGATAAAACAGGTGGAAACAAAACCCAGTCCTGAACGCTAACTGGAAGGCTGTTACATAGCTGGGGGTCTTTGTAGGAAAGAACACTGCCCCATGCTGAATATTTGTTATTTTTTGGTACTGATTGGTACATTTGCCTTGTACCTCCGGGATTCAAATCCCTGAGTGCAATGAGCTTGCATTTTCTCCTCGTGTTTTGGGGTTTCCTCCCCATCCAAACACATGCGTTCTAGGCTGATTGGCCTTCCAAATTGCCCATAGTGTGTGAATGTGTGTGCCATACGCTTGCTGCAATAGCCGGTGTTCCCGGTGTTGGGGCTACACACCGATTACATCAATTGCCCACTGCAGCAGCTCTCCACCATCATTTTGCCTTTTTATAGAATTAAAAATAATTTATTTCAGTTAGAGAATGGATGCTACAATTAAAAACTGAATGCATCTGCTCAAATCAACATGTGCCGAATGAGTCACATTCAACCAAGTCGCAGGACAGGTCAGCAGGAGTCAGAATTTCATTTAGCACGAGTGAGAGTGAGGCGAGCTGACTGACAACATGATGGCGGAAGATTTGGTTTCAAAAGTTACACGTTTAATATAAGCAAGTTTGCCATTGTTTTGTAGTTGTGTTTTTCATTAAGAATAATAATGAAGCCACCATTCAAGCAATTGCCGCCCCCGAATTGCTACTAATTCAAAAGCAAAGGGTAAATACTCCTGACCTTTTGTGTATTGCAAGGGGGGGAAACACTCCACCACCATCGGCCATATCCCCACCCCTCGGGTGAAACCAGTATTGTCACACGTCGATTACCCGGTGCGAAAATTTCCTCACCGTCACATCCCTAGTCTGCAATTGTGCCCTGTGATGGGTTTGCACCATGCCCAGAGTGTGTCTCGCAACTTTTGCACCAAGTTCCCTGGGACAGGCTCCAGGCTCCCTGACGACCCTGTGTAGGATAAGTGAAACAGAAAATAAATGATGATTAGAGGGTACTGGTAAATGCCTGCAACAGCCAGGTGTCCAATTCCAGGTATATACCGTCTCAGACCCAGTGTTCCTAGGATAGGTTCCACAGCAATCCTCACCAGGATAAAGCGGATATTGGTGATGACCTTTTGATTAAATCCAGCATGATTATAATAGACCAAAATTTCACACGGGCACTGTGATCAAAGACAATTATCAGGTTATTAGAAGTATTTTATATAGCAGTGCAACATTATACTAGGAGCCAATGTAGTGTGGATAAGATAGTGGTAATATGGTGTAATTTTCTGGTTCTGGGTTTACCCGGCACTTGTATATGCACTGAACCATCCAGACAGTAAGCATGACAGTAATACAATCTAGAGGTAATAAAAGTATGAATAATTTTTTTTCTGCATAATTATATCACTTAGTTATGTTTCTGAGATGAAAAAAAAGTATTCTAGTAATATCTACACCAGCTTCAAACATGAGACTGGAGTCAATAATCACACCAAGGTCTTTCATTGTTATACATGATGTAACTGAAAGGCCAGCATGAGTTACATAATCAGAGTAATAGTACATGTACTTCTGTCTTGTCGGAATGAGGTAGGAGGAAGTTCATCAATATCCACAGCCTAATGTCCTTTACACATTTCTCAACTTTATTAATCTGTTATCTGTCATCTGGTTTTGATGAAACATAAAGCTGTGTCATCAGCACAGGAGCTGAAACTAATTTACAAATAATTGTACTCAGATGTAGCATATACAGAGATGGAAAGCAGTGGTCCCAGAATACACTTTTGTGGAACACCAAAAATTTCTATTAATATTTTATACTAATAACAGTCCTTCACATGAAATTGATCCAGGCAAGAGCCCTTCTATTAACTCCAATAAAACATTCTAGTCTGTCTAGAAAGATTTCCCCCCTTTTCTACAGGGACCACATATCTGTCTTTTTCTTTCAATTATGCTTTTTCTCCTACCACACTCTCATTTCCCCCCCCCCTCTGCTTCTCCACTAGTCTCCAGGTGTATTATTTTGGCCTAATGAACCAGTGTGTACCACTACAGATTTTTCTCTCATTAGGAACAAATACGCTGTAGGTCATTATTTGCAGCATGTCCTCTCATTTCTCAGTATATTAAAGAAATGTTCCCAAAAAATGGCCTGTGAAATTGTGGCCTGTGTAAATAGTGTGTCTTTGTTATTTAGCAGCCTGCTTCTCATTCACAAGTGAAAGGAGCATGGGAATAAACGCATCAGAGGCAGCAGAACGCTTCATATAAATGCGTTGTCTACTGACTCATTCCAGGTAGTGCCAAGAAGTACTTTTTCTCTCCTTGTTATTTTCATAGGGTTTTGGAGGTTATTTTTTCTGCATCTGATTGTAGAGCCTTTCAAAATTGCACACCACAAACACACCTGCAAGTTCATCATTCTTCATTTCACTCATTAATGGAGAACTCTTCATCTTGATACTAAATATAAATGCTATCTTTTTCATTGTGTTACCATGCACCCATTGTTCACTTTTGCACTTTGTCTGATCTAGTGGCCCCAGTGCCAGCAGGATGGCCCGCTGCAGGCGCTTCTCATTCGATTATGGGCACTGTTGTTGTTATTGTCGCCACTAATAATAGAGCACCTCCGTCTTCCTTGTCACAAGACGAGCCATCAATATTGGCGTCCCTCATCTCTTGCTAAGCTATGGGCCACATTATTACCAACAAGTCGGATAGGAGGAGGAGGAAGAGGAGGAGGAGGAGGAGGCGAAGGAGGAGGAGGACACAGACACACAGCGCAACAGACAGCAATGAGAGAAAAGGAAAGATGGATGAAGAGCCTGGGGTGGTGACAAGAAAGAGAAGGATGAGAGGACTGGTCATGCTTTTATGTGTGTGTGTGTGTGTGTGTGTGTGTGTGTGTGTGTGTGTGCAGATCAACTAACATTCATAGTTCTTCATACTTCACTTACAGAATCATATAAGTCAGATTTACTAATCATGCTCATTCCAAAATAATTTCTTCTTTGTACTTGATTAGAAGAGCCTTAGAAAGTTCAGATATTAATACTCAACAATCAGCTAATGTGAATGGTCTATAAGCCTGGGAAAGCCCATTACGTTTTGTTTTTTAATAAGACATAGTTTAATACAACTGCACATTTAATGATGTAGGACATCATAATGCTCGCCTAAGATCTTGTTCTTGACCTCATGAAACTGTGTCCACATTTTGGTTTATTCTTTCTTGCTCCCAATTCAATTGCAGTAGTCATAGTTCAATCACCATTTTAAATAAAATAGATAGTAAACAGCAATATTTCACAAGGTTCAAATCATGGTCACATTTTCTTTAGATGAGAGCAGAGTTTTTCTTCTATTAATTCAAAGGCTCAATGGCAATGGCAATGACATGACCTCGATTTAGTAACCTCTCAATATATTTAGTAATATATCACACATGGGATCGTGTATTTGCACTTCTGAATGCAGAGATGTCAAATCATCCAGCTCCAGCCTAGATAACTCAGGTTTGATCTGAAATTTTGGTCAGTTGTGAGGGACTCACAACTAAACACAACCCTATATTGCTAAAGACACTTCTGTAAGGAGAAGATTCAGTGCCTGAACCAGGAGGAGTCACACTGGTGGATTTATTTATTTTTTAATCAAATGGAAAACATAATACGCAGAATGTTTTGCTTTTTATTAGCGCCATGCAGAAAATGTCCCGCACTTAATAGCAAAACCTCCATTGTGTGAGATTCTGATTTTATCCTAGTTTTGAAGTGTTTTGAAGTTTAATTACCAGGGTGTTACCTGACTAGTGATATCTCACTGCTGTTGATTGCTACATTTCATCTTTTCGTTGAATCTTACAGTCTGTCTACTTTCACACCAAAATGCTTTGTTCTATACCCAGTATAACACCTTGCCTTTGGACCAGTCGCAAGAGATGGTGCATACATTAGCCGAATACTCTGTTCTCTGTTGTTTTCTAAAATAAAATAAAAAAGTCGTGATGATCTTTAAGTTCTTGGGGAATCTCTGCAACGAGAAATCTTTATCTTGCAATTGCACTGCTCCTACATTGAAGAATGAAAGGCTTATTGTCAGAAGTAAATGTAATTCTCCAGTGAATTGCATTTCACTTTCCGCACTGTGTTGCAGACATGCCACACTGAAATGCAATCACTGTCCAATCACAGCTTTAATTTAAATTCAGAGGCATGGCTGCAATTCAAGAAAGGGTGTAAAAGTGTCATTTTCCAGGGGGCATCAGCATCAGTATAAAGGAATGGGCTTTATTTTATAGTTTCTTATTGACACATTGGTTTCTTGCTGATTGTTTATCAATCAGCAATGAAAGCTTTGTTTTTCCAATGTGGTAGGTTTTCCGCAGGTCAGCAATGAAACACAGCACATTGGGGTTTTTTTTGTGTGTGTATGTGTCATTCTTATAAATCAATCTATAGTATGGTTTAAAAAAAAAGTTGACCTGTTCATCACAAATAGCCCAAAATGGCTTGTATTATTTTCTGTATAAGAAAACGCTAACACCATGCATTTAGAATTAAAAGCTGTATTATGCAAATGAGTGTATTTCGGATTAAGGATGTGTTTTCAATTTTTTTTTTTTTAAAGCCTTTGATGTTTCTATTTGTTTCATCAGATGCCATGTAAGGACAGCAGTACTTGGACTTCCTGGAGAACAACTGTCACAAGTGAGTTTTCTAAAAGAAACATGCACAGAACCATCACAGCAAACTCTATGATACATGACAGCATTTGAGAGACAGCGAGTGACAATACTTGACAGCCACGCCAACCTTCCTTTTATAATTCATTATATTAGATGTTGTCAGAATGGTGTTAGACTTGACATTTATCAAACCTATTGCATTAAATAGTATTGTCTCAGAGGAGGAAGAATTTTAACCAAATATTGAGCGAGAGACAGAGACAGAGAGAGAGAGAGAGAGAGAGAGAGAAGGAAACCCTGAAGGCACTGCTTGCATTTGGAATCCAGGCCGCACAGTAACATGGAAGTAATTGGTGGAAACTTGCCCAAGAAGAAGGAATGACCAGCTTTGGTCAGAGAGCTTCTGTTTGTTTCTTCCCCTCTTACAATTTTTCTCTTTTTTTCCAGACCCACAATTCATGCCGACAATGGGTGAATCCTTAGTCTGACTCACTTAAGTCAGACAGCAACTTTAATCGCTTTCAGCCATGCTGGGCCCTGTAATAGATGACACCAGCAGATGGCCTCCAGTGCAGTTGAGATAAATCTGTTGGCACGTTTTTAATGCTCTTTTAAACATGCCCTCGTCGACTTCCTCAGAATTCAGAAAGTGCGCAGAAACTACGTCACATGAGCGGCTACTTGCCAAGAGGAGGAGCAGCAATGAGAATCTGATTTTTACCATACACACTTTCCATTGTAAGTAAGTGTAAACATGCATATAGCGATTTTCTTTGTGATCTGCACTCTACATTTTGTTTGACCAGTAAACAGAACTGGTCAGGTTTCCACATATTTTGGTCTAATATTATAATTCTAGTGTATAATGTAAACTTTATTTTAGGCTTACACTGATAAACAACTGTGGTCCCCAGTTTTTGAATACAGGAAATTAAATTAGGCTAAATCTGTGGGCCATTTTGTCATTTAGCATTTAATGACCACTTTCAAGAGGTCTTTGAAGTAAATGATTTTCATCACTTCAATAATAAAAGGAACAATCTGAAATGGCTGCACTGTTTCCCGTTCAAAGTGCCCTGGGCAGGGTTCATCACTTCAGAATGGACTACAGCACTTATTGGGTTCTTCTGATTGGAGGACTTGCACCCTACCAATGGCAGAAACAGCTTATTTAAGTAGTATTAAATACAAATGTTAGAGATTTTAAACCAAAATATTGGTTGAAATATTGAAATATGATGGTGAAATCTTATTATGATCGGGTCTGTGACTTCAAATCTGACACAGTATCTTAATTTTTTACACAATAGCTGAGTATTTTTATGTCTACTCACAAGATCTCTCCAATATCCTGTATAGAAAACTCCAGAAATCCACCCATCTTCCATATTATTTATCACACAGGGTAGCAGGAGAGCCTGTAGCCTATCCCAGGGAACTCGTGACTCAATGCAGGGACGGGGTGCCAAACTTTGTGCAGGGCACAATTGCAAACACATTCACACACACCATAGACAGTTTGGGAACTCCCATCATCCTGCATATCTTTGGACTGGGGGAGAAGATTGGAGGAACCCCCTGAAGCACAGGGAGAACATGCAGGCTATGGGCACAAAGGGCGGTAGCAGGATTCAAACCCCCAATCCCAGGGATTTGAGGCAAAGGCGCTAACCATCACTTGCCCCCTGGATAGATAACTCATACACACTAATACTGTTGTTCCAATGCAGAAGCTTGATGAATCGGTAACCCTGATTTCAGGTCTTTCCAGATGATTACAAACAATACACAAGGACAAAATTTTATGTCGCTGAATCTCAAATGTCATTCTAAATTATTCATGGGGTCACTAGGTAAGACTTTCGGCTTCAATGTGTTACACTGTATGTAGGGCGTGAATGTAAGTGAATAGGTTGCTTGCTAAAAGATGGAAGATTTGACTGGCATCATGGGGATGGATCACCATTACTGATGCTTTTTGTGGCATTAGAGAAGTGACTCTAGCCAGAGACATTATCAAGATGATACTGTGATGACCGTGTTTTAAACCAATTGATAGACGAAACTATTTTTAGCTCCGCCTGTACATCATGACTCAGCTTGCATGGTACTTGGGCAAGAAGTGTAACTGACTTCGGTGTGGATACTTCAGGACGGCACAGATTAAAATCCAGGATCATGGGTAATTTGGCGAGGTGAGTCATGCCACATGACCTGGTTTCATAAGGTTTGACTCGTGCAAAAACAGAAACATTCATAAAATTCCTTCAGACTTATACGTGCCTTAGTGGCAGAGTGGTTGAAACTGGAGAGAGGAAAGAGATGACTGCACTCATATAGGCTTTGTAGAGAATCCTGGACTAGAATTAATTTCTTCTGCATCTTTAGTCCATGGCCAAGTTTCAAGCAATCAGAGTTGAGTTCGGTGAGGTGTTAACGCTGAGACTATGCACACTGGTACTCAGATCCCAGACATTACTACACACTTAAATGAGGTGGTGTTTTTGACCAATTCTGACCCTATTTTCTTGAATGATATCGGCTTGTGCGATGAGCAATATTAAGTCCATTTATGTTTTGGACTGAATGCTAAAAAAAAACCTATTGAATGCAATTTCAATCCACAATTAAATGCATACATATGACACTTAAGTAATTAACAGTATAATTCCTTTAAATTCCAGGAAAAGTATGTTTCCACCGTACAGGACAATAGAAGAGACAATCTTAATGCTGAGATGTTGCTCATCTGGAGGACTGAAATTGAAATTTAAATAATGATGTGGCTCAATCAGCTTATCCTTTAAACTATGGGCAGTAGTAAAATATACCAAAAAAATTAGAATTTGACGATACCTCTCTTTAATGCCTACAAAGAAGATTAAGTAAAAAATAAATAAAGAAATACATACATACATACATACATATACATATATATATATATATATATATATATATATATATATATATATATATATATATATATATATATATAAAAGCTTACATATGCCACGGAAATACATGGCAAGGATATGAGATGGTATGAAAGAAAAGGACAAACAGCACATCATAATGTTCAGAAACTGAGAACTGGGATAGAAGCAGTTCATCCCCTTAAACAATAATGAAAGGGATTTCTGTTGATCACTTCCGAAGCCAGGCGCATCTTTCTCTCCTCTCAGCATCAAGGACATATAAATTCCACCTGTGAGGAATTCCACTCTCCCTTAAACACACACATCAACATCATCAAATCTCATCATGATCATAGAGGTACACGCTAAACGCACTCACATACACACACTCTGGATAATGGTGTACCTTGCAGAGAGAGATAATGCTTGCTCTCAGCAATGGCACAAAACTGAAGTTAAAAATACACACACACACACAAGAGAAAGAGAGAGAGGGTGCTACAAAGGCAACACTTTTTCATTTAGTCCCCTCCTTTTCCCATGTCCTCTGAGGCTTTGTGGATTAAATGCTTTTGTTGGTGTTGCCAAAATTTCCAAATGAAGGCACTGACTTAATTGGAAATGGTTAGATATTTCTGTCCATGATGAAAAGGCTCTAAAGAGGAAGAGTATGAGGGAATGAGATGAGAGAGAGAGAGAGAGAGAGAGAGAGAGATGCAGTGCAAAGGGCTAGTGGAAGGATACACTACATAAAGTGACACAGAGTATTAAAGAAACCGAGATAATGCAGCGTGCACTAAAACCTGGGAGAGATAGGAGAGGTGGTTGATAGGGTGCGCATCTTGGCATGACTCTGTTAGTATAGACCTGAAGTCATGCCCCATGTGCCCATTTGGCTTTTATGGCCCAGTGAGTCATAGTAGGATATGAGGGAAGAGAGGGGAAACTTGCAGACGACTTAACCATACTAATCAGCCCTGTTTCTGAAATCATGCTCTCACTTCTCACGTGACTGGAATATTCATGACATAACTAAATATGCGAGAATGCAAACGGTGACATCCTACGAGAGCTCAAATCCAACATCGATGACTGTTATGACGATAATGAGCAATGCGTTATTTTGCATCCGTGGCGCCATATGAAGCATGTCATAGATATGTGTGTCTAAATGACATGTGTTGCTACATGGTAAAGGAGATACAAAGGCCTGGCTTCTCTTTCTGGCCACACTGCTCCATGCCTCGAGCACCGATTAGGCTCTCTCGCTCATTCCCATCCAAAGCGCCCTCAGCTGGTCTTTGGTGCAGCGGATTATCCCGTGTCTCTTCTCTAGCCTGACTCTGTGCAAGTGTGTGAGTGTGTACGTGTATACTGCTGTGCCCAGACCATTGCTGCAGTGGGCTGGAGGGGTGCCCTGGTTCCCATGGGGGGTATCCAGCTGCAATGAAAAGATCAGTGGTTACCGCAGGCAACCGCTTAACATTGACACGGCTGTGCTACCAGCACAATCAGGCAGGAACTGCAGGCCACCTGGCTGATTCTTTGTATGTCTGGATGGGTGGGTGTGTGTGATCTCTAGCACACCGCTTACTGTGTGTTATTATCAGGGCATTGTGCGGTCTTAAAAGGTAGGCTATTATGCAAAAGGACATAAAAAAAGTGTGCCTATGGTGCACTATACTCATCGAGCTAATAAACGGAGCTCTGTGTGGATATTGGATTGATAGATTGAACACACACTGTGATGGCAGGTGTCTGATTCGCCACAACAAAAATAGGTGTCTATGGTCAAGGCATGTTTGTGTGCTCGTGTGCCTGTCTTTCATTTAAATGGAATTTCCGTCCCAAAGGAACGGGGAGCTTGAGTAACCATTAAGCACCGGTTACGAGAACCATCACACCAAGGTCATGCCACTGGTAAACCTTTTGCAGCACATTACTGAAAAGCCATGCCATTTTTCTCCTCACGAAAGGCCACGGGAAATCAAGCTAAGAATCAACGCAGGAGAAGGCAGCCAAGCTTTATGCATCATGACAAGAAGAGAAATGAAAAAAGAGCAAGAGCAAGAGAGGTGCCGGAAATTAAAAAAAAGAAGCAGAAGCGGTCTTGGGGGTGGGGGGTTGGAGACATAAATGCAGCAGAAAGTGGGAAGGAAAGTGCAAGCACCAACAAACTGGAAAACAGTTTTGGTTTATTTAAGATTCTATAAGAACACTATTATGTTAATTGCGACTATAAAATACACTGAAGTGCAAGAAAGAGAACGAATTTAAACAAAGGGAGAAAGAGAAACCAGGGAAAGCTGAGACAGAATGAGAGATAGAAAGAAAGAGAGAGAGATGATGGCGGCTGATTTGCCGATGTTATCTTAGAGCAGAGAGATGTGTGTGACACAATCTCAAATTGGAAATCGCTGTTTCAATCTCGCCTCACTTGGTGCTCGGCCGCTCTGCTGATAACAAGATGGGCTTAATACCATTAAAAATAGCCCTGTGAGCTTGGCAGCTGCTACAGAATTAGTCCACCCCGCTGGAAGGTACTGGCTCTACTTATCGCCATCACCACAGCACACCAAAAGCCACCCGCTGGATTGACTTTCATCTCCATCTTAACGTCACCATCTATTGGCGTTCATCTATCCACGTAATTATCCATCTGTCCTACTATCTCTCAATCTCCCTCATCCAGATATAGTTACTCCAGGTTCACCTTCAGGGCTTCTTTCTTCCTCCTGATCCACCTTCCTGTTCTTGCTGTACTGTAGCTGATTCCCTTATACAATTTCTGCAGTGCATTGCTTTTGTTTCCTTGACTCAGTCTCTCATTCTGGCTCACTTAGGGATGTAACTGAATATGAATACATTATTCAGAAAGAACATAAAGATGATGTGTTCTGAACAATAGGAGTCTATTGTGTTTGCTTGTTTTTTCTTCACAGGGTTCCCAAGGTGTCTGGCTGAGACGAGAGGCATCAGGAGTGGGATTCAAAAAGTTGCTTGAAAGTGAGGTCAGCTATAAAGCTTGTGGGACAAGTAAAGCCATTCATTCAACCTTAGTAAATGCCTGGTCTGGGAAGGCTATAAGCTTGTTTATATTTTGGGAGCCAAACAGAATTATAGAGATGTCATGGGCAGCAACAAACAACATCTAGCCATCCATATTCCCTTACGACTTATCCTACATCGGTCATGGGGGAGCTCGGAGCTTATCCCAGGGAACCCAGGGCACATGGTGAGGGACACCCTGGGCAGGGTGCCAACTCATCGCAGGGCACAATCGCACACACTATGGACAATTTAGAGATGCCAATCAGCCTATAGCGTATGTCTTTGGACTGGGGGAGGAAACCGGAGTACCCGGAGGAAACCCCCAAAGCACGGAGAGAACATGCAAACTCTGCACACGTATGGTGGAGGTGGGAAATGAACCCCCAACCCTGGAGGCACTAAGCCACATCTATAGTTGAGACCAGTTATGAATGTGAGTGACGAAACTGAGGTTGAGAAACTGTCAGAGCCAGAAATCACAATTCACCGCTGACATTTGAGGTTTAGGCCATGCCACATTGGGTTTAAATCTCAGTAGCGATACAGATATTTGTAGCACTAAACAGATACTGGCATTGTATTTCACCCCTAGTCTCATTGTTGTACTATACTATATATCCCTCATATTGTTTCAACCCTCACGCTTTGACCCCATATATTGTATATTGCAATTAATTCCTATTCATTCTACCTGGCACTATCTCTCCTCTCCATCACTTTGTTACTTTCATATCATCTGTGCTCTCTCACATGCACATGGTTGATAATATCTCCTCCAATCAGGTACCGGCAGGCAGCATGCCAGCCAGTCAGATAGCAGCGGTAGGTTTTGCTGCAGGCTGCTTGGACTAGTGGAGAACTGTTTCAGAGAATAATGTGTCTGAAAGACCAGCCAACTACTTTGTCCCAACAGAAAAATAAATAATGCACAAAACGGTAATGAGTGCAGATATTTCGTGACGAGAGCGAGCAATGAAAGAAATGTATGCTTAAAAGCGGTGTATCTTAGTGCTATTGCCTATTTATAAAGCAAACTCAAAGTCTCACTGGGTTCATATGTCACAGCTAAACAGCAGCACTTCCTTTCAGAGGCTCCTTGTTAGAGGAACATGGTGACAGGCACATGGGTTTGTCCACATAGAAAGTAAACAGTGATGACTCTGGCAGGGAGTGAGTGTCAGGCTAATGAACTAATCAGTGAGTCATTAGTATCTGTCTGAGCAGCTGAGGTGAGAGGATTTTTTTTGTGTGTGTGCGTACACAGAGGGAATAGGGTAGGGAGAAGCCAGAAGGGAGAATGATATCCATTTAAGTGTGAGAGTAAGGCTAAGTGTGTGTGGTCATGTGTGAGAGATAGAAAGAGCAAGAGATGCTGATGCTAAAAGAGTTATGAGTATGGATGTTGATGTGCGTGTGCGTTTGTTCCCTTAGTTGCCATTCCACCCCATCATTCCAATAAACGCATCAGCAGTGATGTGAATTTACAGCGGGACGCACATTAGAGGTCACCAAGGACACACAGATGAAAACAATGAAGGAGACAGAAGACTGCGGATGAGGAGAAAACACTGGCACAGGGCTGTAGAGCTTACACAACCGTAAATTACAGCATCACCACAGCCAGCTCCGTCTCCTGGACGAGTATTAGCAACGCACAACTGAGCAGCAAACTAATGACTGGAGTGGAGATGACAATGAGACGAAAAGTGGGCTAAATTTTTCACAATGGCTTAGCAGATCTCCAGATTCTTGATGTAGAAACACAAATTTGCATTATTCTTAACAGTATTCTTAAAATTCTACAATTTTTAATAAGCATTAATATTCTTGGGGGCCTAGCACCAACAGTTTTTCTACGGATTCTGCTTATTATTAGTATTATTCCTGCTAGGGTGTCTATGGCAGCCCATAGAACCATCTGGTAAAAAAAATTGTGAAATTTGGCACACAGATTCAGGACACATTCAACTACAAATACACGAAAATATGGGCCCCAAGCTTCCAAAGCTCTAGCTCCACCAACAAAGGTCAAAGTTTCGTCAAATTTGAAAGTACATTTAATGCCCATCACTTCAATTGTTCAATTGATCCCAAGTTCAATTAACGACTAAGTAGATTCTCGTCCATCTTAAATTTGGTTAAAAACTGCTTTTTCGATACTCCTCCTATAAATCTTGTCCAAATTTCACCACATTTGGCTTATAGCATCTTCAAACCAATCTGCACAAAAGTTATTAAATGCATTTTATATTTTTGAATCTGTTTGCTTGTAACAAGCCAAAAAATGTATCGATGTATCGAAATGTATTGATGCCAATCAGGAAGCAACACTAAGGACATTATGCATTCTCGTGAAACTTGTTACATGCCTTCAGGACTATGACCTGAGGCTATGCAACAAATTTCATGACAGCTTCACCTAGATGACAAAAGTTACAATGACATTTAGCTACTCCTCCTACAAATTGCACCCAAAAAAAATCATCTAATTTGGATAAAATCATCTTAAGACCTGTCTGCTAAATTGTATGCGAGGTCCTGTAAATGCTGCTTGCAGCTTTATTTATTTATTTGCTTATTACCTGCAGCCTGAAACTTGCCAGCTAATGGTGATTTGATCAATAGAGAAAAATTATTCCATATATAAATTTTGCGTGTCTGTCCAAGATTTGAGATTCTAGTTAGTGCATTATATCAAGAACGATTGTTTGACTGCTCTGTTTGTAGGATTTATATGGAAATATCATTGTAACCAGCAGATTAGATTTTGGAATTACTCCAAACAGGGTAAAGGTCGAAGCAAGGTGAAATGTCTGAAATAGTTTCTTAAATAGCTTCATTCAACTTTAAAGTATATTTTGCCTTTGTTTATTTATTCATTTTCATATGATTCATTTACATGTGATTCATTTACATATGATTCATTTTCATGTGATTCATATTCATGCATGTGATTCATTTAAATATTATACATTTTCATGTGATTCATATTCATGCATGTGATTCATATTCATGTAATTAATTTACATGTAATTCATTTTCATGTGTTTCATATTCATGTGATTCATTTACCTTTTCTCCACTCCCTTCCCCAAATATTTCATTGAGAAAAAATAATAACAATAATTATTATTATTATTATTACCATTATTATTAATTAATTAATTAATTAAAAATAAAATAAAATAAAATAAAATAACCAATTGGAGCTGAAGAGGGACACACACCCAAAGTCTCCATAAAAAAAAGGAGACAGCAGTGTATCACCCCTAGGGTTGTCCACAAAGTGGACCTAGAGTAAGCTAAAAAAAAAAATTATCCAAAGCGACTTACAAATAAGCAAAGCGATATATCGCTTTGTTCTAATAATATTACACAGTGTAGCATATTAACATAAAATACAAGATGAGAATAACAAGAGAATAACAAGATGATAATAAAATAGAAATTAGAATAAATTAGAATAAAGAATAGAGAATAAATTAGAATAAAGAATAAAGAATAAATTAGAATAAATAATATTATCAGAGAAAATAAATAAATAAATAACCAAATAAACAAATAAACAAATTAAAACTTTAAAGTATATTTAATGGTAGTTCTGGCATACAATTCAATAGCAAGAAGGACTAGACTTCTTGGTGGTGAAGACATCTCTGTCAATGTCGCTGGCCAATTTTCAAAACAGTTTAGGCCATGCTAGATCCAGTTTAAATCCAGATATTTGGAGATACAGAGATAAAGATACAGATAAAGATAATGTCATTGTATTACACCCCTAATAATGAGCAACAAGAAGGTGTGAATCAAAATCGGTGAAGTTCAGCTGTGCCTGAAGAATAGAGAAATCTCATTTGGATTGGTAAATCGCCACATTGTAAGCCTGCTAGGATGGCTTCACATTAAAAAAAGTCATACATTATCTCTGTCTGTGTATTCTATCTCTATATCTGTGTCTTATTCTGCCTCTGCTCAGGTAGTAAGCTACAGTTGTCATTTTAGGGCCAGACAGCATCACATTTTGCTTTGTGTTTGAATGTTCACGTTGGGGTGATGGTTTTTTTCTCTTTTTTTTTTAAAGATTATAATTTTCGGAGGTCTAATTCCAACTAGCCCAGATGCAGAACATCATTGGTATGTGCTAGTGAACTACGTATCAGGACTAGCTGTTTAATTGGACTCTTATTTGCTCAGCTCTTGGCACTGCAGGACTTAAAAGTATTATGTAATTGAAATGCTGAGCAATAGCAGGAACTGGTGTAACATGCAGTGAGAGTGTGTAAGCTCATCCATGTCCATAACACAGGTCAAAACTCCATAGAAGGTCAACTAGGACCATCCATAATCAGAAACAAGGAATGGAAACCGGGGTCAAAACCAGGAAGCACACGGAATGCATGGAAAGCAAGTCTTAAGCTCAACAACAATAATGTACTATGGTAAGACACAAGATGATATTAAATGAGCTAACACAAAACAGGTGAACACAATAGGAAAACAAACCAAAGACAGGTGAAGGTCAAGGACATCACAGAAATTAAAAATACGAGCAAATGGCATCTGTTGCCATGGGAACAATGACACAAAGGGGAAATCAGTGACATTTGTGCTATTTGTTCTTTTTGTGTGATTATGTTGAATGTCTGTTCAAAAATGCGAGCTGGGTATTGCTCCTTACATAGTGTGTTCAGTTTTATCCTAAGATTGAGTTACTGTCATTGGTTGTTGCCCTATTGTGCTTACCTGTTTTGTGTAAAGTTCTTGATTAGTTTTTCCTTTTATACCATGCGCATGTTGTTGTTTGTCACTTGTCACAAAGTCACAAAATTACCATCTTAAATTATTGTAATTAAGCCTAGTGTTTTGTCTGTTCCGTGTGCTTCCTGTTTTTGACCCTAGTTCCTGGTCCATGTTTATTATTATGAATGATCCTAGTTTAACCAAAAAAAAATAAAAAAAACATGCCAGTAGGTGGATTGTCTACTCTAATTTCTAAATGTGTGAATCAGGGTGCCCTAAGATGGACCGGTGTCCCATCCAGAGCGTATTCCTGATTCACATCCAATGCACTAAGGAGTTATTGAAGACAAATCAACAAATGAAAGTTTCCCCTATGCAATTACATCACTGATTAGTATAATTTGAGCCAAATTCAATTTTATATTCGAATGTTATTTAATTGCACAGAATGTCCTGCGTACTTTCTCTCTCAGTACATACACTAATGGATTGAAACATAGACATGAATTGATTGTTAATCCTAATTAATTAGTAACTGGTATTAGCATTTCTAGTATTCTTAACAGATTTCTATTTTTGTGTGTTCTTGATGTGAAATGTGGTATCTTTTCTCAAAAATAATAGATTACCAGGGCCCAGATCTGACAGCATTCACTCTTACTTTCCCTCTCATCTTTATGTGTGCAGTCATCAAAGCAGACAACTGAACGATGAATACTTCTCATGACCTATCCACGTGTGCTCATCTCGAGTCACTCCAGAACTTGTAATTTGGAGGCTTTCTTCAAAAGCATATCGCCCTTAGAGAAAATCTTTGCAGACAGGACTGCGCTCTGAATAGAAAGTGTTCTGAGCCTAGAAAACCTCTATATGTAGATATAGCAACTCACTGTAGGAGGGGCATTTGTCTGATTTGTCAGGTTCCTGTGCTCTTACTCAAATTAATACTTCAAAAGAATCATTGAATTTTAAACTAACATTATTTTCTTATAATTGTAGCAGGTCCAGAAAAAAAAGACAAATGTTTAAATAACACATGCACTGTTATTCACTTCCATGACAAATTATAAAAAAAAAAATTATACACATCATTTAGCTTTATTAATATTGATTTTTTAAAAATGTTCTGAGCATAGTTCTGCCTTCAAGACATTTCAACAAATATGAATGCTAAAAAAAAAGGTTACAGGTCATTCCATCTCAATTGGTCCAGTGCAAGTTGCTCAGCTATTTTTAATTTTCCTAATTTTTGAGTGATTACCTCTATGTATTGGCATTGCATAATCAACATTTTTTTTTTTTGGTTTAACTACAATAGCCATCTTTGTATCATGGCACACAACAAATTTGGGTTATACAGCTGTTTAAGGAAACCTCAATATCTCAAATGAGTATGGGCCTAGCTCCTTGGAACAAAAGGCACATATACAAATATAAACATTTAGTAAAACATTCTTTTAACTTAGACTTAAAACGTAAGTCCAAATGTAATACTTAAGATTGCTCACAGTTCCACTTTTAGTGTTTTACAAATGAAGAGTGTCATAAACAGGGTTATGGTATTGTTTCTTCTGTGATAAAAGCAATAAGTGACTTCTGAGCTGTAGTCACTTACTGCTTTTATCACAGGAGAAAAACATCATAACCCTGTATATGACACTGTTCATTTGTAAAACACTAAAAGGTGGTTTGGCAATGCCAATATATAGCGGTAATCACTCAAGAACAACAAAAATCAGAACAGTTAAACATGGTCAAGCAACCAAATTTGGAACACTTGAGATGGAATGATCCTAATAAAACAGCATGACTCATGAGACTTACTGTCTTAAAGGAAAACTCCACCTGAAATATGTTTTTTCAAATGTCTTTATCAAATGATTCATCTGATTCATTTGTTGGTGCTGTATTTCCACTACTCCAATGAGAAGAAGTGGTTGTGTGTCATGCTAGTGTCATTGCTAGTGCAGTTATAATAGCGATTAATAAGAGAAAAAGATTCAAACATAGGAATAACCATTTTTCAATGTTCAGTGTCATATGCTCCATGTTGAATGTCACATTAATGAGAAATCCAATGTAGAAATAGTGGAGACATACAGTATGTACATATGAGGGGGTGAGAGAGCTGGACAGACTAAAGTGCTGCTGCATCACTCTCAGTAGTGCTAACCATTCAGAAGTTCTAAACCAATTTAGAAGCTCACGTAATGATTATAAATATTGAAATGCACGTAGTTCAGGGTGGATTTTTCTATTTACGAGTCCAGGTCGAGAGCTCCTCACTGAGTTCTAGACCTAAATGTCTTAAGGTTTGATTCATGGTTTAACTAAAAAACTTTGACTGATTGACATTTACCATGTACCTGATTCATCAGGGTAACCTGTTTGTGTGGGGCAGACTGAAAAGAGCACAGGATCAATAGTGTGATTGATCGTGCTGGCGATTTAATGCAAGCTTCCTTTCAATCTCCAGTGCGTGACATTCACAATTAATTAACTGTGTACGGTTTACATAAGCAACAGCCAACACGAGGGGCCAGCAACTGTCGTTCTGAAAGAGTAGGAACAAGAGTTTGTGTATGTGTGGTTGGGTTTGAACTCATGCACTTGGATGTGTGGGTATGTGTACGTGTGTTTGTTGAAGGTAAAATGCAAAAAAAAAAAAAATCCAGGAAGACACCGCTGCGAATGAAAAGAAATTCAGAGCCGCAGTTTGTGTAAGCAGCGGTATGTAGAGGAGGCAGGCGGGAAGAGCAGCCATTTGCAGGAAGCCAAGACTGAACACCGGTGCTTAAAAGTCAATAGGAACTAAACTGAGAGGCCAGAGTTAAAGTGACATCAAACCAGGTGGCTGAATGGCGCTTTTGGCGCCGCTTACAGATTGGCCTATTTTTCACCATACGAGTTGCCTTTATTTCTCTGACAGAGAAATGAATGAAAGTGCGTAAAGACCCGAGAGATTTGCCAGCGGATTAATCCTTTCATTAAGCAAAGCAAGAAGTTAATTGCAGTGACAGCTGCATTTCTCCGAGTTTACACGACTGACGCTTCGGCGTGGAGTCACTGTTAAACGGAAAAGCAATTATCAATAAATGCAGGGCAATCTTCTCACGATGAATTGCAGCGAAATGAGCTTTTATTTCCCTTTTCTCTGCGCTCGAAGCGTGTTGGCAGCACAGGCATGGAGTGAGGTGTCTTGTGAGCCGTAGCGCAACAAAAATAAACCACTCGACGGTGCAACGATCAAACGAGCAGCTCCGAGTACTCAATAGATCAGAGGTGAGATGGAGTGGTGCTCTGGCCTGACTGGGGGTAAAGCAGAGCAAAGAGGGAGATGAGAGGACTAGCTAAGCGTAATTGTGCTAAGAAGAGGGCCAGCAGTGTAGAAAGGCATATTAACTGAAACAGGAAATAAGTTGGCTCCCAAAAAACGGATTCAGGAGTCAGTTGAAAGGAAAGAAACAAGAAAAGAAAAATGGAGAAAGAGTTAAATTTGCTCAGAAAGAGAGAAACACAGAAAAGTGGGGACGAGGGACGAGATATGTTTATGCTAATTACTTTCAATAATAGTTGTGACAAGGCTGGGAGGAGAGCAGATGTGCTTTGCCAGCTGGAATACCATCAGAATCCCCAGTAATATCACACAACACATAGTTGTGAATTTCGCACTGATGCACACAAATGCAAAGACAAATCCAAATCCGAGACCATAACCACAGCTCGTTTTTATGATCTTACATATGGCTTTTTCGATTTTCATGTGATCTACCTGGTCATAGCAGCGCCAATGGGATTTAGATTTGCTTCATGTCTTAAAGAGTGTGATGCAGCAGCACTTTAGTGCTTTAGCCTGTCCAAGCTCTATCACCTCCTCAGTTTAAACAGATAGGCTTCAGCTTTCATTTTAATACGAGCACCAACATTTTGCACAACCATCTCCACTACGCTAGATTTCTCACTAATATGACATTAAAATTTGCTGGAAAGTGACAAAAGAAAATAGTTCTTGCTCTTCTGTTTGAGGAGCTAACACCAATAAATACTGCTCAAAAAAATTGAGGGAACATTGTGCTGTTTAAGTGTTCCCTTTTATGTTTTTGAGCAGTGCATGCATATATATATATATATATATATATATATATATATATATATATATATATATATATATATATATATATATATATATATATATATGTATATATATATATATATATATATATATATATATATATATATATATACACCCACCTGCTCACAAGCCTTAATCTAAACAGACATATGCTGAAATAAATCCACGTGTTTTCTCACCTTCCTTTCCTGATCCTTTCCTCCTTTATCTGTCTCTCACTCTTCCGATCTCCTTTTCTATATCTCTCCTATCCCTATGCAGGTATTCACACTTGGCTGCAGGCAGTGACAGACATGGTCTAGTGTCACTACAACCGCTGTAAATGTTGCGTATGTAGCATGTGGGGGGGAATAAAAATCACACCATGACAACATGACAGAAACAGTTTCCTCCTCACTGTCACTTTACCGTTTTTCCCACTAATTTACATCTCTCACACGCACACACACACACACACACACACGCACACACACGCACACACACGCGCACACACACACACACCTTTCACATTCGCATGGGTGAAGTAGATGTACATGTAGCTGTCCGCTATGACGTCCTTGTGATAGAATTATTTTTTTTTTCTTTCAGGCATGAGTGAGACCTCACTGACTGTGAGGCATGGAAAGAAGAAACTGGTGATTTCACGTTTGACTGAGCGAACCGAGAACTCCATTTCTCTGTTTCTGCAAAGAGAGCAGGCGAGAGAACAAACTAGAGTGCAGCAATTCCCTTAGCAAAAGACACTCCAAATGGAAAATGAATGAATACAGTCAGTTTCTAAACATAAATCTTCAGTATCCAACGTCTGAGAGAGCGAGCGAGAAAGATATTACTGAGAGAAATGTCAACAACAACAAAAAATCATTATGCATACGATTCTAGCTTGACTATTACTTTAAGTAAACTTTTATTTCTATCATTATTTATATTTTTAATGCATTCTGAACCATATTGCCTTTGAAGACATGGGTTCTGATGTTAGGTATTTTCCTGAATTATATTTAGCCCAAATTGTTTATACATTAAACCGTTTCTCTCAGTACACTGACTTCAGACTTTTTCAATCAGTTTAAACAAATGAATTATTTTATCACCGCAAGTTTGATAGACAATTAGTCAGGATACTGTTGGGTTTCTGTGTGTAGAGTATCGTGACTTTGCTGATGAGCAGTGCGATGGGAAATGGGAGGGGTGAGCGCCCCCTGTTGGGCAAACAATTCACACCTCTCCACAATAACACTTTTGCAGAGTTAAAGTCGGCAGCAAAAATAAAGCTTTTTTTTTTTTTTCATAGTAAAACACTGGATACAATGGCAGCAATAAAATTCTAACATTTAAACCTTGTAGGCTAGGGGGGGGGGGTAAATATTTATGAAAAAGTGCAAAGTCTTAAAGCCCTGAGTGTCTAATTTAGCCACTACTGTGGAGTGTGACATCACAAATAAATTCAATGTTGAACACGAGCACCGCCAAAACAGTTATGTTTTTTCACCTCTGGTAAAAAGAGTTAATCATTAGAGTGTCAGCTAATGGCAAAATCTTTGTAGTGATTGATTAAAATCTCAGCACGTGACCGTTGCTATAACACACATCTAAAGCCCCCAATAGGAGAACAGCAAACAAAATTACTGAATGGAGAAATAATGTCCTTATTACCTCAAGCTCAGCTTCGTAGAATGTTTGTATTTAAGCAACCCTGTTTTCAACACAAGCCCAGACCGAGCTGATTGATTATGTAAACAGAACATAGTCGTTTTCTTTAACCACAGGTCTATCAGAAGAGGATCTTAAAAAGTACACTCTGACACATGTTATCGCATATTGTCTGTTATTGAATTCCACCAAAAATTTCATTGGAATCTTCTTGTAATGTGGGACAAGTAATAATCTGGTAAGACCTCTGTAATTGCACAGTTTAAAACCAGATTATCACAAGATCGTTTCCAGAATTTGCCTTGGTACTAGAACATATTATAGTTTTACATTGGCAGTTTTCACAAAACTGCTCACAATGTCGGGGTGAAAAAATCGAGAAAAAAAAAAATTACTGTATTTCAAGTGCCTAACTAGAAGGAAATAAAGTAAAGAACGGTTGACAGTTTTTTATCTGTGTCATGAATCAAGATAGGGGTTTGACTCGTAACATGAAGGTTAAGCAATGACAGCTACAACTCAGCACATTTCCCTCTCTCTCTGTATGCAACAAAGAATAAGGACAGGAATAAGTCTCTCTTTCTTTATATTTCCCAACACAGCACAGATGTTTGCAGATTTATGTAAATATCTTTTTCGTTGTTGTTGTTCAAACTTTTCTGTGAAATAATCTTGGCAAATGAGGACAGGATATATCACAGGGCGTAAATGATTGATGCAATCAATAGGAGTTTGCAGTTTGCAATGAGAACAGAATTCTAATCAGTGTAGCTACATAGTGGAGTATTACAATGTGTGCCGGGTTTTTGTTATGAAGAGGCAGAGGCACTCTCTGAGAAATTTCTATCTGGGGAGATTTTACCCGAGGGAGAGTAGAATAGTGGCCTACAGAGTGCTGAGATACAACATTACTCAGGGGAGGCTCATGACCATAGATTTTGGCGGGACAGGACAACATTAAAAATGACATAGCCACAAACAAAATTCTAGAGGCTATTGCATTTGACTTATGCTGTAGACTACTATGCTCATGAATTTCAGGGTAACCCCATAAAAATACAATAATGTCTATTAAAGATGCAGAATTTTAGAAAGCAATGGTAGTGAGGAGGCAGGAAATAGGGAATGGTTATGGAGGAAATAACTCGCTTTTATTATTTGTAAATATAGCCATGAAGAGAGTTCAATGCAAAGAAGAAAGATGTATGTCTTTGGGAACAATAGTCATCAGTGAGTGGTCACTGGGAACAGAGGTGATCAGGAATTGGTCACTGGGAACTGTGTTGATAAGGGATTGGTCAGTGGAACAAATGGTGATAAGTGATTGGATGCTGGAACCAATGGTGATCAGTTATTGGTCACTAGGAACAGTGGTGATCAGTGATTAGACATTGGAAGGAATGATGATCAGTAATCAATCGTTGGGCAGAACGGTGATCAGTGATTGGTCATTTTGAACAAAGGTAATCAGTGATTTGTCACTGGAAACCATGGTGAATGGTGATCGGACTGTGATTAGCGATTGAGGGTTTAAAATGGTTCGATAATTAGTGGCCATCAGTGATTGGTCAATGGTACCAATGGTGATTAGTGACTGGTTGTTGGGTTCATATAAGTGCAACGCAGTCAGGGTTTCACACTGGTGCTGAGTCGGTCTAACCTGCATTCTCAGCTGAAATAACCAGCAGCTTTGATACAAGCTGGAAAGTTGAATAAAGTGCAGGACAGCTGCTAATTTCTACCCAAACGTCTGCTGGATTTGCCGCTAGGCTCTTTTTGAAAAATAAAGTTGCTAAAGAAGTCTAAACACGCACCAAATCTTGTGACAAAGTTGCTAAGTTAGCAAATAGCTTGGGAATTCTGGCTGCAGGTTAGTCAGATATAAGGTATCTTAGGAGTCAGTGTATGAGTTCACCTAATAAGGTAATACACACATACACCAATTACACTAACATATAATTCTTAAATCACAAACATAGCTCATTTTGACACAATAGCACGAAGCCAAAATTACATTCTCTACAATAAATTAAAAATTCTAGTAGCCATTAGGTTTAGATGAACACAGACATGGTTCTGCACAGAAAACAATGAAGCATTCACAAGTTGATTAAGCTTCCACAAAGATCAGAGCCTCTGATCAGTCAGACGAATAATATCCTAAAGTGAGGAAAAAACGCTAAAATTCACTGCAGCATTCCAGGTATTTATGGTAAACAATTGACTTCTCATTGCCAGGTTGATAACAATAACAAACTGAAGACCTAATAGCGGCACTACTTTCTTGCCATAAATCATCCACTGGAAGCAGGCCAGCGCAGCCATTGCCTGTTAACACCACCCTTCCGCATGGCATCACTTTGACTGTTCCTCTGTTGGGATGCCTGCCAGAGCCCCAAACCCAGGCTCAAATCTCTCTGCACGTGCCGCTCGTCCTACAACTCGTCATATTTCTGGCTATTGGCTCTGAAGTGAAACACGTGGCCAGAGCGATGGAGGAGTGCAGTTTGCAGATGGACCAGCTGGCTCGCGCATTCTGCCACGTTTGTTCCAGCACTTCGATGGAAATTCAAGCTTATATTTCTGAGAACGGGCAGCATGAAGAATCGAAACAGATTAAGGCATTTTTAGCTGTTTAGAATCAGTGCAACTGTCATTAATTATGCATAAAATATGACCCTCTAAGCTTAAAACTCAGAACGAACAAGATTGAACTGAAACATATCTCCCTCTCTAACTGAATTGTGACTGGATTGTAAGCAATGGATGAAGCACTATGGGAGGTGAGGTTATAGGAAAAATAATAACTTTTTTTCCATTTATAGTTACATTTAATGTGCAAAACAAGTTCCTATCATCACTTTTGCTAGTTTAAGAGCTATAAACAGTTGTTCCTTCACCAGTCTTCAAGTTGATAATACAGAAAACACAGCTTGTCCTGTTAAAAAGCAACTACAAAGCGTAAATCCTCTGTCCTGAAGCCTTTCCCACGGTGGACTTTCCAAAAAAGCTACTGTTCCAAAGCACTGACACTGGAGACTAATTCCCGAAAGGTTAAATAAACGTCTCTTTACAGAAAGGTGCACCAATTATATATCAATGACTATATGTTTTGTTTTGACATAAAGTCACAACAAATTATCTATCATACAAGTCAATGACTACTTTTACGTAGACAGCAGTAATCTAATTATCGACCTTATTCTGAATAAGACAATAATGTGATTAAGGTGTTTACATGCGTCGCTTTTAGGATATTCCTTTCATGTTCCCGTTTTACATGTTACAGAACATAGATCGATTAACAGCACACATGATTACGTCCCCACACCACGCCGTCCGACGTTCCCTCCCGAATTTCATGTATTAACATACAGTTCGTCTTCGTTATGGTACCGTTTACAGTTTTGGGTGTTCTTATTTTAAAAATTTAACGAAAGCTTCAAGTGCAGCTAATTATTTGTCATGCAAATAGACGACTGCTTGAAACCGTGGGCTGCATCCCAAACCGCATACTTACCTACTATATAGTAGCCAAGATACATGTATTTCTGAGATACATGGTTTCGGACGCAGCCGTGCTCTCGTTTGCCGTCAAACGGTTGAGCGCTGCCGTGTGTGATCGTGTCCTGTCGCAAAATGCGGTGAAAACTCCCACACGACATTAATAATGTGATTAAGGTGTTTACATGTTTGTAATACACGTCGATTATGCGACTAAAACAAGAATACTCCACATTCGATTTGTGTTTACTTCGAGTATGACTTTAATCGGGTTAAGGTAATTAAAAATAGCTGTTTTCATGGTAGTTTCTTAATCAGGTTAATATTGGATTATTGTTGTCCATGTAAACGTAATGACTGTGAAGGAGCACATCCGAGCGCATTAATAGAAAAATGGGATATGAATTACAGCGGAAATTATCATCAAAGCTGGTATAATAGAAAATTAATCCACACCTTCAGATTCGAAAATGTATTATATTTTCTTATATAAATTAGAATTAATGTATCGCAGTGGGAGAAGAGAAAACGCTTGATAATAACAGACGTTCAGTTAATTTATTTGACTGTAACATTGCTGTTAATAACACAACCATACAAGCTCAGTAAGAAAGACTGATCGTGGTGTAAGGACACTTCAAATCAAATTGCCTAACTATCGATTAGTCTGTAAAATCCACTACAAACGCAATCATGTGCACCAGCCCAATAAGAACCTGGCAACCCACTCCCTTACTCTCTCCCTCTCACACACACACAGAGTTCGTAACATCCTATTACAAAAAATATCACAAGCTCAGCATTTTTTGGGCCGTTGTATTGATGATTCATTTTGCGTTTTATCAAAGAAACAAGAGTGCTATTAAAAAGAGATCACTCAGCCACCAGGCGTACCAGGCGTAAGGGGGCTCTCTTTAATTGCCCATTCATCAAAAGCCTTCCTCAAGTAGATCCAGCACTGCAAGCGTGCATGATAACTGAACCGTACTCAATTAATTACGCTCTTGATGAACCTGGAATACACTCACTCACACACACACAGCTCTACTCACCAAAGTATGCTCCCACAATTGGATGCCTATGTTTCCATATTTTTCCAATACTACATTAACAAGCAGATCCACTAACAGCATTAAAAACTCACGATTTCGGTATTGTAATTCTGGTTCGAAACAGTGTTCTGCTGTTTCCATGATTCTGATCATTTTTTTGATTAAAAGGAAAAATCCACTCTGAATGACTTGCATATTGACCTTTAGAATAACGAATCTTCAGTCGTGTCCAAGATTTATGTTGCAATTAACTTCTGAGTTGACTTTTATTTTTAGTTTAGTTAGCATGTTCGCCTCATCGGTCCAGGGTTGGGGGTTTGATTCCAAAGTCTGCATGTTCTCAACATACTTCGGAGGTTTCCTCTGGGTACTCTAGTTTTCTCTCAAAGTCCAAAGACATGCATTGTAAGCTGATTGGCATTTCCAAATTGTCTGTAGCGTGTGAATGTGTGCAATTGTGCCCTACGATGACATGGCACCCTGTCCACGGAGATCCAGGGGGTCCATGGCCCTGTATTTGATAAGCAGTACAGAAAATTAAGGGATGGACGGATTCCCTACACCCACTGATAGTGGCGCCAATAGGATTTAGCCCTTACCTCATCTCTTCCTAAAGTGAGTAATCCAACAGAACTTTAGTCTTTCACTGTCGAGTTTTCTCACTTCCTTATCTACAGACTCTGTGCCAACAGATCAGATTCCAAAGCTTCAACTTCCATGCAAAAATTGCCGTCAACAGCATTGCACCCATCACCTTGTAGATCGCTAACAAATGGAGGAAAAACTCTGCCATAACTTAACACAACCCTACGTTTCCACTTGAAATTGTTTAGCTGCACTGCATTCTAGAACTTCTGAGTAACATGTTTGTTGTCGTCACAACTTATGCTTTGGATTCCTCATAAATATGATATTTGACATCACTGGAAAATGGTGAATGAGAAATTTGACTGTAACTGCCCTAGCAATAACCCCCTGTGACAACAGTGCACCAGACAACCACTACTGTCTCAAAGGAATAACAAAAATACACCAATCAACCAATAAACTAGCACCAGAACTGCTAAGCACATCATAAAGATTTCATTATAAGTATATTTAATGTGTATCGGGATGGATGTTTCCTCTCCATCGAGGACACCATTTAGAACAATCAAATATCAGAATAGGAAAGCAAATTGGTATGGCCTTAACAGTGAAACGAAAAACAACTGCAAAGTCATAGTACTATACACTTACACTTCGCACTGCATACCTTACCATCTAGTGTATGAATTTTAGAAGGGTAGTGTCAAATGGAACACAAGCATTTTTTTAATAACCAAAAGGTATAAGCCATTTCCCAGTCGATGGCGCATGATGTCAAACATGTAATGAGAGCTAGATTAAGCAGAATACCCAGAGTCAAGGACAATGATTTTCTTCAGTTTACTGATTATGTCAAGTTACCTTTTATACCCAACATGAGCTCAGTCACCATCAGATGAAGGTGTAAGGGGAGCACTTTATAGTAAATACCACTGACAAGACTGTAACCTATAAACTCTGCAAAGTGAAGATTTTGTAGCATGGAAGCATAACAGTGATGCACAAGCACAAACATGTTTATATCCAAAATGTTCCACTGTTCAAGGGCTTGGAGAAACTGGTGCAAGTTGCTTAAAAGATTTAGTTTAATTCCAGTTTATGGTCATTATATTCTGTATTTGCACAATACAGTGTAACTTCTGTTGTATATTATAACAGGAGCAATCTATTAGTAACCAGGCAGCATTGCTCCTCACTCGCAGTGATGACGTGGTGATAAGCAGTGGGAGCGCAAGTAAGATCTATAATGTCTGATTAAAACGCTACGATCAAAGTAAACACAAGTGAAAGAATATGTCTAAAGGCAGTGAGTAACAGAAACCACAAGGTGCAGTGAAATTGAGATTTTATTATTCACTTAGGAGTGTAGTTTTATTATGGGTGTTTTTTTGTGCATCCGTTAATATAATGCATAAATACTTATAAATAACATAAATACACACATTATATATATATATATATATATATATATATATATATATATATATATATATATATATATATATATATATATATATATATATATATATATATATCATATATATATATATATATATATATATATATATATATATATATATATATATATATATATATATATAATTGACCAAACAGTTGTATTAATGTAAAATTTTATATATGAGTGTTTATATTTGTAACACTCCGTTTGTGGATTTTATTTTAAATAAACGAAAAAATGGTACTGAGAGTTCCCCCTGAACGTTTGGGGTAATAATCAGCCAATTGATCGATTATGAAAATAATCGTTAGTTGCATCCCTATTTTAGACACTTCTATTTTTCATCAGTGACCTACCCCAACTTAACAGTCGATTAAAATAAACCAAACTGAACATCAGCGTATATGTTTTTGTGCGAAACTGGCAAATACTTTCACACATTTTTTGATAGAATCGAACTAATGTCATTAGTCACTTCCTGCTACCATGACCAACGTTCATAGTCTAGTTTAAGCATTTAAACTCTACACTCAGTGCTTCTAGATTACTTAAACAGCTTTCTCCAAAACGCTAACTAACTAGACTAGCGATGGCTAGGTCAGATTTTTCCTTATCATTTAAACCATGCTACCTGCCTTGCATTTGTTCTGTATTCGACATACGACAGCATGGTTGTGTTTCTTTATATTTTGAGCCTGCTTTGCAAACTACAAGTGCTGCTCTCGAATCAACTTGAAACCGGTGTGTAATCGTGTTTTATTTCACATGAAAAAGAAATCTCGAGCCCAGATCGGCAAGCTGGGAACTTTGATAAACCCAACGCTGCGAATCTCAGACACGCATGCAGATGCACGCTGATGTAGTGACTCCTTTAGGCATGAATCGGCAGGAAAAAAAATATTCAAAGCTTTAAACCGAAGGCAAACAGAACAGCTTGGTGTGTGGTGTGGGTGTAATGATGTAGGTACGGTAAAGAAAAAAACAGTTCCAGTTCCACTGCAAATTGAAATGAGCGAGTGATTGGCAGCATGCATTATAATAGGGACTCTGAGGTGTTGTATGTGGGTTTTTTTGGGGTTTTTTTCGACTGGCGTGGAGGTAATTTTGTTTTTGGACACAGAGTAGGTAACAGCACCACAGCTCAGTGATGGGTAAGAAATAAAACCAGACAGGCTGTACTAATGCACAAGCAGAGAGCCTTTACTACCTCGACTTGGATTAATCTGTAGATTTTCCCAGAAGACGAAATAATAACTATTTACACCGCTCATCCTGTTCAAAAGTTTACACCCCCCGGCTCTTAATGTGTCATGTTGCCTTCTTGAGCATCAGTGAACTCTAATACCTAGCACCCTAACCTCCCCCAACAACCCCCCATTTGAATTATTATTGTTGCAGATTCTGCAAGGTGTATGTAAACGTATGATCTCAACTGCATTGATGCAGTTTATTGTTACATTTAATGTTGCACAACATATCCAAGTTAGTCCCTGTTAACACTGGAGACTCCTTTGATAACTGTTAAACATCTACTCCGAGAAAACTTCACCAAAAGGGAAAACCATTTGAATTGCAGCTGACACTGCTGTCATTGTTTCTGTTCTAGAATACTAATCAACATCTTCTGACCAATCAGATTCGTGAATTCGACAGCACCATGGTACAAAATGACTCACTATACCATTGAGTACACCTCATCAAGTTAAACAAGAAGTGAAAAAGCACCATTTCTCCCCATCCAAACTGTAGCAACTCTGGGCATATTTACAACTCCTATCCCTGGAACATTTCTGGACTGCAAACACAAGGCAAACATGACAGCCCATAAACAGGATGGAGTTGCAGCATCTCTTGATGCGCGAGGCCGGCGAGGCAGCCGAAAATGGCATTTTCAGATCTTAAATGCAGCATGGCATGTCATTCTGCACGGTGGCAATTTAAGCGCCTGAAGAAGCAGAGTTTCAGGATGTCGGCGGGGGAGTGTGTAAATCTGTCTGCAACAGGCAGCATCTTCCATTCCCCAAGCCTTCTCAAACGGCCATCTTTCCCGAACAGCTCTGCAGCTATTATTCCATCATTGTCATCCAGTAATTCAGCGTGTAATACCCATTTAAATCTCTAAAGTACAGGAACCAAAACAGCGGAGGCACGTTTAAAACAAAGACTCCTGGAGGACGGCGTTGACAATGGAATAAAACCGTTATCTTTGCACCTTGCATAAGTGGTTGAATGTAGAATTTCTAACAGGATTTCTAATAGGACATAATGACCACACACATAATGGGTTTTAAAAAAAGAATCACACTCCCCCTTTCATTCATTCATCCAAAACATCTTCTGCGGTCACCCACATACCCTCTGACGTGCTGTGTGGGATAGCAATGTCATCATGAGCCCATGTTCATCTGTACAACATATCATGCGACCAGACACCTACTGATAACTCTGCCACATCACTACGATTTCCAAGTTCAGCTGTTCATAAAGCAAAGTGCTTTCAGAAACCCTCGCATTCAGAGCCAAGCTACACACCATCCCACAACGCAGCCCACCCACGCTTGGCTCTCGCGCTTTGCCTCCCACCCACAACATGTTTGAATCCAAAACAGTGTTGATGTTTGTTGTTTTTTTTTAAATAAAAGGCTTGAATCACCTTGCTTAACATGAACACCATTGGACAGCATACATATCAGGTCCTCATCTCCTGAGCCACATGCATTGGCACCTAATTATCTTCGCTGTCAAGTTGTACGCTAAGGAAATGTTCGCTAACAAAGCTTTGGCTCAATAACAACACCATAAAGAATGTTTCTTTACAATGCATTTGGTACTTCAGATTAAAAATAAGCTAAGCAAAACATGTTATTAAAACTATAATACAATAAGCTTTATATCTTGATCTATATCTGATATATCTGGCTATTTTAATATCGTACCCCACGGCAGTACTAAAGCAGAGATTCTCAATTTGTTTTTGCAATTTAACTGTGAAAAATAAATTCCACAGACTGATTTTATGAATGTAACCCAGTCATAAAGTAATACTTTGCCAATTTATTGGTGCTTTAAAGCTTTTTAACAACCAAACACATTAAAAACAGACCACTTATTATTATTATTATTTATTAACCCCTCGAGGTCTCTGGAGAACTACCAATGTGAGGGATAATACGGGTCATGGTGCATTGGGAATTCTTTTCTTACAAACCTAAGCATTCTTAGAAGCACAGTCTAGAACACAGTAACTCTTTAACTGCCCTGGACATCCTTACACTTGTAAGGCTGTTGAGAAAATGAACTTTTGAGATGTTTCAATTAACAAATGCTCTTTCGTTCCATTCCTTATTCTCTCTCTCACTCTCTCTTTTTTACATTGAGGTCCTCACTTAAGTGCTTTCCAATCTCTCCCTGGACCCACTACTGATATTTACAACAATGTCCACAGCTATAAGAACATGATTCTTTCACGGTCACCGTGCCCTCTCCATCCTATTGCTGCGCAGAACTGTTCTGTTGTCGGCGTAAGTTACTAAATCAATGTGTCATCACTATTTCAACATCAATGGGGAATAAATCCATTACAAGCACTCAAAAGGTGTAAACAATTACAAGCTCGTAGCAGTTACAGGCTTGTCGTTGTAAAAAGAAAAAGAAAAATTACAAGGTTAAAGAGAAAATAAAAAAAGGTGTGATCCAAACTGCCTTGGTGCATGGATGGATAGATACAGGGATGAAAAGCAGTGACTGAAATGTTTATGAATTTGATCATCTATGCACATGGACACACACTCAGACTCAAGCTCACAGAAGGCTCTGTTTATGAACGTGTGGTAGGGATGGACACACATTATATTCTCTATGCCATGCAATGCGTGTGCCCATTTCTAAATGCATAAAACCCCACTATATATCTCAACTTGTCATGACACAGGCATGATTACTCCCTTAAAGCTCTACTTAAATCACAGTACCTGTGATTTCTTGCTGTTTATGCTTCAAAGATTCGACGCGTGCATTAAGTAAATCTGTCTCGTGCACTTAACGTGACCCTGGAGTCACGTTACCGGTTTATAAAAAGCCAGGCGACAGGTGGCTGACCTATCGATTTACACAAATCGATATTGTAATAACAAGGCATGCACGTATACACACACACAAATAGTAGCACTCAAACAAGACGCGTATCGCCGCGTTGCGACGCGTGCGTCACGTCAGCGCGCGCTTAACCTCCTGCTCCCATCCCAAACATTTTGATTAGTAAATAAGATGCAATATCTATCTATGCGCGCGCCTTGATCCGGTCCGGTCAGTGCGCTGCACTGTGCACGCACCAGCTACAATATTTTGTTTGACACGCGCCCGGCTACTGTCTGACTAACAAGAGATGCGCGCGACTTGCGAGGACTTTGACTTATTCATCTATTCGCCTCCATGACCAGGAATCATCTTCACTTTGGACAAGTGTTCTGGGAAAAATCAACACACACATGCACGCACGCACAGGCACGCACGTACGCGGGGAAACGAGGTCGTTTCTCCTCTCGCACCCATAACCGGGCGCGTGCGAGAATCCAAAAATCAGCACAGTACAATCATGTCACCAACGAATAGGATGTAGGCATACTCACCAGTATACTGATTTAGCAAATTGCTAGTTATTTGTCACACACACGTTTGTCCTCTAAACTATAAATATATACATATATAAATATATTTTTGTTGTTGTTTACCTTTGTGGAGTTTTTTTTCCTGTGATAAGAGTCTGCCGGTGTTCAGTGACAGGACAGAGTGGAATATGAACAGGACAAAACGCTGTTATCGCATCTCTCTCTCTCTCCCTCTCTCTCCATCTCCCCCTCACTTCCAAATAATAAAGCGACCGTCTTAAAATCCCTCATCACGTACCCCCCTCTCTTTTTTTTCTCTCTCTCTCTCTCTCTCTCTCTCTCTCTCTCTCTCTCTCTCGTGCAACTGCCAGTAGTTCAGTCTCCCTACGGCTTATCTTAATGATCATGATAACTATCTCTTGAATAAATGCCATATAATATCACTGCCATTACCGTTAGGCAGCTAGTATAATATTGGCTGCGATTATTATTATTGTTGTTGTTGTTGTTGTTGTTGTCAGTATTGCGTTTTTAAATTGACTCATCGCTTAGAAATTTGGTAGAAACCTAAAAAAAAATTTTAAAGTAGCATTAAAGCAGCAACAGAAGTATAAGATGCATTATATAGCCCAACTGTTCATTCATTTACTCATTCACTCATCTGATGTTAGGGCACATGGTGGATGCAGGTTTTTAAGAGGTTTGAGGAAACCCATATTTGACACAGGGAGAACATGCAAAGAACCTGAGCTCAGAATCAATTTGGAAACCCTGGAGCTGTGACACAGCGAAGCTACCTGCTGCGCCACCATGCCACCCAGACAGTTCCAGCTGCTTAATCAGAGAAACGAAACCACAGAGCAAGCCTGATTCCACAACACGGGATTTATTTTATTTTTGTGGCTACAGAGAGGGAAATATGTATTTGATCCCCTGCTGATTTTGTACGTTTGCCCACTGACAAAGAAATGATCAGTCCATAATTTTAATGGTAGGTTTATTTGAACAGTGAGAGACAGAATAACAACAAAAAAAATCCAGAAAAACACATGTCAAAAATGTTATAAGTTGATTTGAATTTTAATGAGGGAAATAAGTATTTGACCCCTCTCAATCAGAAAGATTTCTGGATCCCAGGTGTCTTTTATACAGGTAATGAGCTGAGATTAGGAGCACACTCTTAAAGGGAGTGTTCCTAATCTCAGCTTGTTACCTGTATAAAAGACACCTGTCCACAGAAGCAATCAATCAATCAGATTCCAAACTCTCCACCATGGCCAAGACCAAAGAGCTCTCCAAGGATGTCAGGGACAAGATTGTAGACCTACACAAGTCTGGAATGGGCTACAAGACCATTGCCAAGCAGCTTGGTGAGAAGGTGAAGACAGTTGCTGCGATTATTTGCAAATGGAAGAAACACAAAAGAACTGTCAATCTCCCTCGGCCTGGGGCTCCATGCAAGATCTCACCTTGTAGAGTTGCAATGATCATGAGAACAGTGAGGAATCAGCCCAGAACTACTCGGGAGGATCTTGTCAATGATCTCAAGGCAGCTGGGACCATAGTCACCAAGAAAACAATTGGTAACACACTACGCGTGAAGGACTGAAATCCTTCAGCGCCCGCAAGGTCCCCTGCTCAAGAAAGCACATATACATGCCCGTCTGAAGTTTGCCAATGAACATCTGAATGATTCAGAGGACAACTGGGTGAAAGTGTTGTGGTCAGATGAGACCAAAATGGAGCTCTTCGGCATCAACTCCTAAAAATGATGTGTTTGGAGGAGGAGGAATGCTGCCTTTGACCCCAAGAACACCATCCCCACCGTCA
Organism: Ameiurus melas; assembly: GCA_012411365.1. NCBI lineage: Eukaryota > Metazoa > Chordata > Actinopteri > Siluriformes > Ictaluridae > Ameiurus > Ameiurus melas. The sequence continues at coordinate 30,955,621 of CM022756.1, forward strand.
AACATGGAGGTGCACACATTATGCTTTGGGGGTGTTTTTCTGCTAAGGGGACAGGACAACTTCACCGCATCAAAGGGACGATGGACGGGGCCATGTACCGTCAAATCTTGGGTGAGAACCTCCTTCCCTCAGCCAGGGCATTGAAAATGGGTCGTGGATGGGTATTCCAGCATGACAATGATCCAAAACACACCAAGGCAACAAAGGAGTGGCTCAAGAAGAAGCATATTAAGGTCCTGGAGTGGCCTAGCCAGTCTCCAGACCATAATCCCATAGAAAATCTGTGGAGGGAGCTGAAGGTTCGAGTTTCCAAATCTGCATATCTGCAAAGAGTAGTGGGATAAAATCCCTCCTGAGATGTGTGCAAACCTGGTGGCCAACTACAAGAAACGTCTGATCTCTGTGATTGCCAACAAAGGTTTTGCCACCAAGTACTAAGTCATGTTTTGCAGAGGGGTCAAATACTTATTTCCCTCATTAAAATGCAAATCCACGTATAACATTTTTGACATGCGTTTTTCTGGATTTTTTTTGTTGTTATTCTGTCTCTCACTGTTCAAATAAACCTACCATTAAAATTATAGACTGATCATTTCTTTCTTAGTGGGCAAACGTAGAAAATCAGCAAGGGATCAAATACTTTTTCCCCTCACTGTACATATGTTATACAGGTATAAAGAACTTCAGAAGAGTTGAATTTATGACTAGGTTTTTGTGTGACGCCTAGATTATGACTATAGATGAATGCAACATTTCCTCCTCTGCCAGTTAGATGGGGCTGATGTATATAATTGTATCCAGGAGGACTGGCTTCATTTAATGCTATGTACTCATTAGGTTGAATCCAAGTTTCTGTTAAACACATAATATTAAATTCATGATCAGTAATGATGAACAATAAGTGCCCTAGACGTAATAGATCTAATATTAAGCAGTCCTAAATTCAGATCAAAGGTGAAAGCTGTGCATTCAGTATGATTTAATTTTATGTTAGTTAGGTTACTAAAGCAAACTTTCTGAAATTTTCTATGTATTTGTTTAGCTCGGGGAACATACACAAACTCTACAGAATGTTCTAGAAGTGCTGAATTATTAATTTAACATTGATTATGATAAATGTTGTTGATGTTGGAAGTTGTACTTACAGCAGGCAGTCACATGGTGTGTAGCATCTTTGAGATGTTGTCTGACAAGAGTTGTTTGATCTGTATGAGAGGGGCGAAGCAGTTCCTGGTGAAGATCTTGAAGACTGGGGGTGGCGGAGGGGGTCCTCGCCCGGGGTCTGGCCTGTGCCTTCCGCTGCTGTGTGATAGAAACCTGGGCTGGATACGTCCTGGGTGCATGGTCCCTGCACAGAGAAACAAATGGCGTAGAGGGGCTTGGAGTGGTAGTACCACACTGTGTGCTTACCTTGGATTTGTATATGATAGCAGAAGATGTTTCCAGTGTGGTTCTTTGCTCATGCAACTGGCTCTGCTTGTCAAGTAGGTTGCGGATCTGTTTCTCCACAGCCTCCAATTCCAACAGTACCATGAAACACTCGAGCGAGTCCTTATTTGCACTCAAAGGTGGAGAAACAACTGACATATTTGCCTTTAAAACAGCGGAAGATGAGAGAAATGTGAAGTGTAAAACAAGGTTAACAGTAAGGTGATGCTAGTGGGCTATAAGCTAGTCATGGATGTTTGGAAGATGTGATGAAAACTTAGCAACAGTGCAACATTACAACTGTTTTTATCTAAAATAGTATTGGTGATATGTACACACACACACACACATATATATATATATATATATATATATATATATATATATATATACATACACACACACACACACACACACATATATATATATATATATATATATATATATATATATATGGTTATGATTAGGTATGGCATAACATTGATCATTACACTCACTGACCACCTTTTTATTAGGAACACCTAGATACCTACTCCTTCATGTAAATATCCAGGCAGTCAGTCATGATGCAGCAGTGCAAGGCATACAATCATGCAAGAGCTTGAGTTCACATGAAACATCAGAATTGTGGATAATGTGATCTCACTGACTTTAACCATGCTTAACGCCACAGGCAGGTTTTGTGTATTTCAGAAACTGCTGATCTCTTGGGATTTTCATGCACAATAGTCTCTAGAGCAGTGGTCACCAGCCCTTTTCCTTAAGATCTACCTTCCTGCAGGTTTAATCTCCAACCAAAATCTAACACACCTGTTTTAGTTGATCAAATACTTCTTAAGGCAATGATTAGATGTGGGTCAGATGGGCACAATTATGCTTGGATTTTTCAGAAAAGTAGCTCTCCAGGAACAGAGTTGGTGACCAGTGGTCTAGAGTTTACACAAAATGGTGCGCAATACAAAAAACAACCAGTGAGAAAGAGTTCTGAGGACAGATATGCTTGTTGATGAGAGGTCAGAGGAGAATTGGGCATAATTGTTTGAGCTGACAGTAACAATAATAATCACTCTTTATAGCTGTTGTGATCTGAAAAGTATCTCAGCATGCACAACATTTCAAACCTTGAGGCAGATACACTGTAACAGTATAACACATCAGGCTCCAGGTTAATGCAAAGGCTCAAGAAACTTGAGATTTGAACACTAGAAAAATACCAGACAATATTTTTCAACCTTCAACTGTCCAGGTTTGGTGTCAATGAGAGGGCCAAACAAGCATAGTAAGAAAAGTGTGTGTGTGTGTGTGTGTGCGTGTTGTGATTTCATCTAGAGAATGGGTTCTCAAACCTTTTGCAGTAAGTGACCCTTTAACTGTAAAACAAATTTCATGCAGAATTATTGTTGGAACATAATCAAATTACTTAAAATAGGCTCATTATTATGTGTTCAATAATATTCTGGATATTTATTGGAACCCTAGAGCTTTTTCAATTACAGCCTTCCAACCTTCCAGTGATGGAATGCATTAGGTCCAAGTTGACATTATTTATAAGTCTATTTGTTTTTGAGTTACTGAGTTTTGGATTAAACCCATTCAATTAAAGTGGAACAATCAAATAGGGTAATAAGGATGAGAACTCAATAATAAATGTATTAACTTTGAAAATGGTGGATTGTGATTTCCAACACACACACAAAAACCAATCACAGATCCCCTGGCTATGCTTCATGGACCCCACTCTGAGAACCACCTATCAACAGTGTTAACGCTGAAGCTTCATTATGGTAATTTGTGTGAATGACTGTGTGTGTGTGTGTGTGTGTGTGTGTGTGAGACCTGCAGGCATCAGTGGACTCAAGTAGATAGGCAGAAGTGAATGACTCCAATTTCTTTCCCGGGTCATCCTTTATCCCATGAGCTGGGTGGAAGCATTAGGGTACCTTCTCCAACAAGAATAACACCACTCAGTGTCCCAGGGTATAATAGAAAGTTTAACAGTGGCAATACTTTGAGTAGACATGTCTGTATGACATATCTATAGTTATCCTTTTGGGTTTTTAGCAGCCCATTGACCAGAAGCATTTCACAGACAAGCAAACAAAACTACTGTCATCCACCTTTCACTTCCTTATTATCCTCCTCCTATTAAACAAAGCGCATCCCACCTCCGCATGTCTACCTGTGGCTGACAGCATCCATACAGAAGTGTTCCTCCTATATAACCACTCCCAACCTTCCTCCTCCATCTCTAGGTGACATTTAGAGTTTGGAGTCCTGTCCTCGATTATTCTTCTATACCATGCCAGACAGCAACAAAAACACTTTCCCTAACTGTTGTGCATGTGCATGCATGTGGGTGTATAGAAGCATTTAGTTTGTTTTGACTCATATACAATATACTGCTCTATACAATATACTGAAGCTAGAGCCAAATACCTCATCTTCTCCAAAGCAATCACAGTGACCTGATTTTTTTTTTTTTAATCAAACTGTGCTCTAAAATGAGGCAAGAGGCTACAGTGATGAAGGTTAGTTGGTCAAACTCTATGTTTTGTTTGTTTAAAAGCAAAATAAGTTTATTATTATTATTATTATTATTATTTTATTATTATTATTATTATTATTATTATTATTATTATTGGGTACAGCAAATTCTAACAAGCTCAGGGTACAGAGGTACAGTACAGTAGGTGCTAGTCAAAGACTGAACTATGGCTCACATAATGTTTGGGCATACAATGCAGAACATAGCGTGATTCCATCTAGAAACCATGGCAGAAATAGAACTCAAGCAAAAATTACACTTGGCATGCACGCAGTGTAATGGTTTAATGCATTCAGTGTAATCCTGAATTCACACCGGATGCATCACATCAAGTCCTCAATCCTTTCACACTGGGTATGAAAGTGACTCTGTATGAGCCACTGGAAGCAGAAAAGGCAACAGCACACTTTAATGTTTAGTCTGTTTTGGCAAAACCAGCAATCAATTATCAGTTATCGAGCTAATACAATGGCCTGGATGTAAAGCACCTAAAAAGAAGAAAAAGAGGTCACACTGCTCTTTTGCTCTGTCCATTTTGTTATACTGCTAGATCGAGTTACAAAACTGTTCACCTAAAAGCATGACATAACACAATGAAACAGCAAATAAATGGTATATTGGTGTAATATAGCAATCAAAAAAACAACACCTATTTGCTATGCATCCTCAGATTGCACAATCATGACCTCTTTAGATCATAATTTTATCTAAATAAAGTGCAGTTTTGTGATTACAGTAGGTTTCTAGTGAGTTTTATGCTTCACTCACACAGGCAAGTGAAAATAAGCAATAAATAAGTAATAAAATAAGAGCATTGTCAAGTGTGAGCTTGAATTGACGTTTCACTGACGTACCTCCAGTGTGCACTGAAATGCAACACATGACACTTGACACCACATGCTCAGTTTGTGAAGAATGGGTCTTAAGGGTACATGCACACTGCTCTCCGATCCCTGCACCTATAACTCGAGACTTGCTGATGTATGACTGACAAGAGGTTTACAAATGAATCAGCCAGGAAAGTGTGCATTTCAAATACATAATGATTAACATAAACAAATAGCCATGTTATTTTAATCATTTAATGTAGTTCAGCCGCTGTTTGCTTTTAAATCACCAAGAGCACTAACAGTGTGGGAAACTTTTTGTCAAAAGACATTACCAATTACTGCTATAAAATAACATATGCCTCATGGGTAGTATATACAAGGACAAATATTTGCAGTCAGGCAACAGCACCTTTGCCCCCTCTGCCACTTCTACTTTGCATCTGGACTTCAATTTCCCTTCCGTAGAATGGAAAGAATTGGCAGGTACTTAATATATCCTACAAAAGTTACAGTTGAAAGATTTCAATAGAACAGAGTACAGCTATTAGTTCTGTAATACAGAAAATGAAACTATTAAGAGAAAAATGTATAATCCTTTATATGTTGGCTTATGATATGGGTCAGAGTCTGAATATAAAACACTTGTTAACCGTTCTATGAACACAGGATATAACCAATGATAATACAAAGACCTTTAACTACAAGGTCACTCTGAAAGCTGGCCACCAGTGCATGCAGGACAAGCTTATTACCAAGGCATGTTCCAACACTTTTTTTCTGAGATGATCTCAAGAGAAAATGCTGTCTTGAATAATACCCATTTCAGATTAGCATTATGTACAGGTTCATATGGAGAGGATCAGTTCATCAGCACTAGTATCAGTTTACCTTGAGATTGATCTTTGACTTCTCTCTAGTAGAGGCACACAGGAGCCAGATGTCCAAATACAGGAGGAAGCTGTCACATCTGGCCATCAGTGGTGACAAGAAAGCCTATGTGCATCTCGAAAACACCTGTGGGGCTAAACACAGCCCAAAGGGCAGAAATTTGGATTGGTATGCCTGCACTAGGATGGTGAGCCCACAAAATGCACCTGTGTTCTAGGTCAAATGGAACAATGAACCATGCACTGATGTGAACCGGTCTCACGGCTCCACAGCAATAACTATGTCCAAAAACTTTAGTATACAAAAGAGGACTTTTAGCAACCATTTCAATTCACTCCAGAATATGACAGAAGCTGCCGTTCTTTCTCTAAAGAAGAAACTAAGTTGACTAGAACCCCTTTAATCTGAAAGATATGGTCTACGTGTCATATTGTGCCTCTTTCCATGAAGGAACCAAAGGACATTTTTGAGGTATGAAATTGTTGAGTCTTTAATTCCCAAGAAGTTTGGGGGCCATTGGCAGAATTGGAGTACCCCTGTGACATGGTTACAGAGATCCAATGATCAGCTGTGTTTGCTGTCCAATAAACAATGCTGTGAAGCATCCTATTATTCATTGGTGGGTTTAGTGGGATTTTCTCAAGGTGGAGGAGCACCACTTGGGGATTGACCCACAGGGTGGATCTGGGGCATCCAGCCATTTGTTGAGGCTCTGATGGGGCCTGTGGACCTTAAGAGGACATCAAAGTATTGGTTCAGTTTGGTAACTTATTGGTTCCATTTGGCTTTGTTCTGTTGACTTGATTCCAAACCCTGAACTCTCCTCTCTAGGGCATCTTGACCACAAAAAGCCCAAAGAGCAGCCCAGGTACATAGTCCAGACTTCACAGGGTTGCTTTACATGCTCCCGGCAGTGTGAGCTATGCCAGCAACACTGGATGGTGGACATAAACCAGATTGGTAGAGAGCTTGCCAATCTCCCAGGCAGTGTGCTATGAACTGCTCCAGCACTGGTCCTTGGTTCAAGCCAAGGTGTCTATTGAAAACATTCACAATAATTATCATTAGCTCAACCAACTGAACAAGACAAAAAATGATGACTAAGCATTTTAGACATATTACATAAATATTTAAAGTATAAAAGGTATAATTGGGAGCTCTTTATGAAGGTGAATAAGTGAGACTTGAAACTGATGATAAATGTCATTGTTGTATAACGAGACAGCTAAATATTTCCTCTGTGCCATGCATGTACTATTTTAGATGAATTATCACTGAAACACACTGTGTATAGAGCTCCTTTGGGAAGACTTTGTTTCCATTGGGTACAAGGGAGGTCTTACTAAAAAAGTATGCTCTCTCATAGACAGATGGAGAGCTGTATAATTAAAGGTGTACTCAATGCTTCTGTTGCCTGGTATACATTGAAATCTATTTTTCTGACATCTGGTCTTAGACAGATCATTACTTTGATGTTTTTAAGGTTTGCCACAAGAGTGGGTTTTATGACTTCTTACTTATCTCTGCTCACCATTTCTCTTTTCTCTCTTCCCTCCAGCATTAAACATTTTCAGTTCTCTACTTTATCATTTTTTTCGCATTTCTCCTTTTACTATGCTCTTTCCAGTGCTACTTATGCTTCCATCAGATAATCCATGCTCTTTCTCTCTTTGTAGATGTGCAAGTATCTGTGTAACTTAACTGTGCTGTTTTGTAGCAAAAAAGAGTCAATCACACATTGCAGCCATGAGCTGAGTGATTCTTTTCACTTGGAGATAAAAAGAAAACAAAGAGCAAGCAAAATAGAGACAAGAAACATAGGTGACTTTAACCTTGATCTTGTGCACTAGTGGCCCAGAGATGTCGAGGACGACCTTGGTTCCACTACTGCTTTCACTAGTGTTTGAAACACCTTTGCATCTTCTTACCTGAGCAGATCTGCTGTGCCAAATGGACAGACAGTTTTGGCACCTTCATCTAGGTCACAATTGAGTTTGGCTCCCCAGAATGACTCCCTATCTGAGAAATGCATACCAGCAGGCCAGGAAATACAAACGCAAGAGCTTCCTGGTACATGGGTCTTTTATGCCCATTTCCGAGAATGGTGTTCAACCCATAGGCTTGTTCAAGTGCATTGTATGATTTCCCCCACAATGCTTTTCTCCAGAAACTGCAAGACAATGACAGATTTGGTATTCATGAAAATCCCATCAAATTTTGAATTCTTTTTATTCTGTTCATGCTCCTGATTGTGTGTAAATCTATGCATAAGAAGTCGAATATACACGTAGACTTGATCAACTTCAATTAATATAATTCACATGGATTACTGCACTTTTATATATGGAATATACTATCGAGTTTAAATAGCTTATTTTTATTACGTTTACAGCATTTAGCAACTGCCCTTATCCAGATGGTGTTCCTTGTAGAGGTGGTTTGTTGTCCCTATCAAACACACATCCTCATGCTAGTTCACTAGGTCAAGGACTAAGAATACCATTAAGAAAAATCTTAATAAAAAAAATAATAAATTAAAAAAATAAATAAATTTCAATTATGACAAAAGAAATGGCACTGTATAAAACAGAGGATGGATAAATTATGGTCTTTATGGACAGAGCCATAAAACAAACGCATGCCTTGGCTGATGGAAGATTTACAGTATCTCACAAAAGTGAGTACACCCCTCATATTTTGTAAATATTTGATTACAGCTTTTCATGTGACAACACTGAAGAAATGATACTTTGCTACAATGTAAAGTAGTGAGTCTACAGCTTGTATAATAATGAAAATTTGCTGTCCCCTCAAAATAACTCAACACACAGCCGTTAATGTCTGAACCGCTGGCAACAAACGTGAGTACACGCCTAAGTGAAAATGTCTAAATTGGGCCTACTTAGCCAATTTCCCTCCTCATGTGACTTGTGAGTGTTACTTGGTGTGAATGGGGAGCTGGTGTGTTAAATTTGGTGTCATCACTCTCACACTCCCTCATACTGGTCACTGGAAGTTCAACATGGCACCTCATGGCAAAGAACTCTCTGACAATCTGAAAAAAAGAATTGTTGCTCTACATAAAGATGGCCTAGGCTATAAGAAGATTGCCAAGACCCTGACACTGAGCTGCAGCACGGTGGCCAAGACCATACAGCAGTTTAACAGGACAGGTTCCACTCAGAACAGGCCTCGCCATTGTCGACCAATGAAGTTGAGTGCACGTGCTGTCAGCACTGGGAATCATGAATGACGACCAAGATGACCACTGCCTTGCTAAAGAAGCTGAGGGTGAAGGTGATTGACTGGCCAAGCATGTCTCCAGACCTAAACCTTATTGAGCATCTGAGGGGCATCCTCAAATGGATGGTGGAGGAGCACAAGGTCTCTAACGTCCAGGAGTGGAAGAGGACCCCAGTGGCAACCTGTTAAGCTCTGGTGAACTCCATGCCCAAGAGGGTTAAGGCAGTGCTGGAAAATAATGGTGGCCACACAAAATATTGACACTTTCGGCCCAATTTGGACATTTTCACTTAGGGGTGTACTCACTTTTGTTGCCAGCGGTTTAGACATTAATGCCTGTGTGTTGAGTTATTTTGAGGGGACAACAAATTTACACTGTTACACAAGCTGTACACTCACTACTTTACATTTTAGCAAAGTGTCATTGCTTTAGTGTTGTCACATGAAAAGATATCATCAAATGTTTACAAAAAATGTGAGGGGTTTACTCTCTTGTGAGATACTGTATATCTCGCTTATTATTGTTATATATTACAACATTTATTTTTATTGGCATAGAAGTGAGTCAAAATAACTTCCACTTCTGCCTCTCACTCCTTATGCTCACTGTACATTTCATGCTCCCAACTGTCTGTACTTTTATGGAGTTTCGTGAGCATCACTACATGCAAATGAGCTGTGTCGTGAATGTGCTTTGCACTTTACGGGTGATCATTAAAAGCACAAGAGAACGAAGAAAATCAGCGCTTCCGAACCTTTTGTAAATCCAGCAGAACATTTTTGGTCAGTTTGGCTTGACAACATTTACACACAAGTGTACTAAAAAGATTGATAAATGAGGCCCATTGTTTTCATAATTTTCCAGGCTTAGGCAGGCTGTATTAAGCAGTATTCTACAAAGTATTTTTAACACTACTTCTGCTTCTAGTCACTGAATGAACAGTAGCACATGTCTACTATGTAGAGGGGTAAAAAGTATTAGGGCAGTTTATGCAATTCCAGCATGCGGGACGATGGGCAATGCTATCAACATGATCTTTGAATCTTACAAGCCTCACACCACATACAGGTTTATGCTACTTTGCAACTCTTTATATGAATAAATTATGACTTGATTTATGAATCATCTCTATGTAAATAACTTGAGTAAATCACTAATGGGTCAGCATGTTAGCATCCTGTGTAACAAGTGTGTGGAATTTTTTTTTTATTAATAAGGAGAAGAAAAATAAAGAACATTTTCATTTATTTTATACCAAGCAACAAAGAAGTACATTTGAGACTTTACAGCATGCTATGGAAAAATAAAAGTGGTTAAACATATGCAAATTCCAAATATGTAACGTGTGGATTGATGAAGCAGGACACACAGGCATAAAAACTTGGCATGGGCTTTATATAAGTCATGACATGATTTCCTTGTAAAACATTTACTTTTTTTTGCAGAATTTTGTACTATAGCAAGTATTTATAGGTACCTATTTGAATGCCGTGGCCAGGCATTATGTAAGAAGTCTATTTTTGTTTTCTCTGTCTATCTCTGAGCATAGCCTGATTTGTGCACATTTTGTTTACGTTATCAAAGTTAGAGATTCCGTCCGGGGTTTAAATTTTCATTTTCTGACCTGCCATCTGATATGTTTATATTTAGAACACTGACCTAATTCTAGACTGCACTGATCTTATGTGAAACTTGCTGGATTCTGATAGTCACAGGAGCAATTCCATTTTCTTTTCAAATGACACATGTATACGTTGACTTGAAGCAAAGATAAATGAGTCATCTCTGGAACTTGATACGCTCCCCATTCAGGCAAAGTGGCTTGTTTTTCATACTTGACAGAAAGCAATATTTGGTACTGATTTAACACTGTGGTTACATTCACAACGATCTGCATTCTCACATTCCTGCAGCCCTTAGTAACAATTATTTCTCAGACGTTTCCATAAGAAATTAGTGATCATTAGTGTTCAAATTTACCAGCTGTCTGACAGAAATTCATTGCCAGCATTGTGATACTACACTGCCTAATGAGAACGAGGCATCATAATCCTTTTGTCCCATTAGGTATAATGAGCTCTACACCTTAATGTTCTCTAGACTATATATAGACTCAACACACTAATAATCACATAAGTTACTTTTGAAATGATTAGGAGTGTTTTAAGAACTTTTACATAACATAATACATTCGTCACTCAGCTTAAGACAACCTAGTTGAGAGACAACCCACAATAAGAAACCGAATCTTCTCCAACATAATAATATGGCACCAATGCGGTAATACGTATGGCCAGAAAAACTGACCATAATTTATTTCTAAATTATTTCTAAGTCTTGCACAGTATTACTTAAACTCATCTACAGCCAAGTTTACAAAAGCTTATGGATAGATGGATAAACGAAGAGAAAGGCTTGAGTCAATATTTGGCATCAATCATGAATTGTGCACCTTCACGTCAACCGATCATCCTTCCCCCATTTCCTCATCCCCAGTCTTCTTCTTTTCATTTCTTCTTACTTTTCTCTTTTGAGCAGATGGCTGACCCATCTGTTTTCTCTCTACCTACTATCTCCCCCACCGCACCATGCTTCATGGATTTAAACCCCACAGCTGCATGGCCACACCAACTAACATCAAAGGTGATACATGCAGTGGTCCATAGCTTTAGCCATAAAACCATTTTTTGAGGCTTCTCTTATATTTGATCCCATCATGTGGGTTTTATTATACATTTTGCTCTGTTCATGTTATCTTCACAGCATGAAGATATGTTGGATGTTATTCCTTGCTGTCTAAAGACAAAATGTTATGAATATGATTTTCTATAACAAGCTATTTCTTCCCATATGCTTTGTTGTAGATTTTTCTATCTCTTATTTTTTATGCAATAGTCTTTCATTAGGGGTAAAAACCAATCACCTTGAGAAATCTAATTTCCTATCAGCTACTGCCTTTTTTTAAATGAGGATCAGATTTTGAGTTTCTCTCTAACTGTCCAGTACCTGTTGCTGCAGCTTGCATTTTACTGTAAGTATTATTTGTTTACTCCTTCCTGCAATGTTTTGATTCAGGTTCTTCTCAAGGTTTTACCCCTCTGCATTTTGTCTCTGAGTTTTTCATTGCCACTGTCAGTAATGTCTACAGGATTATGCAGATAACAGCACAGTATCAACAAATGAAGCACATGTAAATTTTCGAACTGGTTCATTTGTGTGAATTCAGTTACTATTGTGTTTTGTGGATTATATGTAAACATGTTTTATGTGAAATAGCTTATTTAGAGCAGTGCTTAATAAAAAAAAAAGATAATTTCTATGATCCCTCATTTTCCTATTTTTAATTTTTTTTTAATTATTAAAATTTTGCAGATTCTGCAAGGTGTATGTAAACTTATGACCTGTATAGTTAAATAGTATACAAATCAAATGTAATTATGCAACTCACGTTTTCACTCACTCATGTTCTGGGGTTGAGCTTCAGTACTGATACTGGCTGAACAAATTATTCTGAAATTCTGTGCTAAAAGTAGAAACAAACATGAGCAGTACTCACACATGTACGGTAACATAGTGGATTCTACAGAAATGGTAGTGAAATGATGAACATGTGGTAAGCATTAATTAAGCCTCCTTTTATACCAGATGCAACAGACAAGTCACATTTGCCCAGTTGATGAGTATACAAAGATTTTTTTTTCATTAAGCATAAGGTTTCCAAACCAAAACACTACAAAATACAATATTTATGATAATTAGAAACTAAACTTGCCGTATTGCAGCTGTTAGTCATATAGCAGCAGCATGCATTCTCACCTCACCTCAACTAAAATTCAATAAACTGTGTGAAGCGAAGATCACGCTGAATTAATGAACTTTATGTGATTATTTACAGCTGTAACATGTGGTCATAATAATCTAATAGTCACTATAGACATTTACATGTAATATATCCTAACTCCGTTCAAGAAAGAAGCACGGAAATAAATTCCCCAGGCCGTGTCTACATTGAATTTTGTAAATTGCAGCAAGGTTTAACTCATGTAATTGCCACATTTATAAACATCCCAAGCACAATTCTGTCAGGATCATTTGGGTTTAATAAGATCAAGTTCTCTCTATATGATTTGTAAAACTGCAATGCTCATTTGTATTGAATTTCTGTTGGCATGAAAAAAAAAAGATTTATAGATGGTACTTTGGATGGCTGTTCAATTATGCATAATAAATTTAATATAGTCTGCCAAATGAATGCCAATGTATTATTTCAATAAGGATATATAATAAGAAAAATATTGACAAATAGATCTGTTTTGCACAGCAAATCACTTTAAATAGGGATAACTCTTTTGTATAGAACAACACATTTTGTGTACTCAGTGTCTACTTTAATAGAAACAACGGTACACCTGCATATTCACAGTCAAACATCAAAAAATAAATAAATAAAATCTCTGTGAACTCAGTGCCTTTGATGGTGGCATGGTTGTTGGTGCCACAAAGGGTTCCTCAAGACTTTTTCCAGAAACTGCTGGGAGAAAAGGTAAATGAATCACATGAAAATGAATCACATAAAAATGAATTACATGAAAATGAAGCACATGCATGAATATGAATCACATGAAAATGAATCATATGTAAATGAATCACATGTAAATGAATCACATGTAAATGAATAATATGAAAATGAATAAATAAACAATGGCGAAAAGGAAAAAAGGAAACTGCTGGTATTTTAACACAGAATGGTGATAAACAAATAAATAAATAAATTGAGAGGAAAAAAAACATCCAGTAAGTTCTGCAGGAAAAATGCCTTGTTGAAAAGAGAGGTCAGGTGACAATGGGTCCTGTCACTGTCCCATTGAAGAACGGTTTATTCCTTCATAGATTTTAATCTTTAAAAAACCCACCCCAAAAAAAAAAGCTCACTAACATGAGTCGACTCTTTCAATTCCCAAACATTTAATTGCTAATTTTTTCTAAACCAGACAAAGTGTAGTATATTTTGACCAGTGATCGTTCTTCTTTTTATGAAACTATGGCTGAAACTGTTCCATAACATCTTAGTCTACTTTCTGCTTATCATATTTGCATTTTATAAAATCTATTTAAATAATTAAACAGCAAGGCGCTACAAATGTCAAATGTGAATTGAGTAATACGTTAAGCATTCTTGTATAATGTTATTGTGCCTGCTGCATCATTAAGAAGACTCATTTCCATTTGTCATAACTGATCACCTAATGCACTTGCCTCATACACACAGCCGAGAGCCAGACACACGTCTAACCATTCATGTAAACGATCAGCTTAGGTGTTTCTATGGAAGCATTTAAGTGGTTGTTGTAGAATGGTTACTATTAAGTCTTCCTTAATAAGTCACTTCCTTTATTTGACATTGTTTACATTGGTTGTTTTTTATTTTGGCCTCACAGTGCTGTCATCGGTCAAAAGGTTTCACATGGTATACAGGCATTTTATTTGCCCACTAGAGGCCTTCAGTGGTCACTTGAGAAACAGATCATTTGTCAACATAATGTAGAGGTGCGTCTCAAAAAATTTTAATATCGTGGAAAAATGTTTTTGGTTTTTTTCTGTAATGTAATTCAAAAAGTGGAACTTTCATATATTCTAGATTCATTACATATAAAGTGAAATATTTCAAACCTTTTTTTTGTTTTAATCTTGATTACGGCTTACATCCATCCATTCATCTTCTACCGCTTACTCCTTTTCAGGGTCACTGTCACGGAAGTCAAAAATCCAGTATCTCAAACTATTACAATAAAGAATTTATAATACAGAAATGTCAACCTGAGACAAGTTCTAATCAGCTAATTAACTCAAGACCTAGAAAGGTTTCCTTCAATGCACACAACCACAATCATGGAGAAGATGATTTAGATTTCATTTGGAAATCAAGGTGCCGGAGTCTGGAGGAAGAGTGGAGAGGCATAGAATCTTGAAGTCCAGTGTGAAGTTTCCACTGTCAGTGATGATTTGGGGTGCCATGTCATCTGCTGGTGTCCGTTCACTGTGTTTTCTCAAGTCGAGAGTCGAGGCAGCGTCTACCAGGAGATTTTAGAGCACTTCATGCTTCCATCTGCTGATGAGTTTTATGGAGACACTGATTTCCTTTTCCAGCAGGACTCTGCACCTGCCCACAGTGCCAAAACTATTAGTAAATGGTTTACTAAGCGTGGTATTACTGTGCTTGATCGTCCAGCCGACTCGCCTGACCTGAACCCCATAGAGAATCTATGAGAGACACCAGACCCAACAATACAGACGAGCTGAAGGCCGCTATCAAAACAACATCTCAGCAGTGCCACAGGTTGATCGCCTCCATGTCACGCCGCATTGATGCAGTAATTCGTTCAAAAGGATTAAAGCCCCGACCGAGTGCATATATTAACATACTTTTCAGAAGGTCGACATTTCTGTCTTATAAACTCTTTATTCTAATATTTTAGATACTGGATTTTTGATTTCCATGAGCTTTAAGCCGTAATCCTCAAGATTAAAACAAAAAAGGCTTCAAATATTTCACTTCGTGTGTAATGAATCTAGAATATATTAAAATTCCACTTTTTTAATTAAATTACGGAAAAGAATGAACATTTCCACGTTATTCACATTTTTTGAGATGCGCCTGTAGTTGCCTGTAAATCTTCAACATGCCTTGAATTTTCTTTTTCCAGTTACTAGCAATTATTAAATGGCAATGGGGTCAAGGAGAGGAACTGGTTATGTGATTTGCTTTAGTTTGATCAAAATTAATGTTATTACAGCCACATAATACTGTGTTTTGTAAAAAATTAAAAAAATGTAAAAAAATTTGCAGTGCTTTCTCATGTACATACTGTACATATGACCCTGAGAAAGAAAAATGGGGTTGATGCAATTAACTAATGATGATTTCTCATCTAGAACTCATTTCAGACTTTACATATAATGGACATGCCACTTGGCACTTTATTTCAAAATCTTTCAGGTTGACCTAAGTTATACAACGATCAGCCATAACATTAAAACCATTGACAGGTGAACTGAATAAAATTATCTCGCTACAGTGCCACATGTCAAGGGGTGGGATATATTAGGATAGGTAAGGAGCTAAGCGACTTTGACAAGGGCCCAATTGTGATGGATAGACAACAGAGTGTATCTCCAAAACGGCAGGTGTTCCTGGTATGCAATGGTTTGTACCTACCATAAGTGGTCCAAGGATGGATAAACGGCGAACTGGCGACAGGATCATGGTTGCCCAAGGCTCAGTGAAGTGTTTGGAGAGTGAACGCTGGTCTGGTCCAATCCCATAGAAGTGCTAATGTGGCACAAATTGCTGAGAAAGTTAATGCTGGCTATAATAGAAAGGTGTCAGAACATACAGTGCATAGCAGCCTGCTGTGTATGAGGCTGTGTAGCCACAGACTTGACAGAGTGCCCATGTTGACCCCTGCACACCACTAAAAGTGCTTACAGTAGGGACGTGAGCATCCGAACTGGAACAATGGAAGCAATTAAAGAATGGTCTGATGAATGAACGGTCTGATGAATCATGTTTTCTTTTACATCATGTGGATGGCTGAGTTCATGTATGTCACTTACCTAGGGAAGATATGGCACCAGGATACACTATGGGAAGAACTCAAGCTGGCGGAGGCAGTGTGATACCATAATGTACACTGCCGTACTGCACAAAATTGTTCAGGAATGGTTTAAGGAACAGGACAAAGAGTTCAAGGTGTCCAAATTCCCCAGATCCCAATTGAGTATATGTGGAATATGCTGGACAAACAAGTCCAATCCATGGAGGTCCCACCTCGCAACTTAAAGAACCTGCTGCTAAGGTCTTGGTACCACGGCACATCTTCAGAGGTCTTGTTGTGTCCATACCTCAAATGGTCTGAGCCATCTTAGTGGCACAAGGGGGAAATACAAAATTATTTGGCAGGTGGTTTTAATGTTATGTCTGATTGGTGTATATGGTTACACTATTCAATATTAATAAAGTGGTAAAATAAAATTACATTCACTTTTGGCTCATTATTTAGAGATTTTCATAATCAAAAGTCATAGCTTAAAAACTTAGAAAGTAAATAACAAACTATACCAGTAGTATTCCAAATTGCACCAAAGGGGCTCTTTCATTTCAAGTCTTTATTTAGAAAAGTTAACTAGGAATAAGACCACCACTGAGGCACAAATACCAGCAGTACATAGCTTATAATTGGATACCTGATTAAAAACTAATTAGAGACAAATATACCCACATCAGTGGAATGATTAGAATCTTTAACCCCAATCCAATAAACTGAATTAAATTCACTGATCTTTTCCACAAAACCATTAGATTATGTAATTGATCCAATACCTACACATTCTCAAACAAATAGTACCAGGCCTCTGATTAAACTAATAACTTCCAATTTTACTTAACTAGTGGCAAGTATGTGATTGTGCCCTGGACTGGCACCCTGTCCAGGGTGTACCCCGCCTTGTGCCCGATGCTTCCTGGGATAGGCTCCAGGTTCCCCCGCGACCCTGAAGCTGGGAGAGGTTAGTTGTTTTTTGCATATATACAGCAACCTTTGTCATTCCGTGGATTTTTATTTGGGTTTAGTTCAGCTCTTCAACTAGGCCAGAACATCCACCTTGATCCTAGAAAGTCACTCCTTGGAAGCTATGATGTTATGCATGGGGTTATTGTCCTGCTGGAGTATGAATTTCTGATCTGTTTTCATAAATTTAGCAGAATTCATTAGGTTCCTCCCCAGAATATCCAAATACTTGGCTCCATCCATTTTCTTTCAATCTTGGCAAATTTACCAGTCCCTGCAGTTGAGAAACATCCTACAACTCTGTATTTCCACCACAGTTGTGACGGTGTTGTTTTAGTGATAGAACTTTTTGGCATGAATGCCTACTTTGGTTTTGTCTGAACACACAAAAAACTTCTGCCAGTTTGCTGCAGGATCCTTCAGGGGTCTTTGTGCAAACTTCACATGGCACTCCAGATGTGTGCAAAATCTTTGAAAGCCCTACGGGCCAACAATATCAAGTTGCCATTTGGTTCCTGGTGTTCTAGCCCAGCCATCTAGTTTTGATGGATGCTGAGACTTTCCACTTCTTAATGATTGACAATCAGTTTTGCTGAGGTTTTTGTGATTGTTACGTTAAAAAATGCTTTATTTTGATGTGTGATGTAACCTTTTTTCCGGAAACCTACTTGAATTGGAGAAATTGCACGAAATTGTTTTACACAATGTTTAGCCATGAGGTGCCATGTTGAACTTCCAGTGACCAGTATGAGGGAGTGTGAGAGTGATGACACCAAATTTAACACACCTGCTCCCCTTTCACACCGGAGACCTTGTAACACTAACAAGTCACATGACACTGGGGAGGGAAAATGGCTAATTGGGCCCAATTTGGACATTTTCACTTAGGGGTGTACTCACTTTTGTTGACAGCGGTTTAGACATTAATGTCTGTGTGTTGAGTTATTTTGAGAGGACAGCAAATTTACACTGTTACACAAGCTGTACACTCACTACTTTACATTGTAGCAAAGTATAATTTCTTCAGTGTTGTCACATGAAAAGATATCATCAAATATTTACAAAAATGTGAGGAGTGTACTCTCTTTTGTGAGATACTATATGAAAATGGTTAAAATGCATGTATTCTTTTTCTAGCCACAGCACATGGAGTGTATAAACAGCCCAATACACTGTCACCACAATATTGCCAGAATACCCTGATTTTAGCAATCTCATTACAGGAACATTCATGGCTATAGTTCTTTATCCTATCTACAAGAAAAAAATAAAACATGACTCTACAGTTATAAGCGATATTTCTGAAAGCCCTGTGTGAGAGCATGTTTTTATATATCGGTAGGGACCAAATGTCTTGAGGGGACATTTCAATGGTCCCCATGTGGAAAAATTGAGACCCATTTGGTTACTGAGGTTTAGGATACGGTTCGATTTATGTCCAGCATAGCATTAATTAGATGCATTATTAGTTGTGTCAGTGAAAGGTCCTGACAAGGATAATAAGACATGTGTCGTTGTTGATAATAAAATAGCATGTAAAATTAGAAAGAAATAATTAGAAATTATCTGCTATTAATGTTGCCCTTTGAACTGCTGTCCTCCCGCCTGAGAAATTATTCCAAAAATAAACAGCATAAAATTCTTGAGAGAGAAAGAGAGAGAGAGAGAGAGAGAGAGAGAGAGAGAGAGGGAAGGTGCACAGATTCAATCAATCTATCCTCTTACTTGCTGGTAAAACAAAACAAAACAAAAAAAAAAAAAAAAGCTCGAGCTGGGAGGAGCATATTGGTGGAAGTAGAAAAGGGAAAGATTTTAAGGTGGTCTCGCACCTTCTTCTTCATTGACATGCATCAGCACATCATGATAACCCGTCGCTTGCCGAACACCATGTCTTGTGCTACATTAGCCTGCCCATCGTGTATGGTGCTTCTGTGAAGTACCAGCAGGTCCCATCTGCCAGATAAAAGCTGCTACATGTGCATCATCACAGTGAGAAATTATCCAACTTCTGTGAAATAAACAAACAAATTAATTATTTCAGAAAATGAACGTGAGTATGTGAGGGAAAGAATTGCGGTGGATGAAGCAGTACGCAAGTGCGTAAGACAGATATCGACAATTTCTACAAGCACACACTAATTATATCTGTTAGTGGAAACAGTGACAGCAGCAGTTAATAAGGTTAAGGAGGAGTCGTAAACGGAAGATTAGGAATTAATCTCCGTATCTATTAAAGCAGAGTACCATGAGAGACATGCTATACACACACACAAATACCTTTATTAAACAAAATTCCAATACCAAAATCAAAAGAAGCATGCTAAATGTGGCTCAGTCCATTGTATGTGTATAGTAAGGATGTAACTGGATACACTACTGGGAATTTTACAGATGCAAATAGGAAGCACACTATTGCTTTTTTTTATATAGAAAGCTTGCCATCTGGTTAAGATGTGCATCAATGAAAGAACTGTGCTGAGCATCCTTAGTAACTGCGGGTCAGGGTTACTTATTTATTTATATTGTGAAATAGAACCAAGTCAATTGATTAGAAAATATAGCAGGCATGTACAAATAAATAACTGCAACCCTCACACCTCTCTACTTGAGGTCAATTCTGAACTCAAGTGATGTAGCTGAGCTTGAGGAGCTATCAAAGCCAGAATTCAC
Organism: Ameiurus melas; assembly: GCA_012411365.1. NCBI lineage: Eukaryota > Metazoa > Chordata > Actinopteri > Siluriformes > Ictaluridae > Ameiurus > Ameiurus melas. Next base: position 30,975,793 of record CM022756.1, read on the forward strand.
ACACCATTCCAACAGTTCTGGTTTTTCTTTTTCAGTGTTTTCCAGTGTTAGATGTAGTGGTAGGGTTCATATGTAAACAATTTTCTTTATTGTAAACAAAAACAGTCTTCCAATTTAGGCCACTCCCACTTCAGATTTAAATCTGGATACTGATCCAAATACTTGGAGCACTAAAGAGATATTGATGGTGGTGGTAGCTCAGTAATTAAGACTTTGGACGTCTGAACAGAAGGTCATGAGTTCAAATCCCAGCACCGCCAAGCTGCCACTGCAGGGCCCTTGAGTAAAGTCCCTTAACCTTCAACTGGTCAGTCCCTCTGGTTAAGGGTGTCTGACATAAATGTAAATACAATAAAATACAGATACAGGCATTGTGTTACACAGTCAGTGCAGTTCAGTTTGAGGCCAGACAGAAAGGAATGTCTTAAAGGTTGAACACCTATACCATTTCCTGCCATAATGCATCATGACGGTGTTATGGATGACATCCATTACTATGCTGCCCTGGCCACTACAAACCTACTACAAATGTCTTGTACATGGTCTGGTGACTTTGTCATTTTTCGCAAATTCTGCACCCATCATATAATCACAATACCTCTCACCTGCCAGCACCAGGGCTGCCAATTACAGCCCGACCCACTCCAATCACTGTCACTCATTCCCTCCATGTTTGGAGTTGAAGCTTGGCACCATTACTCCCATTGCACACACCGCCTGCCAGAAATGTTGAATCAGTAGCTCAGCATGGTTCACACACACGCAGCATTTTACCTGCTCCTTCGTTTCCTGTCAGTATTCATAAGTTAAAATATGTGTTTAAGGGATGAGGAGTTAAGAATTAAGCCCTGACAAGGCCTACAGTGAAAAAAACAAAACACAACAGGTTTAGAGAGATGAGTGACAAAAAAAAAGGCAGACTACATATATATATATATATATATATATATATATATATATATATATATATATATATATATATATATATATATAATGCATCGACTATGGCATGTAGTCAATCATAGTGCCATATTAATACATGTCCACATTGCCCAGCATTGAGACATGATTGCTATCGTGCCTTCTAGTTGTGTCCTTACATCAATAAATCTTGGCCACAGGTCAAGGACAGACTGTAGGCATTCCACTCTGGCCCAGTAAATGACATTTCTTCATTATCCATACAAAGCCATTTCAGACCCTTTAAACTAATATCACTCACCACATTTCTTTGGGTTAAACTAATGGTGGATCACTCTACCCTAAAAAGAGCAGCAGCAAAAATAAAAATAAATACATACATACATACATATATATATATATATATATATATATATATATATATATATATATATATATATATATATATATATATATATATATATATAAATTATACATTACATAGACAACCGATCCCTCATTCCACACCTCTTGGTAAAGAAAAAATGGGGAAAGAACTATAAACTAACTTGTGCTAATGTTAGTGATACGTTCTGCTAAGATAAATTTCCCAGTTATAACTTCCCAGCATAGCAATGAGGCAGCATGAAAAGGACTTAAAGATGTCTGGTTGTTAAGTATATTTTGACAGTTGATTATCACAACTAGAGGTCGACTGATTGATAACCAATTGCTGGAACTACCAGTTATTGGCAAAAATCCACACTGATAGTTTTTCCCAGTTGTGGGAGCAGCTGAGAAGTGTCCGCCATCATTAACAGTATGAGAGCGATATCTAGACGTGAAACAAAAATTATTACTGACAAATTTTGTTGCATAGTTTGAAGTGCTTTTGATTAATTTTGGATGTCCTTATTTTTAGTTGGAGTGTTGCTTTTTGGTTCGGTTTTCAGGTATATCGTGTTTTCAAGATGGTGCCGGTGGGGCCATCTGCAGTCACAACTGCTCAGTCACTTTTTTGTATACTCTGTTTAATTTCCGCATCTTTCTTACTTTCAACATCTTCTTTTCACCATGGCTACTATTAGCTATGACTTGTTATTTCTATTGGTGTAAAAAAACACTCACAAGTAATCGCTTTTAGTAATGGATCCAACCTGGCCGAGTGAGATCCTGATAAGGAACAAAGGACGTGACCTGTACCGGCAAACCCGAGGGAAACGAACTGGACTCAGGAACAGGCTGAGGGCTTGTGCAAACCGAGCTCCCCTGCCTAGCACCCTGCTAGCCAATGCCCAGTCTCTGGAGAACAAATTGGATGACCTCAGGGCCAGGATCAAGGTCCGGTGGGACCTTTGGGACTGCAACCTCTTCTGCTTCACATAGACATGTCTGAACCCAGCGGTTCTGACTACACCAATCAGCAGGCCAAGTTGTTCTTGATTAACCACATGGATAGAACAACAGAGTCAGGTAAGTCAAGGGGAGGTGGAGTATCTCTGATGGTGAACAGCAGTTAGTGCACGAGTGCAATCATTATTCCTCTAACATGCTCCTGTACACCCAACCTGGAGCTCTTGAAAATCAAATATTGCCATTTCTACCTTCCATGGGAATTTACCTTGGTCATAGTCAATTCCGTTTATAGTCCACCTGAGGTGGACAAGGACACTGCTTTATCTGAGCTTCATGATGCTCACTCCATTCATCTGACAAATCAAATGTGCAGTGTCAAACTTCCATCAGCACATCACTGGCCCCACAGGGACTAGAGGACACTAGATCATTGCTACACCCCATTTAAAGACAGCTACAAGGCACAGGTTCATCCACCTTTTGGAAAACAACATATGACTTGCTGCCTGGAACATGGACAAATATAAGGCTGCTTCCTACAATGTGCACAGAGAAGTGAATAAGACAAAGCGGACCTACGGGAGGAAACTAGAAACACAGTTCCAACAAGGTGGCTCTAGAAACCTGTAGTAGGGACCTGTGGCAGAATAACAACGGACTATAAAACACCACCCTCTTGAATGATGAATGCAGACGCTTCTATTGTAGACAAGTTAAACAATTTCTATACTAGCTTCGAGGTTCCGCAAACAGTGCTAATGATGCAATCAGCGTGAATGTCTCCATGCAGACGAATAATGCCATAGCGGAAAATACTTTGATTGTCTCTGAGCACAATGTGAGGATGGCTTTCAGGAGTGTGAACACCAGGAAGGCAGCAGGACCAGACAGCATCACAGGCCGGGTCCTTAGAGCCTGTGCTGACCAGCTAGCACAGGTGTTCACAAAGATATTCAACCTCTCCCTGGAACAGTCAGTGATCCCTATGTGCTTCAAGCAGTCCATTATCATTCCTGTCATGAAAAAAGAAAAAAAAAAAAAACATCCTGCCGGCCTCGACTACTATCGTCCAGTCGCTTTGACATCTGTTGTGATGAAGTGCTTTGAAAGACTGTCAGACACTTCTTCACCTCTTCACTACCTGACACACTGGATTCACTACAGTTTGCATACCACCCAAATCGCTCCACAGATGATGCCATAACACATTTCCTCCACACTTCTGTGTTCATTCTGGATTCCAGAAAGGGAAATTATGTTAATGTGCTGTTTGGGTTGTTAAATACAGCTCTAACACTATAATTCCCTCCAAACTCACCACCAAGCTGGAGGACCTGGGTCTGAGACGGTCTCTGTGCCAGTGGCAGTTAAGACCACAAGCAGTTAGGGTGGGCAAACATGTCTCATCCCCCCTCAACCTCATCACTGGTACCCACCATGGATGTGTATTGAGCCCCCTGTTGTACTCCCTATATATCAATGACTGTGTGGCCACTTCCAACTCTTCCACCATTATTAAGTTCGCTGATGACAATGTTGGGTTGGGCTTGATCATAATGATGAGAAGGCCTATTTAGAAGAGATTAAGAACTGGTGACAAGAGAACAATCTCCTCCTGAACATCAGCAAGACAAAGGAGCTGGTTGTGGAGTACGAAGCAGGAGAGGAGCTCAAGATCAAAAGGACCCCAGTGGAGTGTGTGGACAGTTTCTGTTACCTTGGTGTTACATCACACAGGACATGACATGGTCCTGTTACATCAACACCCTAGTGAAAAAGACCTGTCAGCATCTTTTCCACCTCAGGTGTGTGAAAGACTTTAAACTGCCCTCTAAGGTGATCAGGAACTTTTACACCTGCACCACTGAGAGCATCCTGACAGGAAACATTACTGCCTGATTTGGGAACAGCAGCATGCAAGACAGACGAGCTCTCTAGAGAGTAGTGTGAACAGCTGAGCGTATCATCCACACTGAGCTCCCTGACCTGCAGACCATCTACAACAAGCGGTGCTTGACCAAGCCCAGGAAGACAATGAAGGACCTCAGCCATCCCAACAATGGACCGGTCTCTCTGTTACGGTCAGGGAAATGTTTCTGTTCCCTGAAAATCAACACAGAGAGAATGAGGAGGAACTTTTCCCCCGCAGGCGATTTGGACCCTCAAACAGGGGAACACCAAAGACTAGAACTGGACTCACACATACAACATCCACTACCTCTCCTGGTTGTTATTATATTTTATACATCTTTACATTCACTCGTCATATTTTGCACACCCTACAATTTGCCCTTGTACAGTTTTTCTATTCCATTTGGCATATTATATTTTTTTCTTTTTCAATTTTATCATTTTTGTATTATATTTTAAATTGTTAAAGGAAAAAGAATAAAACTAGAATATATGAATAGAAATTTTTATTATATTTTATTTTTTATTCTCTTTTATATATTAGCATAGTCATAAAAAGCATTTCTCATACTATGTATGGTTATACCATACTTAATGGCTTAGTGGTTAGCACGTTCACCTCACACCTCCGGGGTTCGATTTCCGCAGGGGCCATGTGTGGGAATGTTCTCCCCGTGCTGCAGAGGTTTCCCCTGGGTGCTCCGGTTTCCTCCCCCATTCCAAAGACATGCATGGTAGGCTGATTGGTGTGTCTAAAGTGTCCGTAGTGTATGAATGGGTGTGTGAGTGTGTATGTGATTGTGCCCTGCGATGGACTGGCACCCTTTCCAGGGTGTACCCCGCCTTGTGCCCGAAGCTTCCTGGGATAGGCTCCAGGTTCCCCCACAACCCTGAAAAGGAGTAAGCGGGTGAAGATGGATGGATGGATGAATGGAAATTAATATTTATTTCACTATTAAAAAAAGCTATTTCTGTCATAAAAGCAATATTTTACTTTGAGTGTTATGTTTTCATCCATCCATCTTCTATACCGCTTTAACCTTTTCAGGTTCACGTGGAAGCCTGGAGCCGATACCAGGGAGCATTGGGCACAAGGAGGGGTACACTCTGGACAGGGTGTGTTATGTTTTCATTTAGTATCAATTTTAAAAACTATTGGCCGATTAATCAGTTGGTAAAATCCAGTATTCAGTATAGTATTGAGTTTATTGTAATTGTAATCATTAACTTATTTGGTCCAAACCTAATTCAATTTAAAAAAAAATAATAATATATATAATACACACACACACACACACACACACATACACACACATACACACACACACTATATTCTTGAAACACCACATGTTCTAGTGGGGGTGGGAAACAACCCAGACATCTGCAACCATTCAAGAAAAAACAATAAAAAAGATGTCTTCTGATAAAGTCTGCAGGCCATGTTCTACAGAACACAATAAAGAGCAAAATGTTGGAGCAAAAGATCATCCCAAATGTCTCGCTGGCAGTTGTTTTGGTCCGGCATTATTTTTGCCTCCAAGGTGCTCCTGTTCCCTCGCATGTGAGGGAGCGATGATAAAGCAAACACACACTGCACTTATACTGCCATGTCCAAGAATAAATTGTTTGGTTTTTAAGCAGTGTCCCAGGAAGCAGGCTGTAATAATGATGTGGCTTTTGATAAATATATTTCACTGCCAAACAGAGCAGGCACATTTTCAGATGCATCTTTCCTTTGCTTTTTAGTTTTGACATTTTTCATGAGTGGGAGGATGTTAGGAAAAGATGTGTACTAAATTAAACTGAATAGGCCTTTAAAGCAGTTTTTTGTTGATGTGCATCTCCAGGTTCTTGCCAAGGAGCCTCCAGAATTTCAGCTATGCACCGTATACATCTGTGGTGTTGTGCATCAAGTAAACACTAATAGATTTAGATAGATGGTTTATTTGGTAACACTAAGGTTGGATTAAATGCTAAACAAGAACCATAAATAAACCTTATGGAGGTAGTGGAAAGCTTGGGTTTTAAATAAATAAAAGGCAACACAAGACAAGTTTCAGAGTAAAAAAATTAATTCCTCATATCAATTAGGTAGGATATTTTTTTTTTATGAGTCTTGCTTCAGATGCAATATGAAGCTAAATGAAGTCAGTATGACAGGATGTAAAACAGATTTATAATAAATAAAACTAAGATAATTGTGTTTCTTACATATCAGCGCATCTTCTCTCTGCATTCTCCATCATCCAAGACCTTACTGCAAGCTCATGCATGCAAGACATATCCTGGACTGTGCCATGCATAAAAATTTCACAACCCGCAGAAATGGCCTACAGCTTTTTCACTCTGACCAGCATCGTTGTTCTTTTGTAACTATTCAGGTTTGCTGGTGAAGCTTTTTCTGAATTTATCATACAAATATTAAACTTAAAAATTCCCAACAATGATTATAAAGTATATATGGGTGGATGTCATAACAGGGATTCAAATGTGAAGCCGAACTGTCTGAGACCCTCTTGTGGCTGGCTGCAGTACAATTTTTAACGGCTACTGGTCTTATAACTAGCAAACCAAAGTGAGTGAAGTGATGCCATAAACCGAGACAGTTAACAATAGCTAAATTTCATAATCTATTGACTATTACCATTGCAAACATTCAAAGTAGTATGTTTGTCAGTCACTCCTTTTAAAATGAACTCCAAAAGAACGAGCAGAGCAAAAAAATAATAGAAAAGAAGAGAAAAAAGCATACTTTTCCATCCGTAACTTAAAGCTGGTGTCAGAGGAAGCTGAAAATCATGGAAAGCAGTGATTGAGTTCTTTAAAAACAGGTTATGTTGAGTGCATGTTGAATGTTATTTACCTGTATATTTTCGGTTAGTATCTTACATTAGCTGTTTATAATTACATTACTCTGATTAAAATTATGGATAATGTCAGCTAGCTAGCAAATAGTAGCTGAGGGCACCAAGACGCGAATCGTTTCCGGACAATAAATATCAATACACCTGCGAAAATCACAGAAACAGAATTCGGCATTTTATATATTGATCAATACCACTGTCCTTTCAGTTAGCTGATGCACCAGATTATATGAACAAGTGTCGTGTCCATAAATACGAGTACGCAAGAGGCAGACCAACTGACCGAGTCTAGCTCCAATTTGTAATAAGACGGCGACAACCATTTCAACCAAAAAGGCTTCAAAACCATACAGTGGGAGTCCACTTAATGACTCCAATCTTTCATTAGAAGCTCATGTACATAATATTACTTGTATAGCCTTCTTTCATCTCAGAAATATTGCTAAGATAAGAAATATAAGGTCACTACACAACGCAGAAAAATTACTTCATGCTTTTATCACCTCTGGGTTGGAATATTCTAATGCATTACTGCCTGGATGTTCCTGTGGGTGCATAAACAAGCTCCAGTTAGTCCAGAATGCAGCTACTAGAGTCATTACTAGAACCTGAAAGTATGACCACATCATCCCGATCTTATCCACACTGCATTGGCTACCAGTGAAATTTCGCATTGATTATAAAATACTATTATTGACCTATAAAGTACTGAATGGTCTCACGCCACAGTACCTGAGCAAACTTTTTTTTTTTATGATCTGTCACGCCTACCATGATCAAAAGGTGCAGGCTATTTGTTGGTACCTCAAATAGTTAAGGCTACAGCAGGGATAGTTTTCTCTTACAAAGCCCCACGGTTATGGAACAGCCTTCCAATTAGTGTTTGGGACTCAGACACAGTCTCAGAGTTTAAGTGCATGCTGAAAACATTTGTTTACTCAAGTTTTTTGTGAATAGTTTGTTTCTTAGGTAAAGGAGCAGCTCTAGAGGGCTCACAGGTATAGAATGTTGTAGTTAACTGGGACATTTGGATGTTGTCGGGATAAATTCATACATTTGAAAAATATATATTCTGAATTTGCTTCCTGGGTAAGGCTCCAGGTTCCCCGCGGCCCTGAAGAAGGAGTAAACGGTAGAAGATGGATGGATATCCTGAATTTTTATAGTTCTGTAAAGCTGCTAAAGGCGCCATTCAAATAAAACTGAATTGAATTATATACACTATACAGTCATTGGTTTCCACATGTAAATAATATGAGCATTTGAAAATGGGTTAATCAGACAAATAAACATGCCTGCATTGTGTAAGAGCTTCTGTCCAATGCTCCCTTCGACTCTTGATGAAAACATTGTAATAATGAGGTGAGTGCACTTGAATGATACTACAATATCATAATGACAGTTTCCATACACCCATTTTCTGTACCGCTTATTCCTATGCGAATAATGTAATAAAATAATATAATATAATATAATATAATAAGTAAACACTGATTCTTCAGGTTGTGAAATTTACTCAAAAATATCTTAATAAAGTTCCCATTTGTGAAATTTAAGCTCCGATTTCAGGAAATGTGTTTAGATGTATGTGATGTAATGTTCTGGACAGTTAAGAAATTTGGTCCCATTTTATACTGATGTATAAATCAGTAACAGCAACAGCATGTGTACTTTATTTACAAAGTATACAGTTACAAATGAAAATATGAACCCATGCATTACAAAGTTTTATATATTTAAAGCATTTCACCAAAAAACTAAATGTTTTGCCCTTGAGGCACCTATAACAAATTTAGATATGCCTACATAAATTTTTTGACTACTAGAGGCCTCTAGTGGGCACTTGAAGCCTTGAGAAAGAAACCAATTTTCAACACAGTTGGCCCTTAGGCCAGGGTTGAACACGGAAGTGTTAGTACATTACATATGTAATTGAATATGTGAAATTTGAAACTAATTTGTGAAATTGCATTATATTAAATTTTTTTTATATTTTGCATTATAGAATGTCAGTCTTTTTATAGAGAAACATGACTTAGAACCCCTGTCAGGCTTATTTCCCATATTTTGCATTATTAATCTATGGGAAGATTGCTCTGGCTATACAGGTGCTGGTCATAAAATTAGAATATCATCAAAAACTTGATTTATTTCACTAATTCCATTCAAAAAGTGAAACTAGTATAATGTATACATTCATTACACACAGACTGATATATTTCAAGTGTTCATTCCTTTAAATTTTGATGATTATAACTGACAACTAATGAAAACCCCAAAATCAGTATCTCAGAAAATTAGAATATTACTTAAAACCAATACAAAAAAGGATTTTTAGAAATGTTGGCCAACTGAAAAGTATGAACATGAAAAGTATGCACTCAATACTTAGTTGGGGCTCCTTTTGCCTGAATTACTGCAGCAATGCGACGTGGCATGGAGTCGATCAGTCTGTGGCACTGCTCAGGTGTTATGACAGCCCAGGTTGCTCTGATAGTGGCCTTCAGCTCTTCTACATTGTTGGGTCTGGCGTATGGCATCTTCCTCTTCACAATACCGCATAGATTTTCTATAGAGTTAAGGTCAGGCGAGTTTGCTGGCCAATTAAGAACAGGGATACCTTGGTCCTTAAACCAGGTACTGGTAGCTTTGGCACTGTGTGCAGGTGCCAAGTCCTGTTGGAAAATGAAATCTGCATCTCCATAAAGTTGGTCAACCATAACTGACTGTCTATACTTTACACTGGACTTCAAGCAACATGGATTCTGTGCCTCTCCTCTCTTCCTCCAGATTCTGGGACCTTGATTTCCAAAGGAAATGCAAAATTTACTTTCATCAGAGAACATAACTTTGGACCACTCAGCAGCAGTCCAGTCCTTTTTGTCTTTAGCCCAGGCGAGACGTTTCCAATGCTGTGTCTTGTTCAAGAGTGGCTTGACACAAGGAATGCGACAGCTGAAATCCATGTCTTGCATACGTCTGTGCGTAGTGATTCTTGAAGCACTGACTCCAGGTGCAGTCCACTCTTTGTGAATCTCCCCCACATTTTTGAATGGGTTTTGTTTCACAATCCTCTCCAGGGTGCGGTTATCCCTATTGCTTATACACTTTTTTCTACCACATCTTTTCCTTCCCTTCGCCCTCTATTAATGTGCTTGGACACAGAGCTCTGTGAACAGCCAGCCTCTTTAGTAATGAACTTTTGTGTCTTACCCTCCTTGTGCAAGGTGTCAATGGTCATCTTTTGGACAGCTGTCAAGTCATCAGTCTTCCCCATGATTGTGTAGCCTACAGACTGAGAGACCATTTAAAGGCCTTTGCAGGTGTTTGCAGGTTTTGAGTTAATTAGCTGATTAGAGTGTGGCACCAGGTGTCTTCAATATTGAACCTTTTCACAATATTCTAATTTTCTGAGATACTGATTTTGGGGTTTTCATTAGTTGTCAGTTATAATCATCAAAATGAAAAAGAATGAACACTTGAAATATATCAGTCTGTGTGTAATGAATGTATACATTAAACTAGTTTCACTTTTTGAATGGAATTACTGAAATAAATCAACTTTTTGATGATATTCTAATTATATGACCAGCACCTGTATAAAGACATGACTATCCTTAGCCAAGACCTAACTCTTGCCAAAGTTTACACTAAGGCAATCTCTAACCTAAGTTCAAGCCCAATCCAAGGACAAACTTAAACATGGTCCAAAGCCAACCCTAGGTAACAGTTTATATCTAAACCAACTTTAACAGAAATAGAACCCTAACCTTAGGCAAACCCTACAATTGGTCAAACCACAATCCTACATCAACCATAGACAATCCTTAACCCTTGCCCAACTCAAACCATAGTAAACTCTAACCTAGAGATTTACCTAACTAAATAAATGAATGAGAACCACAGTGAGAAGACAACAAGCCAACCAATGATAGCTTTTGAGAGTGGTAAAGAAGAAAAGAGTACCATTTCTTCAGCATTTGTAGAAGGTGTTACATTCCTCAAGGCACCGTAACACCAGGTCAATGAGTGAAGTGGATGGAGCAAAACCCGTCTTCATACACCCGGTCCTAAAAATTCTAAAGACATGTAATATGAAGTCCTCATATTGAGGTTATCACAGATATTAAACTGATAAGAACAGATACTACACTTGATCTTAGTCAAACGGCTGAGAAGGTTTTAGCACATGTCCGAGGACCTGGCTCAATGAAGGGGCAAAGGGGTTAGGGAAGGTTGAGTGGCCAGACTCCACCATGACATATGCACCAATAACTAGACTGTGTTCTAGAAGAAGGACCTACTTCTTGTCAAACTTTATGTGAAAAGATTTATTTCTTTGCTTTTTTTTTTTTTTTTTTTACAAAAATTCTTGGTTGGGACCAAGAACATATATAGCAAGACCAGTGCAAAGACTGAAACAAGACTAAGGACAAATGACAATAAATCAAATACATGTCCAAGTCAACTCAGAAAATGTCTCCAGACCAGACTAGAATCCAAGAATGGATTTGAGTCCAACAACCCTTGAACACTTGCCTCCATATTGTTATTGGAGACCTAGCAAGCTGGCTCAGGGGAAGGTGGCTTGTTTGGTCTATTCCCCTTCTTGCAAAAGGACAGGACAATTTATAGCATATTACTTTGAAAACAGAAAGAAAATGGAAAAAACAGATTAAAACCCTAGCACAAACCTAATTCTAGGACAATTGTACGCCAATGCTAACCATGGGGAAAGCCTAACCCTACACAACTTTATTCCCATCCATAATCCTAGGCCTACCCTAGAGAAAACCCTAAACTTTGGAAAGCACTACATCGATGGAATGGCCAATAAATTAATGCGAACCATGGTGGGAAGATAGCAAGCTGACCAAAACTGAGCATCTGCGAGAGGTAAAGAAAATGGTTCAGCTGCATTTACTGCAAATCAACAAACAGTACATCATCTCTTTGTTAAAAAGTCATGAGTGCACACACGTACAAGTTGGTAGACAGCAGTGAACCTCAATAATTATGAAAAACATGTCGAGATTTGAAAGCAAGATCACCACCACATGCCAATAATTTTTTTGCAAGGCGGAGCCTAATTTACTCAGAGTATAACTCATAATTGCTCAAAATTTAAAAAAAATAAGTGCATAAATGAGCAGGGACACAGGTATTCCTATCAACATGGACAGTGAATGTATATATGAAAGATTCATTGGAGGCTTATTGGGAATCTATGTGGAATAAATTGGCTATCAAAAAAATAAATGTTAAAGTCCATATCATGCTGAATTAAGAATACATGGTTCTAGCCATTCCCAACTGGTTCTGTACACCGATCAGTGTGCATTGCTTACCTGGGGATGAGATGCACCGGGATGCAGTATGGAAAGAAGGCAAGCCGGCGAAGGCAGTGTAATGCCCTGGGCAACGTTCTGCTAGGAAACCTTCAGTCCAGGCATTCATATGGAGGTTACTTTGGCACGTACCACCTACCTAAACATTGCTGCAAACCAGTTACACCCCTTCATAATAACAGGATAATACATCCTGCCACAGAGCAAAAATGGTTCAGGAATGGTTTAAGAAACATGACAAAGCGTACAAGGTATTGACTTGGCCTTCAAATTCCACAGATCTCAATCCGATCGAGCAGCCGTGGGATGTGCTGGACAAAAGTCCGATCCATGGAGACCTCACCTCTCAACTTACGGGACTTAAAAGATCTGCTGCTAATGTCTTGGTGCCAGATACCACAGCACACCTTCAAAGGTGTTGTGAAGTCCATACCTCAACAGGTCAGAGCTGTTTTAGCAGCACAGGTGGGGACCTACTTAATATTAGGCAGGTAATTTTAATTTTATGTCTGCTTGTTGTATATGTTTACAATTATAGCCATATCCATACAAAACAACCTGGTTACCCACCACTAGTTTATGAAATGTTAACAGAAGGGCTGAATAAGCAAACCATTTAAATGCAGTTTGGGTTAGTTGTATTAAACACGCCCGAGTGCTGAGCACAAAAACTCAAATTTACACAAAACCAGTTTCCCCATACGTTGCTATTGCGGATATTTCACTTACACATTAATCCTTGAAAAACTCATTACCATATTCTATTTGCAGTCTTGTTATGAGTGAACAGTTCTTGCTCTTCATTTTCTCAAAGCAGCGCAGTGGAAAAGAGGCTGTTCATTTACCTCTATTGAAATTTAATTTGTTCTCAAACCTGGTCACTATTCACATTTGAAATTTATAACTGCCCAAGGGTGTTTCCCTAGTGTGTATCCTCTGATCTGGTGGTGTGGGCAGCTGGAAAGGTTAAGGAGCTGCATGGAACATCAACATTGAGGAAGAGAATGGAGATTTATAAAAAAAAAAAACAAAAAAAAAACACCCAACTTAAAATGAAAGAGAAGGGAACTTAACAAGGCTAAAATCCTCACTGGTTTAAGAGGAACAAATTTAAAACACTGGGTCTTTGAATATTGGCTCCATTTTGTTCTAGCACATTAATAGACAAAAATAAATAATAGGTTACAATAGAGGGTGTAATTTCGTTTTCTTCATTTTATAGATCTTTTTCAAGACCAATTAAACAAACACACAGGAGTCTCTTGGAACAAGTTTATAAAAAAGAAAAAGTTATTTAAAAAATAATTTTAAAAAAGTGTATCACACCAAGTGATTTTCTAATGTAATAAAGACATTAGAAACAAAAAAATGAGCAAAAAGATTACAGTAAAAAATAAAAAAGGACAAAACTAAGGATGCATTGATACCAGACCGAAAACAGGTACCGAAATGAGTAACCGACTTACCAAAATGGCATTGGACCAATAATATCAGTACTGACGCATCTCTAGACAAAACAAATGACTCTACCGCACATGTAGATGCCTATGAGTATTTAGGGGAGGGGGGTAAATCAAGAAACAAGTAAACAACACATGTAACAAAAACAATTCCAGAGTTTATTGTGAGTGTCATTAACGGTTATGTAGTGAAGTAATTTGACAGAGCTTTGACAGAGCTGGCCAATTCAATATGGCCACTAGGATGCAATGTGTAATATCAGTCACACCAAACATGAGGAACTGCAGCCCAATGCCTTACAAGGTCATATCACTGAGCTATTGACTAAACAAATGTAACTATGTATTGCAAAACAAAAACAGAAAAAAAAGACTGGTAAATAGGTTACAGTGGAGTGACAGAGAGAGCACAAATTCAAAAAGTAGCATAACTTCTGCATTTCCAGGGTCCCAACCAGTTCCCTATCTGATTCACCTCCACAATTTTTCCAGGTATAAATTGTGTTAGAAGAAAAATTATCATAATGCACTAAATCAGGCTAGCCATGACCAGAGTTGTGCCCCTAGACATGCCTTTCTTCCACCTGCTCTCTTAACTGTACTCTTCATGTTAACCCTGAAACCCTCAAAACATCTGACTTCCTTCCGTCATATCCCGCCCCTCCCAACCCATTCCTCTCACTAGGCTTTCTGACTCTGGAATTGATGGTGGAGCGCGAGTACGTCATCTTGCGAGACCCTCTCCCAGCCCTCACTGTGTACACGGTAAAGGTTGACTTGACCACCACTGTAGGCGTCACGGAAGGTGGCTTGGTAGATGGCGCGGCGACCAAGATCGCAGGCCTCCTCGATGGTCAGGTCAGTGCGGTGGCCACTGTCAAGGACTCCATAGGCATACATAGAACCTGAGCCTACAGCAAACATATCACCACACACACGGTTCCCTTCAGAGTCCACATAGTAGAGCCCTGCAAAAGAGAGAGATTGGCATGTCAAATGTACAGTGGCATTGCCACCTCGCAGTTCCTGGGATCGGTCTATGATCCCGGCAGCTAAGACCAGATTTTTGTGTCTTCAAACACGAACATTGGGGGGGAAAGAAAGACGGAGTGCACATCTACTGTCTCCCCAGACTGAACAAGCCTCGTACAAGCTGCTGATACAATACGGCAGTACCAGAGCTTGAGATATTGATCTCTCCAAAACACTCAAATTAATTATTGATTCATACCTGAGGATCAGACCTTACTCCGTTACATTACAGAAGAGGAATTATTTACAGTGTTCATAAATGACCCAATTTCCCCTCACAGGTCAGCAGTAAAGGTTATGGAACAAGGATAGGATGCAGGGCACTGCATATTCTCCAGAGTGAGACACGTACAGCGAGCACAGATCGGTAATGGTGACTAGTGCCCCATCTGTGCTCAGCCAGAGCCAAGCTGCAGATGGGGCAGTAATGAGTACGAGTCCGTCACGCGGTCAACACACAGACGGCAGATGCACGCTGGCTGAAGTCAGACCGCCTGCTTAGAGAACTTTTAGCAAACGTCAGGAAATCACTGACTATTTAAGGATTGTCTATTACTGGAGGAGACTTTAAATGTTTTAGCGCAGAAAGGCTTTCAACTGGCAAATTGCACCTTCTATACGCATCGTTACCCCAGCCCGCTAATCGTTACAGTCCCCTGACTACTTGGGGTAATTTGCTAGACTGGCAAAAAAAAAAAAAAAAAAAAAAAGTTAAAAAGACAGCCTTTTCATTTCAGAAATGCATGAGGACTCATCAGGAAAGCTGTGTAAGAGCACTTCAGGATACAATCACAGATAAAACCATACATCTCTCCACATCTCCCAAACACCTGAAGTCATTTCTCAACAAAGGCAGCTTGCCGTCACCCATTCTACATAATGGCAGTGTGCGCATACACGGAGAATGAGGTTGGGAGGGTGTGATGAGAGAGAACGCAAAGGTGCCGCAACTAGGAAACAATAAGCTTAGACGGTACACGGAGAGGAAGCAAGTTGGCGTGAACGGCTGACAAAAAGCACCCGGATTTGACGCCTTGCAAAAGTAAACAGGAGTCAATGGCGGTGAGACTGGAACGTTTTGTGGGCCTTAGTCTTTTTCATCGGCCAGGTGACAAGCACTTATTGGTTGAGCTCTTTCTGCCTTCAAGAGTACATGCTTTTCAATACATGATAACTTCATGTCAATGATCTCTAACCCTAGCAACGAGTGTCATATTTGGATAATCCCCCCCCCGCCCTCATACTGGGTCTAAAAGACTGGAATACGTGTAGTAGATATCAGCGTTGCTCTTAATGACTCTTGTAAATCGAGACTTCATGAAGACGTAAATGATGTGCAAATCATAATCACATCTTGTTTAAGAGAGAGGCGTTGCCATTGAAGCTTTCACGCAACCATTATTTCCCAATTGGCTGGCAGATTAACAGTGTGTCAAAATAAAAAGGAATGTTTTAAAGATACCCCAGTGACTATGGGCTCTGCATAAACCCTATCGATCCAGCCAATCAGATTATACACATGTCCCAATTGTCCTCTTAGAGAACCAGCGTCCATCATAATGCAATACAACATTCACAGGTGGATTGATCTCTATTATGGCACCATAGCGCGGGGCCTCGTTCAACATGTTGACTGTGAGATTGTTCTCTTTCGGGGACTGTGTCTTATTGCCCCTGAATCTCTGAGATACATGGATTGTTGCAATAGTACAGGAAGAAGCATCGCCATCTGGTGGTAAAATTTTAAAAAATTAAATGATGCTGGAAAGGATGATTTATTCCTGTTTATTCTAAGGCCATGAAGAGATTTCATCCTGAGTAATCTTATCCGATGTTTTAAACTGCAACATAATTTCTGTTTCAAACATAAATCAACTATTTTGGCATTATTAAGCTTTCATTCAAACAATTACTGAAAAAAATAATAATCAACCTTGAGAATAACCTTAACCTCAACTTTGAGCTCGCTTCAATAACATTTTAAAAGAATGGAGGTCGGTTCAAGACACAAGCTACATGTGTATTGTGTGTAAATGGAAACTACAAAGGTTTCAGGTTACGCTCGTTACTTGAACTGACCCAGGAATGGACTATATTGTGACATAGTTATGTTACATTATCCAATATTATTTCACTAGTTAGGTTGTGATGTAATTCACAGTTTTTTTTTTTTGTTTGTTTGTTTTGTTTTTTTGGACCGAACAAAACTGTTTCCATTTGAAACCCATCATGACTTGAACTAGGTATCCTAAAAAGCAAGACAGATTGTAGTTACCTGGCCCCCTCTTGTCCCAGCCACAGACCATGGTTCCCATGCTCAGGCCCATTCCTTTGTACTGGTACACCATGTTTGCCAGCAGTTTGGAGGCGGCCGCTACGGAAATGCGCTCCTTGTTGCGCAGCTCGTAGATGCGGCACTGCCTCGCCAGGAGGCGCTCCCAGAAACTGCAGTCAGCAGCTCCACCTGCCATGGTACCCAGTAGATATGGGTTGATCTCAATGACCTTCTTCACTGTCTGAGACGCGATGTACGAACCAGCTGTCGCTCGGGAGTCCACCGCTACGATGACACCGTGCTGAAACTGAGAGAAACCAAAAATCAACAAGTGATTTTACTAATTAAACTCAGGAACATGCATTTCATCCCACAAAGATAAAGATTTTTTAAAATGGTATGATTTAATAAAAAAGAAATAAAATAAAATAAATAAAATAAAAAAGGCTCTATTTATTCAAAAACAAAACACACTGAAAAATGCAACAGCATCCACTAGGACACAGTGCATCGACAGTTGCACTTCACCCTTTTGACCAATAGATGGTACCAACATGCTAACAGAACAACACGGTTACAAATGTTTCGGAAATCTGGACTGAAAGATAAAAAAATAAATAAATACATTTATGGATGGCAACATTATTGTGCCACAATATAACAAGCAGGCATGAGAAAACTTGAGCTGGTCAATTATGACAGAATTTAGGAACATGGTGAGAGCCATGACATTAATTTACCTTCTGATAAACTAAATTAGTGCTTTCCTCCAAGCATGTTCAGCCTTCCTGAATATGCATAACTGTTAAGGTGCCAATATCCTTCACTTTCACCACACTCAACTGCTAAGTGAGCTGCATTGTTTACATACATACTTATATCTAGACGATTGTTTACATACTTACTTATATCTAGTCCACTAGATTGCACAAACATCCTTTTCTATCTGGTTTGCAAATCAAACTAATTGTTTAGCTATTTCATGCTCAGCCATATATATATAAAAATAAAAATACACACACACACACACACACACACACACACACATATGTTTTTTTAAGACATGCTCAATTACTCTAAATCTTTCTGCCGTCTTCGTGACTGTCGTCATGATCTGCATATGCATCAGATCATGTTAAAATCAGCCTTTAGCCCCCATCCACCCAAGTTAGTAGGAGGGTGGAAAATGTCAAATGACTACAAAGGAGAGGGCAATGGGGTCAAAGGCACAAAAGTGAACAAACCAATTCACCCTGGATGGATGCTAGGTTTAGAGTCAGACAAAAATATGATAAAGTCAGTATTACTCTGCTTCCTTTGAGTGTTCCATATACGTTTCAATCAGTCTTCACGAGAAGGCGGCCAGACGAGACACGCTACGACTACCCATAAACCCTCTCTCTGTCTCGCAACACCTAATGCAGAAGTGTAACAGGTTTGAACTGACTCGAAAGAATCATTTGAAAGAATCTGATATTCGAACGATTCTGTCACGAGTTGACTCAGTAATTCGGATATTCCGTTACACGGAATGACGCAAATTTAATAAGAATTTTTTTTGTCTTTAATTTATTTATTCATTCATTTTCATGTGATTCATTTTCATGAGATTCATTTACGTGCGATTCATTTACGTGCGATTCATTTACGTGCGATTCATTTACGTGCGATTCATTTGCTAATTTGCTTCTCCATAAATCCCGTTTTAGACTGTAATCTTACAAAAAGTCTTTCCAGATTATTACTTGCCACACTGTATAAGATAACCCCAGTAAAACTGCCTGAATTCTATAAAATAATTTGTTCACCATGTTAGATTTAAACCCTCTAAAAACAGATTCGCTATTGAATAACGTAACGGTGTGCAGATTTAATAACTGAACAACACTACAACAGATTGCACTATTAAATCGGGTAAGAAACTCAAGAGAGGATTTACGTTTTAGACACATTGACGTCAGCTCCTAGAGATAACTAGCCAGTACGCTGGACGCCACACAGCGACCGTTACTCACTTTGAACGCTAAGGTGGTTGTTCCGTGGAGAAACTCGATTTTCCGCTCAATTCCATCTTCTTCGCCTTCGAACTGTTTCAGCGTGAAGCTGAGACGGTCTCCTGAAGTTCCGTCGAAGCCGACAGCCGTGTCGTTGAATCCACAGCCAAATGTAAAAGGCTGCTCAAAATCCGCACACTCACTCTTCAACACACTAGCAAGCGCCATCTTTACACACATCAACTCTCCCTTCCTTTCCGCCGGAACTCATATGCACTCACAATGGGGTAGAGTTTGTTTACAGCGCCATCTGTCGTTATGGAGGAAAAACACAATTTCCGGGGCTGCATGTCCAGTCAGGTGGGCATGTGATTCAGGTGCAGTTTGTGCTGTCTGTTCGCTATTTCTGTGAAAAATGAGCCGTTCTGCACATGCTGTTGTGACATTACTGGCGTGGTTTGACTTTTAATAGGAGAGAAATCAACAAGTTCAAACATCCATCCGTCCATCTTCTACCACTTAATCCTTTTTTTCAGTGCCTCGGGGAACCTGGAGCCAATCCCAGGGAGCATCGGGCACAAGGCCGGGTACACCCTGGACAGGGTGCCAGTCCATCGCAGGGCGCCAGTCCATCGCAGGGCACAATCACATACACACCCATTCGTACAGTATGGACACTTCAGACACGCCAATCAGCCTACCATGCATGTCTTTGAACTGGGGGAGTAAACCAGAGTACCCGGAGGAAACCCCCAAAGCACAGGGAGAACATGCAAACTCCGCACACACATGGCCCCGGCGGGAATCAAACGAGTTCAAACATATGGTATAAAAAAAAATGAGTGGCTCATCATTTATGTGATGAGGAGCATGATGGTGTTGAAACTCTGGAATCTGATGTATATCAATGTCTTTTGTTAGCAACAATCCAGCCAGTTAATTGTGATGTATATCTACGTCCTCAAAACAATTAACTGTAGTAAGTTTTCTAGATTTAACAAGCTAATATATGTCCGTATGTCAACTGAGCTAAAGAAAAGACTAGTATATACAACATAACTCATTTAAAAGTAAATGAGTGCTACTTGACGCAGTGAGCAGCCATGTTGATTTGATGTCACCTGCTGAACATGGGTTTGAGGAGACTTTCCTGACTCTGAGTAGGAATTCTGAGCTAAGGGGGTGTTTTCATTGGTCGAAAAATCCTGAGTTACAATTTTGGCTGAATTCAGCATTATTCCCACTGGCACCACTATCAAAAGGTAGTCGAATGACATGATAATAGACTGACATAATGATGAAAGAGGTTTTAAAAAACAGACAGTTTACTAATATCTCATTTCATGATAAAACAAATCTTGAATGCCACTGATGATCAGGTTAGTGTCAAGTCCTCCAGGGTAGAGTTTTCCTTTAAGTTGATTTCCTCCCTCCATCTTCTTTTTTTTATTCTTTCTTAGCTGCATAATTTTCTTCTGCAACTCCATCCTCAGGTAGTAAAATCAAACTGCTCCATGTTGTTCCCGGAATATGCATCCCTGTGAGTGCCTCTATAAACTGCCTCCCTTGCCAGTGTTACAGCCTCATCCACTCTTATCCTTCACTTCCAGCCACCATCCAGAAGAAAGTAACCATAAAGAGACCATGAGACTCCTGAAATCAAATCTGCTCTTAACAGCAATCTATCACTGCACAAATAGTACACCTTGGGTGTACCTCAAACTGTCTGCTAGTAATGCTTTCAACTATGGTCTTGATTTAAGCTTTGTGGTGATAGAATCCAACTACAGGGTGTCCCAAAAGTCTCCATACATAGGGGAAAATAACACTTTTTAGCTAAATGTATTCCAAAATGTTTCATATTTAGTTACTATTAAAGAAGTCACGATACCACAAATCTAGTAATCGGTACCGATGGCACCAAAAGTATGTGATACTCAATACCATAGTGTGGTATGAAAACAAAATAAAAATTTAATAAAAAAATTCTCCTGGAGGCTTCGATGGACTGGAACCCTGAAGACCCTGAAGAAGGAGTAAGCGGTAGAAGATGGATGGACTGGTGGACTCTGACACTCTCTCTCTCTCTCTCTCTCTCTCACATATATATATATATATATATATATATATATATATATATATATATATATATATATATATATATATATATATATATATATATATATATATAGATAGATAGATAGATAGATAGATAGATATAGATATAGATAGATATAGATATATATTTCCAAATAACTTTTAAGAATGTCTTTGAAAAAAGAACGTAATCATTCTCACGGCTGGATCAGGAAGTTGTTGCAAGGTTGCGATGGACTTTACCAGGAAACATGGTAAGCACATCACACATGGCCCTGTTGGAAAATGTATCATCAAATTCAAAAAGACTGGAAGTGTTGCAAGCCAACCAAGAAATTGACATTCATGAATATCCACTGATGAAGGTGCAACAGACAGTGCTGGCATACATACCTTTGGAACACCTTGTAGATTCCCGGGAGACGTTGTCTTATTGTCGCGTTGTCAAGTGTCTGCCTTAAGTGCTCGAGTCATTGGCTTGATACAGCCTGATTCACCTGAAAGCAAAGGGTTAGGTAAACTTGAATACATCCAGTCTTTCCTTTTCATATTTCTTTGCGCGGTTTCCATCTTTGCCGTTGGATGTGCTCCGTCGAAGTGCCACACACACATCAGTGCCTCTGCACCAGAGTTTTCGGCCAGCATGTAGCTGGCATCACTTCCTACCAAGGATCCACTCCCATACACATTGTCAAGTGTGCGTGGACAGGCATTATCTTTTGAAGCAAGCAATCATAGTGCCAGCTGCTGATATTCCATCACAGTGGAACACAAACTGTAAAGTGGTGGTACCAGGACCAAAGCAACAAGATATTTGTGCCACCTCATTTCCTTATCTTGCTTCTTAGTTCCTTTGTCTGAGGAAGAGAAAAAAGGATGCAGAAAAGGAAATGAGGATATGACCGCTGGAAATTATTTCCACACAGGAAGCAGTTGTGTATTACTGATCCGAAAGCCTCTTGTCCTCTCATTCCTTGATTCCTCTAAGAATGGCGGACTTAATATCCATTGATATAAATAGGGTTAAGGACATGGAATCAACCAGGAATGAATTAGATTTTTGTTGTGCTGCACCCAAGGTTCGAGAGAGAAAAGGGAATGTCTGCTGTTTTGTTAAGAAAGTAAAGATTAAAGAATTCCTTCATTATTCTCCAATGTTGCCATCAAATAGTTTTCCCCTTTTATTTCCTACATACATACTTAGGATGGTCTCAGCAGAGAAAATGGAGTTCTCCTTCCATCTTGAAAAATGAGTGGTCTCTATCAGAAGTTTCTTGTGGCTCAACAAAATAAAACTCGCCTCAGTAATCCAAGCAGTGGCAAAATCAATAAGATCAAAAGGACAGAAACAAATCTTCTGTTTTTATATACCAAAGAGAAGAGAGCACACTTACTCAACCAGACACCTATTACACACTCATTCTCATTTTCTCTCTCTCTCACACACACACACACACACACACACTATATGCTTACACTGTAACATTTGATATTGTGCTTGGTAGCAACTGATGCTCCACAAAGAAGCAAGTCAGAAAGCGAAAACAAAATTCTAACAATGTATTTTACTGTAAGCCTACTTTATTGGTCTGTCACTCACGTCTACACTACACCTAGCCTCAAAATATTCCCTGTGCATTAATATGCAAGAATAAAATGTGTTGTATTTGAAATCACGAGCTGTTGGCATTAAGAAGTTTACATTCATTTAAACAGTAGTCCTCATATAAATCAGGTGGAGCATTTAGAAATGACAGATGAGCAAGTAGGCTAGTCATTCACTGTTTTTATTTACCAACCATAAAGCTAAAAACAAAAACTAGTGTTCAAATTCTTCTTGACCACATTCAAACTGTTTTCCAAAGAGTCGAACAATGTAAAACATTTGCTAATTTGTTAACTGTCTTCTTCTTCTCTTCTTCTTATTCCTCAATCAGAAACATTTTAGGGGGAAAAATAGGAACAATTAAAAAGTCACACTATATCGGTCTTATATCTGTCTTGGATCGGTCATCAATTAAATTATTCTGGTTAACCCCAAATAAAGAGCAGCTGTTTCTGTAGGATTTTCTTCACATCTTCGTGGTTTCATCTGTCAGCTGAAGCCATTGTCCACAGAGAGCTTACGAAGCACGCAGGGTATCAATCAAGAGAGGGGTATAAAAGAATTTCCAAAACATTAGATGTATCATGGAACACCGTGAAGGCCATCAACAAAAAACAGAAAAAATGGAGCACCAAAGTGACATCACCAAGAACAGGACGTCCCTCCAAAAGGAAAAGACAAAAACTCACCAGTGAGGCTGCAAAGAGACTCACGGCAACATTAAAGGAGCTGCAGGAAGATCTGACAAGTACTGATTACTCTCTGCATGTCACAACAATCTCTCATATTCTTCACATGTCTGGGCTATGGGGTAAGGTGACTAGATGGAAACCCTTTCTCACAAAAAAGATCCAAGCTCAACATAATCACCCCCAAACCATGTGGCAAAATGTCTTATGGTCTGATGAGACCAATTCTATAATTCCAAAAGTTATGTTTGGTACAAAAAACATCACTGAAAGAACAGCATACACAGTAAAATATCTAGTATTGAATTAACACCCAGTGTGCAAATTTGTGTCCAGTGGACTTTAATATAAACACTGTAGGGTATAAATTCAACAGTCTGGGTATTAAATCAACACTGTGGATTTTGCTGTGTACCCATGGTAAAGCATGGTGGTGGCAGCATCATGCTTTAGGGCTACTTTTCTTCAGCCAGTGCTTTTATCAAGGTGAAGGGAATCATGAATAGATATAAACATCAGTTGATTTTAGTGCAAAACCTTTAGGTGTCTGCTAGTAAGCTGCCGATGAAAAGGAATTGCACATTTCAGCACGACCCACAGCATATATCCAAAAAAAAGTGCCTAACAACAAATCTATTGCATTGAATTGTTGGACAAACCTTAGCGACTTTCCAAATCGCCAGCACTGTCCTTCAAGCACGAGGTCTTGCTTCCCTCTCCACTCATACCTCTCTCTGCGTCTACTCTGTTCAGTGAGAGCCAGAGCTGCACATCCCATTGATCCTCATCCTCACAAATCCAGTCCAAGACCCAAGAGGCGATCTTACTGACAGAACTCCAGCCTGAGAGCCAGGAGGGGGGTCTCACCCACCGAGTTCCAGTCTGAGATCAATGAGACGGCCTCCCAAGCTACATTCCTGTCCTAGGTCGCGGAGACAGCCTCCCAAGCCACGTTCTTGTCTGAGGTTGACGAGACGGCCTACCAAGCCATGTTCTTTTCTACCAAACCACGCTCGTGTCCGATGTTGATGAGTCATCCTCCCAAGCCATGCTCCTGTCCAAGGTTGATGAGACAGCCTCTCAAGCCATGCTCCTGTCTGAGTCTGACACTGTACAGTCACAACCAAGTTATGCTCATGTCTGAGTGTGCTGACACAGCCAACCAGGTTCAGAGTGCAGAATCGACAAAGAACAATGCTCAGCTGCCCCGTTCCGCTGAGGACCTGTGCCTTCCTGTTTCACTGAGGACGTCGCTCCGCCTTCCTGTTCCACTGAGGACGTTGTTCTATCTCCATGCTCTGCAGAGGTCGTTCTGCCTCTATGCTCGGCCAAGGACGTCTCTCCACTTTCCCACTTCTTTTGAGGACATTGCTCTGTCCTCCTGTTCCACTGAGGACGTCGCTCCGCCTCCTTGCTGCAACGAAGACACGACATCCCAAGCCTGGATACTGCCTAAGAACTATAACACTCATGTCCTAGCCCAGCCATATCACCCCAGCGAGCCTGTTGCCAACCTGCAGCCTACGTTCTGCCTGAATGAGCCAAGTCAAGTATTGTGTACAAGTGTTACTTGTGTTTCATGTTACATTTAGATCATGTTTCCGTGTTCCTGATTTTGATTATAGTTTAGCCTTGTTTATGCCCATTTTCCGAGTGCCTGACCTCTCCCTGTTTGTGACCCTGTTATTGTTTCACATTTTGGATTTGTCTGCTTATATTCCTTAATAAAGTTCTTGTGACAGCTTTGAAGTGGACCAAAGAGAAGGAAGACAGAGACAGGCTTAACACTCCCGTACTTTTATCACTTTTTTTGGTTTAGTGTTCTTTTTTTGTGTCTCACACACATAAAAAAACACACACACACACACACACACACACACACACACACACACACACACACACACACACACACAAACAAATGGAACAAGTTAACAAAACACTCCATACAGGTCCACATTAAAAGACTATTATCTGGTTTTGTCTCAGTTCTGATGCCACACATTTTTAAAAATCTGAATTAAATGCACATTTTAATGGCGGCAAGGGTTGGAGTCAAGTGGCTGATCGGCCTCCGTCCCTCAGG
This sequence comes from Ameiurus melas, assembly GCA_012411365.1. Taxonomy (NCBI): domain Eukaryota; kingdom Metazoa; phylum Chordata; class Actinopteri; order Siluriformes; family Ictaluridae; genus Ameiurus; species Ameiurus melas. Next base: position 31,001,408 of record CM022756.1, read on the forward strand.
GTGGTCTGACAGGCTGGCACAAGTCCTGCACAGGAAGGCTTTGAGACGCTTGCACTTGCTCTCCTTGCCTATAAACTGACTGTACTTGAGATAGTCGATGGTGGAGTAGAGGATCTGCAGATACAACAAACATGACTTAATCTTGTTCTCTGTCATGGGCATCACAATCTAGTCCTAAATGGCCACAAGACTTTCTTTAACAAACCTGGAGGAAAGCACAAATATTTAAAAGATCATGGCTGTCTGGGATTTGTGTTTAATAATTTAGGTTCATACATTAAAGGTATAATAAGCGACTGTGACGTTAACTAAAAGCAAATATTACAAAAAAACATGTCCTCCATTAAATATGATTGATCACACTTCTAATTAGACTCTTTCTCTACTCTAATTCACCTTTCTCTATTTTTCTTTTGTGATTAATCTGTGGAATCATACTTAAAATCTGACTCATGTCCGCATGTCTTAATCCTGTTGAACTTTGACACTGACCATGAATGGATTGGCGCTCTGGAAGGCAAGATTGATTTCCATGGTGATGGCCAGCGATGCACTCCTGAGCTGGCCACACATGCAGCCGATTTGCCACAGGAAAGACAGACAATTGATGCATTCCTGCAGACGGTCTAGCTTTCTTTTCCTACACACACAATCATCACAGAAAACTTTCTGCATTCTGACAGTATTCATTTCTTGTTCAATTATAACATGAACAATTGACTCATACTCTGGGATCTGGAACTGTTTGGACCAGTAGTGGAGTTTCTTCATATTCTCATATATGAGCTTAAAGGATTGTGCAACAGAACTGCGAGGCAGTCTGCAGTTCAGGATCTTCAAGGCTTTCTTAAAATTCTCCTCTGCCTCCAGAATTTTCTCTGCTTTAAACAGAATCTGGGAGAAATTAAGACATAATGAAGACGTGACCTGTTTGTCTTTGCCGAGTAATATTTGCACTTCAAGACTCACTGCACTTGAGTCTTGAATACCTGAGTCTTTACATACCTCTCCTGTGAGCCGATGCATAAATGCTTGCTGAAATTCACATATTTTTACTTCTCCAGGATCTGCTGACGGAAATGCAGGCTTCCCTCCTTTTAAATTTTCCAGAATGAACCTGGCCTCAGTCAAATACTCCAACGCCTGCAAAAAGACACAATTTCTCACAGTCATGTGCAATGATCACAACAGGGGGCAGTTATACAGTTAAATAAACAGTTAGACTACACACATACCCTAGGATCATTCTGAAGATATACACAGGCAGCTGCACTCTCCACCAGGTAGTAAAATGTCCTAGGCACGTCTCCTGCAAACCTCCAGTGTCTCACTCTAGGGATGAGTACCGTCTCCACTAGCTGAGCACACTCACAGCTGCCTGCAGTCATCCTATCTCGCGCTTCCATCAGTGATACAGTTCAACAAAAAGATCAGTATTGGTGAAAATCGTTAAATATTCTATGGGAAATCACATTCGAAAATGTGATGCCTTTTTTGAACAACTTCATTGAATCACTTATTCATTTTGAAATCATGAAATCATTATTTTTATATAATGCAAGTTATATTATATGAGATTGAGAAACTGACTGAGAATCTTTCTTGTTAAACAACTGACATCGGTTTAATTTCTGACCATAGAAAATGATATTGGGCTACACTGTAAACAATCTGAAGGTTTAAGCCTTTAATAAATGTTCGTATGGGTCAGGGCCTAGAATTGAAGTCAAGAAGGTTTCATTCTCTGACCTTGGCTACGAAAGATCTCATAAGGCCGTATTGCCTTGTAGATCTCCTGGAGATGCTCGCTATTGTCATCTGTGGCTGCTTTGTGTGCAAATATGAAACTCCTGTCGTCGCACATGCTGCAGCGGTAGGTCTTTTTCTCCAGGTAGTTTGCACAAGTCATGTGGATCAAACAAAATAGGCCCTTATTCCTCTCTGTCAGCTTATGTACCATCTCCATTTCATCATTGTTGCAGAAACTTATCTGCCGACAGGTCCACACAGGATCCATTGAGACCCGAATGTACTCTGAGAAAGAAACAGTTTAAGTGTCAGCACTGTTCAGTATTACACAAGAGTTACATTTAGCGTTAAATGATTACAATCACAAGGATTTCTTGCTGGTGATCAGGATTAACAACAATTCTTTATTTGCTCAAAATTATGCCATGCTTTGGATGCTTTGGAAATGTAAATATTTTATCTAGTGCTATCAAAAATACTTTTACCACTGCGTTAATTCAACAATCCTTATGTTTTCTTAAGAATGAATCAATAAAGTACTTAAGAATGAATCAATGAAGTACTTAAGAATGAATCAATGAAGTACATTGGAAGAGAGAGAGAGAGAGAGAGAGAGAGAGACTTATAATTTCCTACCTTTGCAGCTGTTCTCACAGTAACAGGTTTGGGTTAATGAGACGTTCCTGGGCTTTGAGGCACACTTGAAGATGCCCACTCTAAACAGTGATCTTAGGGGGATTGTGAGCTCATTTTCACTCATATGAGGCAGCATGTGCTTCAGCATCTCAATGGTGAAGGTGTGGCCAATAGCAGAGGCATATTTCACCACCGTCTCCTCAAGTGGCTCCATTGTCTGCATGTTGGCTAAAGCTAGACAAGATTTAAAAAAAAGCAATAAGTGCATTGCTGAGGTAAGACTTGTTTAAAAAAAAAGGAATGTGCTTCATTGATGAAAGTTAAACGTTCACCCAATCGCCTGCCATCCATCCCCCCGGATGACACTGCAGCTTTATCAGCGAGCCTGTAATACAGTTCCAGTTTCTCAGATTACTGTTAAGTAATCCACTTATGTATTTGGTTGTCACTCATTGTGTTCAGATGAATTCAATCACTACAAAAAACTACAATACTGTAAAAAAAAAAAAAAAAATTGAACTGAATGCATTTACATCTGATTTACATCGTCACGATAGCACACATTCTCAAGCTGACTGATCCTCCCTTGAGGCACTAAGGTTGAAAGAGGCAGCATGGAGTACAGTTTGGTTGCTACATCACATGAAACAATCCCTAGGTAGTCCATCGACAGGTCTGCAGCCAGATACACTTTCTCTCCGGACACTGTTAATAGTTAACAAAAGATTAATATTTACTAAACATTAAAGTAACACTGTGTAGGAAAACACTTCTTACCTCTGTATTCTTTTCTCAAAGGAGTCTGCTCAAACTCGTACAAGACTCTTCCTGTAGCTACACCTATAGAGATACTCCTATAGGACACAAACAGGACTAGTCAAAATGCTGTGTGTGTAAATGATAATTGAGGTGTTTGTTGGAACACTCCACGCTGTGACTTACGAAACACTGTCGATTTCTTTGCGGCACGTCTCATGTATCCGGTAGGCAGCCTGCAGTGCTTGAGCAGTCTTATCCTGTCTCTTATCCCCAGGTAAGCCAACGGCACACACAAATATACAGCCCTGAAATTCAATGGCAGATCCAGAGAAATGATTGAGTCTGATGTTCTGATTCAGCTTTACAGTGGTAACAACTGCAGGTGTCTGAGTTTGCTCTGAAGGTCAAAACGTATATGTTACTTTTCCTTTAAACTCTGTAAAATTATCAACTGTGAACCCAGCTAAATGTCTGCTACTGTCTCAAGAAGCAAGAGGATCTTGTTTTACTTATAATGTATTTGTCAGGAAAGCTCATACAGCCACTGTTCTTTTTCGCAGAGCGACCGTCAGTAGCAGCTCAAGGTCAACTGATGGGCGAGCACCGACAACGTCTGGTGGATCTCGATGAAAGGATTAGCAGACCCTTGCCACTGCTCTGGCACCACCAGCCCACTCACTAGCTGCTAGCTATTTCGACAGTAAATAGGGGCTGATGGACCAGCAGAAGATAACCGCCTTCCCCTGCTCCCTAAAAAGATTGGGTACACGCGATGTGGTATCAATTTGGCAATCAGCTGAATTCGTAGGACAGGTTCATAAAGCTCTCCCAGCGTGCATCAAAGGGAAAGGAAATCAGGGAACAGCTGCTCAATGTGACCCAAGGCACTGGCACATGGCTGAGTATCAGTACTCTTGAGATCTACACACTGCGCCGGCGCAACGACTGGAATAATCCAGCTCTGAAAGCTGTTTTCCAGTGGGGTTTGAACATCAACGTCCTGACCTGTAGCGATGAGAAGCTGACTCTTGATTTTCTCGTCGACTTTCCCTGTTGCCTGGACCACCTGCTTTTAAATCAGCCACTTGCATGTAGAAACGAGCTTCTGGTAAGACCAAGCAGCACTTCCAAACCCATGCAGCTGTGCCGCAGAGAGCAACAATATTAGATCACCACTACTGGCTGAGCCCGGAAAAATATATTCACTATAGTAGACCTCAAAAGTGCGTATAATCTGATATGGCGCCAGGATGAAGATAAGAGGAAGACGGCCTTTATCGCCAACTCTGGGCACTATGATTATTGCATCATGCCATATGGCACCTATCATATCACAGTCAAACCGTAACTCAGTTTCCCAGGAGGCAACATGAACTACAAACATGGCCGCTGAGGACAACACTTCCCATACATGCACGCACTTGCCTTAACCGGAGTTCTAACCACGCATACCTGCACCCAATCACACAAACATGCATTCACAGCATAAAGAAAACTTTCGGAACATTCAAACGGCACAAAGCAAATGTTCAGTTGGCTTGTTCTCTGCCGTTCTCCAAGCCCTATTATTACGTATTTTGCCAGTGACTTTGCCCATTGTTTCTGCTGTTGACCCCGATTTTCTGCCATGCCTAGTTTTGTTTGTTTGCCTGATCACCTGACCCCTGCCTGTTTAATGACCATGAACTTTGCCTTTCCCCTTTGAATTATCGACAATGATCTGCATACCTACACCTGCTTCTGTCTCCGTGACAGCACCCCTTTGGTGTTCCATTGTCACATAAATGAAGTCCTACAGTTATGCTGGGAAGATAAATCATTGCCTAAATTAATGACATCCTAAAAATACTCTCCTTCGTTCAAAACGCAAGTATGTCCACCAAGTACTCTAGTGCCTGTTACATTACCAAGGGAGATAAATGAGAATTTCACAAACAGAAAATCTAATTCCTGGGGTAAATCATTAGCCCTGAAGGAATTACCATTGGCCGAGCTACAGTGCATCCAGTGCCATTTTTATCCAGAAAGTTATCCCCACAGAGCAGAACTATGACATTGGAAAATGTGAGCTACTGGCTGTAAAGTTCTGCAAGTACTGGTGGCCAAATAGATTGCACAGCCTGTGCCCAAGCCAAAGTCCTCGTGCTCTACCTGCAGGTAAACTTTTACCTTTACCTATGCCACAACTTCCTTGGTCCCATCTGGCAAGTAGACTTCATCACTGATCTCCCAGAATCTCAAAACAATATTCCTTTGCATGGATAACCCACATGCTTTGCCACAGCTGTACTACTGTTCAGCTAATTGTTTTGATATTATGGTGTCGTGGAGTAGTCCGCGACTGAGACACAGTTTATGTTAAGAGTCTGGTCAAGCTTTATGGAAAAACTGGGGTAACCATAAGCCTAATGTCTGGCTCTGACTGAGACTTGGATCCATACTGAGAACACTGCCACACCAGGTGCCCTGGCCTCCAACTTCAACTTCTCCCATACCTCATGCCCCAACAGACGAGGGGGGTGGTACAGGTTTGCTTCTCTCAAAAACATTTAAATTTACCCGTCTTCCTCCCTTTTGCTCATACACTTCCTTTGAATTTCATGCTGTTACAGTCACTGACGCTGCCAAAATGCACTTTCCTGTTGTTTACCGTCCTCCAGGTCAACTGGGAAGTTCATCAATGAATTTGAACGCTACTGTCCACCATCCCAGATGATGGAACTCCTCTTCTGGTCCTTGGTGATTTCAACATTCATCTAGACAAGCCACATACAGCTGACTTTCTTGCACTCCTTCCCACATTTGACCTCAAGCAGTTCACCACACCAGCAACCCACAAAGCCGGCAAACAGCTTGACCTCATCCTCACACATAATTGCACCACACATAATCTTCTCATTACTCATCTCCACACCTCTGACCATTTCTTTATCCAGATCTCTATTTCTCTCCGCTCACCCCTTCACTGTCTCCTCCTTCTATCTCTTTTTGTCGCAATCTTCGCTCCCTTTCCCCCTCACATTTCTCACAACCTTACTTCCAACATTGTCACAACCTTACTTCCCTCGAACAGCCACCTTTCCTCACTTGACTTAAACACCGCAACCGACATGCTATGTTCCACCTTAACATCTTCTCTTGACAGCATATGCCTCCTAACCTCCAGACCTGCTCGCATATCACCCTCTAGTCCTTGGCTCTCAGAAGCTCTGCGTAACAACCGGGCCAAACTAAGAGCTCCTGAAAGGAAATGGCGCAAATCAAACAATCCAATTGACCTGACCAATTACCAGACACTTCTCTCCTTTTTCCAATAGCATCTCCATTGCTAAAGCCACATACTTCCAAGATAAGATTGGTAGTTCTCCCAACACCCGCATTCTCTTCAAAACCTTTTCCTCTCTTCTCTGTCCTCCTCCTCCCACTTCCCCTACCTCTCTCACTGCAGATGACTGCCACTTTCTTTTCCAGCAAGGTTACATCAAGCAGGAACCAGTTCTCAACCCCAGACATGCATAGACCGACTCACAACTGGCGTTCCACAGGGGTCAGTTCTAGGTCCACTCCTCTTTTCTACCTACACTACATCTCTCGGGCAGGTGATTTAGTCTCATGGCTTCACAAAACACTGCTATGCTGATGACACCCAGCTCTATTGGTCCTTCCAGCCTGACGATCCATCCGTCTCTGCACACATCTCTTCTTGCCTGTCGGACATCTCGGTCTGGATGAAGGAACAACATCTTAAGCTTAACCTGGGAAAATCTGAGCTTGTCATCCCAGCCTGTCCCTCAATCAACCAACTGAACCTCACTGTACAGCTCAGCTCACTCACACTCATGCCAACCAGGACGGCCAGGAACCTTGGGGTGATTCTTGATGACAGCTTGACCTTTACAGACCATATCTCAGCAACTGCAAGGTCCTGTAGGTTCATCCTGTACAACATCAAGAAAATCCAACCCTACATCACCAAACAGGCTACACAGATAATAGAACCAGGCTCTTGTTATCTCTAAACTGGACTACTGCAACTCACTGCTTTCAGGCCTCCCAGCCAGCTCCATCAAACCCCTTCAGATGATTCAGAATGCTGCAGCGCACTTCGTCTTAAACCAGCCTAAGACAACACGTCACACCCCTCTTCATCTCCCTCCACTGGCTTCCTGTAGCTGCCCGCATCAAGTTCAAGGCCTTGATGCTCACCTACAAGACCTTGTCAGGAACAGCACCCTCCTACCTCAACTCTCTCCTGAAGGCCTACATTCCCTCTCGCAATCTGCGATCGATTAGCGACCGACGTTTAGTAGTTCCCACTCAGCGTGGCGCAAGGTCCCTTTCCAGAACCTTCCCGCTAACCGTTCTCGGTGGTGGAATGCACTTCAATCTCAATCCGGACTGCAGAATATCTCACCATCTTCAAAAAACAGTTAAAGACCCACCTCTTCCGTGAACACCTAACCAACTAAAAAAAAACCAAAACAAACAAAGAAAACAAACACAACGCACTTACACCTCTACTCTGTGCACTTTGCTTCCTCTGGTATTCAATTAATGGATTTTGTATAGTAGGACTACTTGTATTGTTCTCTGCTTGATATATCGCTTTGCTTATTTGTAAGTCGCTTTGAATAAAAGCATCTGCCAAGTGAATAAATGTAAATGTAACGTCGGTCTATCTCACACAGGCTAATGGACAGGTGAAGGGGGCTAATCAGAAGATAGCTTGGTTTCTCTGAATGTTCTGTGCCCAAAATCAAGGAGACTAAGCCTAGTTCGTACCATGGGCAGAATATGCCCAGAACTCACTGAGACATTCAGCTATGCAACTTCGCAGCATTCCAGCGCATGTTTGTTTACCACCTTCCCGCATGTCCTTGGAATGCTAAGCCTACCAACTCTCCAGCCATTGATGAGTGGTTTAAAAGCAGAGTGAACAGGTATGAGAGCACACACCAATGCCTTGAACAGGCCCAGATCAACAAGAAAAATGCCGACCAACTCAATGGAGAAACAGCATTAACCAAGAGATCAATCACGTCTGACTAGCCACCATAGACTTATGCAACGTTGGTCTCTACAAAATCTTGAAGCAAGTTATCAAAGTACGCGTACAAACTCAACCTACCACAACATTACCGTACTGCACCATCTTATGTCTCAGGTCTGAAACCCATCGTATAGAGACAACTGGCCACTGACATTCCCTCAACTACTCCACCAGAACCACTTGAGATTGAACGTCATCCAGCTTACGGTCATACTCAACTCCCACCGCCCAAGCGGGTAACTTGAGTACCTCAACGAATGATAAAGGTTTGATCCTGAAGAACATTGCTGGATCCCAGCTCACAACATCCTTGATCCCAGCCTATGCCAATAATACCACGTCAGACACCCAAAGCTCCCAGAGTCTCGCCTGAGGAGGAGGTCAAGAAAGAACAGTGCTCCCAGAGTGAGCCTTTCAGGGAGGACTTATCAGGGAAAACTACAACAGCCACAGAGACCTGTGTTTCCCAGAACACATCACACACGGCCTACGAATATGGCCGCAAAGGACTACACTTCCCAACAATCGCGTACCAGAGAACAATCAGAACTCACAGTATTTAAGGGACTCTGATTCACATTCTCATTGCAAAGTAACACTCAGTGTGTTTGCAGTACACATCAATATGTGTGACATCACTGTAAGTGTATGTTCCACAGGATCTCACCTACTCCCTTCCCCTCAGGAGTCAATATGTTCAGTATAGCCGTCAGGTGCAGTGAAGCTGGAGTCTATGACAATTTGTTTTTGTGATCCAGTTTTGTCCCGGGCTGTATGGTTTGCCTATCGCATTGCACCACTATGCTTGTTTTGGGATTACAACCTTGCCTACGCATTTGGATTTGTTTGCCTGTGTTTCTTAAATAAATTCTCTCTCTGCATTTGCATCCATATCCGCTTACCAGTTGTGACAGTAGTAACTAAGACTTGGGAAAACTTACCTGCGTCAAAAGAAGACATTGCAGATTTCTCCACGGCAGCTGAACATTTGCTCTGCAATAATTTCATTCCCTTTATGACGACTGAATGCCAAATCCGTCCGAGTATGGACGAATTGCAGATTAACAAACATGATGGTAGCAGGCGCATATGTCTGGCAGGGTTGCCCATTGCCAGTTTTCATGTATCTAATGGAAAAAAAATGGAAGAACTCAGTCCGATTCTCCATGGACAGTTGTGGTGCCAATGCGGTTAGAACACAAAGCCTGTCTTATGAAATACCTGAGCCTATATGTTGCCTACACCAATGACCAATTCTGACTAAGAATATGTACTGTACGACCATCTAACATACTGATTCTGATACATTCTTGCCTCAAATAGTACTCACCTTGTTCAGGGCTGTTGCATCATAAACTTACGGATGACGCCATGCTCTCTCAACATTTGTTAATAGGTATGCTTTTCTCAGGTTTCCTAAAGAAAACATTTAAATTGATTTATTTAACAGTAGAAATCTACATATTAAAGGCTGTGTGGAAAAAAGTGTCTTACTGGTCATATGGATGTCAATGTTGTACGGTGACGGTCTTCCCACCGAAGACACTTTGCTGTTCCTTGCTGCATCGCACCTCATGTATCAACATTTATATCATTAACATTAAGTTTCAACTTCCGGAGAAATAACAGTTTTAGAAAAGTTAATTCAGAAAAGTCTGCTAGATGAGGTTTAAGACCAACCTTGACAGCTTCTTCATTTTCAATATTTTTCGGCAGTAAGGTTTTGTCCGTCGCAGTGCCGCCATACTTCGGGGCACAGAGAATGAAGGCACCATGGTCCAGCGAGCGCCTCAGCTGATCGTATATCTCTTCCACAGCCGGGCCAATGACAACAAACCTGACTCTCTTCATCTCCTAGTCTCATTTTGGCGAACTTCCCAGCTGATAATGCTACCACAAACAAGAACAACATGTAAATATTCTATCAAATATAAAGATGCTAAATTATGCGTATAGAATTAAACAAGCACCTATTTTTATATAGAGTAGGCTGTGTGGAGTTTATACAGCTTCCAGAATTTTGAAAGCACATTGGACAACCTGAGATCGATGGTGTCACTCAGTTGCTCGCTCTCCTCCACCCACTCAGCCACAATTGTGAAATCTGCCGGGTAAGATTATGTAACATTGATGTACTGTCATAGGTGCATACCTTAATTTCCGGACTATACGCCGCTACTTTTTCACATGCTTTGAACACTGCGGCAAACAATGATGTGGCTAATTTATGGATTTTTACAGGCTAACGAGTTTCATGCCGTCAAACATTTAGCCTCGTCAAATCCGGACAAATGAAATTACCCAACAGGTCACAGTGACCAATGAAACTGTTGAATTAATATAACTACGCTCACACTACATTCTTCAGATCAGTGGTTTTTGCACTTCATGTACACCCCTTCATCAGGGAAAAACACGAAGAATGCATATTGGGTGACGTCATGTCTCCCGCCCGTCTTGTCATGTGTTGTCGAGTCTCCGATGTGTATTGGTATTCCTGCAGCTGTTAGCAGTTAATAAAGGCTGGGTGTGTGTGTATATATACCGGGAGCCATGACACACACAATGCTTGTAATTAGATATAGAGTTAAAATTAGATAGTGAATATATTTAGAGTCTTTGTTCATGCATTTGTCTTAGTTCTTGTTCATGTTTCCTCGCCATAGCCATAGTCAATGTCTGAATTCATGTCAAGCGCTAGTTAGCTTATAGCTTCGTAGCCTAGTAGCTTATAGCCTAGTAGCGGATAAGTATATAGCTTAGAGTTGTATAGACTTAGTTTAGAATATAGATGTAGAAGTGGTTTATAGAGTATAGATATAGAGTCTTTGTTTCAGGTCATAGTTAATGTTTAGGTTAGTTGGTTTAGTTAGCTTAGTTCATTGAGTTGGTCGTGTTTTTGGCTTTCCTTGTTTCTCTTGAGTCTGCTCTCCTGTTTCAATAAAAGCTCTCGTCCTAACTGCACTTGCATCCGTCCTGCTTGCGTTTATCACGCGAATCGTGACCGTTACAACGTGGACACCTGCGGCTTATGTACGAAATTGTTTTTCTTTTAAAGTTAGTGGGTGCGGTATATTCCGAGTGCGCTCAATAGTCCAGAATTGATGGGGTAAATAGGTGTTTTCTAACAAATGACTTCCCAGAACAAAAATAAAAATACCTGTGTGATGCTTTCGTAACCGCCTGCAGCATGGATACCTGTAGATTCAAACAGACATTACAATCTGCTCAGTTCAAAATGTACTAAGAAATAAGTGCAGGACATACATGGAACTATAGTTGGGGTAATGTGGATATGTCCTCAATCCTGTTAAAGAAAAATGTCAAGAATAAGAAAACAAGAATACTCCAGCAAAAAAATACATTTTAGTACAAACTAATTTGTGTCTAAAGGGGTATCTTTCTGCTCACTAATTAGTGGGATAAATCTTACCATCCGGCTATTGGCCATTTTTAACCAGTAATAGGGAACCTGGAGCCTATCCCAGGAAGCATCGGGCACAAGGTGGGGTACACCCTGGACAGGGTGCCAGTCCATCGCAGGGCACAATCACATACACACTCACACACCCATTCATACACTATGGACAATTTACCAACCGCCAATCAACCTACCATGCATGTCTTTGGACTGTGGAGGAAACCGGAGTACCGGAGGAAACCTTCGCAGCATGGGGGAGAACATGCAAACGCCGCAACACACATGGCCCTTGAGGGAATGAACCCCGGAGGTGTGAGGCTAACCACTAAGCCACCAAGCCCACACGTCGTCCCTATATTTGAGCTTTTGAACTATAAAATGTTTTTACATGCTTTTGTTTGTCACTAGCTGGGAAACTGCTAAACTTCTAAATATAGCCGCTATATAATACGCCATATAATAGCGCAGTGATATGAGCCATATCACGCTGCAGCTCTTGCCTGTTTTACCACTGAAGCTAAGCGCATTGAGCCTGGCCAGTACCTGAATGGGGAGACCTTCTGGGGAAAACTAAGGTTGCTGCTGGAAGTGGTAATATGGAGGACAGCAGAGGGTGCTCACCCTGTGGTCTGTGCAGGTGTCCTGGCAAAATTACCCCCATTGGCCCTTATTTATCATGGCCCCTAATAATCTCAATCCATGAATTGGCTACATCTCTCTCTTTTCCTCTTTACCAATTGCTGCTGTGTGGTGGGTGTTCTGGCGTACTATGGCTGCCATGGCATCATCTAGGTGGATGCTACACACTGGTGATGGTAAAGGAGATTTCCTGATTACAATGGAAAGCTCTTTGAGTGCCCAAAAGGCGCTATATAAATCTAAGGAATTATTAAACAACTGCAATGGATTTATATGCACATAAGCTCTGAACACCACGACCAGTCAGTTGTGCTTGTGGTATCAAGATCGCTGACATGCATTAAGAACAGATAGCATGGCAAGTTTCTGATACATCTTGACCTGTGTTGCTGGTTTGTTTTGCTTTGTATTTTTATGTATCTTTATGTACCATTGTATTGTATCAAGTCTTTTATGTATCATAACTTTGATAAGTTATGAAAAGGGCGGCATGAAAACCTTATATATTACCTGATAAAATATTACGAGCCAATATCATAGTTTTTAGTACAGACCTACCATTTTTAAACCTTCAACTAGAATTATATAAAATTATGTGTAACATCACAGTGTATTAACTTGAGGAAACTGCTAGAATATTTGTTAACACTTAAATTTTTTTACTTTGTTTATAAGACAATGTGACACCTACATAAACACTTTATGACAGCTGACATAAACCTATATAAACTTCTTAGAATTACTTATTCCAATAAACAATAGCTGACAAAGATTTGTATCTTCAAATTTGATGTCGAAGTTGATATAACATCTGATTTTTGTTGAATTATGGTTTGTATTACAATATTAAATGTGACAAGTGTACTTCTGGTATGTCAGAGTCACATAATGGTAACAGAGTGATATACTGTACAGTAATTTGGCAAGTGAGAGAAGGTGAGTACAAAGATATTTCAGGTCTCCTGTACTTGGCATTTTATAGTAAGGACATGAAAACCTGCTATACATTTTTATAGTAAACATTTTAATATCATAACAACAGTTCTGTATATTTTTAAAGACAAATATTTACTTTGAGTAAGGGTTTCCTACATTATCCACAATGTTGTTTAAGTACCCCTGATAGACTTAGTATTAGATAGTAGAATTAGCCCTTGCTTCATCTCTAACTAAAGAGAGCAATGCTTTTGACAGACACAAAAGAGACTTACATTTATCTCTTTTACACAACTGGTAGCTGCCGTGTGATGGGGAAAACTAGCAAGCGTCTGTAAAATGCTGTAAGAAATAGGGTTAAAAATAGGCAGTTACTTTAGAAGACAAGTCATATGCTTGTTATTTATATGATCACAGCCCTAGTCAATAACATTAAAAAAAAATTATTCACGTGCAGGTCAGATCTTAAGGACTATTCAGTAAAAATCATCCTATCACACATACTAATGTTTAATATCTAGACTGAGTATGTGAAGCCCTTTAGCACAGAGAACATGATCCACGGACTTATCTGCTTATTTCTGCAAACAAAGAGTGCTATGGCCAGATGAATTAATTTAATAGACACAAGTGTCTAAATTAAATCAGTGCCAGTGCAGTCTCAACACCAACTAATAAAGTTCAGAGCTTTTTGAGTGTCTGCAAGAAAAATCCAGCATTCATCATGCCTCATTTTTTATTATTTTCAAATTTTTCTCCTGTATCATTTTATTTGACTAGTAAATGTACATACATCTTATTCTCAAGATAACAGTTATGTCCTTGCTCAAAGAACTGTTTGTTACTTGAATCAGAGAACTATATGACTAGTGTAGTGTAGTGGTTTGCATGTTCGCCTCACACCTCAAGGGTCCGGGTTTCAGTCCCACCAAGGGTTTGTATGTTATATCCTTGCTTGGGGGTTTCCCTCCGGGTACTCTGGTTCCACCCACAGTCCAAAGACATGCATGGTAGGCTTATTGGCATGTCTAAAGTGTCCATAGTTTGTGATTGTGCCTTGCAATGGACTGGAACCCTGTCCAGGGTGTACCCTGCCTTGTGTCCAGTGCTTCCTGGGATAGGCTCCAGGCTCCCTGTGACCCTGAAAAAGAGTAAGCGGTAGAAAGTGGATGGATGGTTTGGTCAAATTCTCTTTTCCTTCAATGTAGCACAGCTGAAATCATGGATGATGCTTGTCAGTGAATGTATCTTCATAATACATGTTCACAAGTAGTCATAGAAATTAAGTTAGATTTAATGCACTGAATGAATTATTCATACAATAATTGAATGGTGTGACACAGACCATTCATTTATACCTGATGTGCCATGCTAACTTTCATCCTGACTTAAGTTGCATTGCCGTGTCTATTGTTTTTGCTATGAGGTTTGTTGTCTATTTAAACAGAAATTATTGATTCGTGTGGTAAAATTGAAACTGTGATAATTATATCAGACTGAACCAATTTTCTTGTGTAATTGGATTGTTATAAGAATATTAAATTGGTTTCCATGTGAGACATGACTCTGATTTTCAAAGTATTCTAATTGATGTTATAATTGATGTTTATTTTAACAGTGTGTGTGTATGTGTGTGTGTGTGTGTGTTTGTACCAGTACACACACACACACATAAATATACACCACATACACTACAATAAACACACATACACACATACACATATAAATATTATATACACTACAATAAGTCTGTCACAGTGCTGCTAAAGGGAGATGTCAGATTTCAGATATATAGACTGTATATATAGATTGTTCTATATAAATGGTAAATGGTGCACTTATATAGCACTTTTATACAAAGCGCTTTGCACTGGTTCTCATTCACCCATTCACACACACTCACACACCAACGGTTGTGCGGTTGGGGATAAACATTGTAGATATAAGCAGTGCACTTGAGTTTGAATTGAAGTGGCTGTCGTGTACAAACATTGTCAGCAGTGTGAACATTGTAAACAGTGATTTATGGATTTATAGTGTACTGTGGTTAATAATATAGAGCATTAACCAGAGAACATAATTTTCCCTCTTGGAATTTGGACAGCACTACAAAATGGCACCCAGATAATTCACTTTATGGTGAATAGTGAATAAATTCAGAAACTGCACTTGTCTGTGACAGTATCTTGTGCTTAACCAGGTTTTTGTGAATGCTGTCACTTTAGAGAGAGATTTCCTTTTCATGCCTCATATATCTGCTAATAAATAATGTTATAATGACCCCATAAAGGTGATGGGGGTCTGCATGGGGTCAGACAGAGGTCAAAGGCTCACATTATGACAAAGGAAGACCCTGGTGTAGAACATTATTTAGTGATAAAGTCATATCACCATGTGTCAAAAATAGCACCGTGCTCCACATTTTCTGAAAATATTTAAGTGCAGTTTGTGTATTTGTTACCCTCCAGGGTAGATCATTTGGATACTAGCTGAATGCAGTGCATGGTGTAATTTCATGATCTTCGCACCTATTTTTTCTGGCATGTATACAAAATGACAAAACCTCCAAAAGAGTACACTATGTATTGCATAGGGTGTAGTGCCCTTTTTATTTAAAAATAAGGGTCATTATTAATCTGAATAGCACATTTGTCTATGGGCTATAAATAATAAAACAAAACTATTAATTACATAAATTAAATGCAAATTAAATCAATCAACAGCAGTTTATTTTAGACACACCATCTGGCTATATCTCTTAGTTGTAATCAAATTTTAAACCTTTAAATGTATTTTTTTTTTTGGTGGTAACCAGATTCTATAACTGTACTTCTGGCTTGGATGAGTGCAAAAGAGGAACATATTTTCTTTGGAAAGCATATAGTTCTCAGAACTATCCAGAATGTCAAAATTTTCCCAGGACAGTACACAAATCATTTCATTATCACATAATACTTCACTATCATTTAATTAGCAATCAAATACAATGCAATTCCATCTGATTGAAGCACAACCATTTTGGAAGTGCAGCATCAGGTAACAGGGATATTGATATTAACATTATATAAGGGTAGTAATATAAAGAATTATAGAAAGATAATGCTATTTTTTTCCGTTCATGACTTCTTGTGATTTTTCAAATGCTGTGATCTGCATCTGCCATTTCAATAAGTGGTAAGATCCTTTCACACACTTTTCTGTGGTTTGCATTAAGACCAGATACAAGGCATTGATCACCTCTACCATCTCCTGGAAAATGATTTTCCTATCTTGACTAGTCATGATGAACCCATATTATATATATAACCTCCATTATTATTATTATTATCATCCATCTATCCATCCATCTTCAACCGCTTACTCCTTTTCAGGATCACGGGGAACATGGAGCCTATCCCAGGAAGCATCGGGCACAAGGCGGGGTACACCCTGGACAGGGTGCCAGTCCAACACAGGGCACACTTACATACACACTCACACACCCATTCATACACTACAGACACTTTAGACATGCCAGTAAGCGTACCATGCATGTCTTTGGACTGTCGGAGGAAACCGGAGCACCTGGAGGATACTGTTGTGGTTAAAAATATACATAAAATAAACACGAGGGAGACCTAGTATGAGTAATATGTAATTTTATTGAAAATCAGCAGTGAGATGTGTGATCTAATTGAGAGTGTTCCGATCCAACTCCACCACCTAAAATATAGGGAAGAGGGAAAAATGACGGGCATCTAGACACACAGAAGCGGTGTTAGACGGATATTGACGAATAGGATCCGCACTTTAAGATCAACACTCTAGGATTTATTAGACACAGAGAAATATAAGAGATTTAATGAAACACACACACACATAGATAACACACACACTTGCACATTCAAGGTCAGGCGTACAGACACACACACACACACCCACACTCTCTATCTCTCCCTCTCTCTCTAATACACACTCCCGAAGGCCCGAACTCACACACATAACATTAGAACTTTACAAGAATAAAAAAAAAAAGGAGTATAAATAGGATATTAGATAATATAATGACATTATGAAGTAGGGAGTACAGTAAACCACTTACAATCAGTTTAACCATATATAAAATAGAAATATAGAGCAGATATGAAAGTAAATTATAAACCAGAAATACAGAAAAAAGGTAAAAGAACTTACTCATAATGCAGAGAATAAACATTCTTGTCTCGCAGGGAAGGGTCGGGCATGCTGTAGACAGGGGCCTTAAATTTGTAAGAGAGAACCGTCCGAGAGAACCGTACGTTGAGGAGCCACTTATATGAATGGTTGAATTACATGGCACCTGCGCAGTGAGATCAGGGTCATCACTCCAAATTGTTTTCTTTTCTCTCTCTCCCATTTTCAATCCTAATGGTTATCATGAAAGGCTTGTTTTTTTTTTTTTTACCTAATGGTAACTGTTTGAGCAGCTATTTTTAGCCTAATGGTAACTGTTTGAGAGGGTATTTTTTTTAACATCACTGTAACTGTTTGAGAGGCCTTCTGAAATTTATTGGTTATTTTCTCTGTACATAAGCTATAAATACTGGAGCTTAAGCTATAGATGTCAGATAAATTTTGGGAATTCTCATTGGTGTGGATCTCGTGTGGAGGACCGAAATAAAAACTGGACCCTTGCTTTTCCTCACTCACCAGTTGGTTTTACCGATGTGAGTATTTGCTTCTAGGTTGAATTTTAATTGTCTTTGGGTAATAGGCTAAATTTGGGCCTTCATTTGGTGACCCCGGCAGGACTGGGCTAAGATCCATATTATGTCTTTAATCTCTCCTGTGGGACTTCACTCTCTAAGCAACAGATAGGCCATGTAGAGAAAAGGTATTGCAGACACCTGTTATTTCAGTTCTGTCTTAGTGATCTGTTGCCACGAGTGGGAAGCCCCGGGGTTGGATGACGGGCTAAATTGGTCTCCAAAAGAACCTTGAGTGAGTGAGAAAAGGTAAGAGAAGTGTAAACTGATTATATACTGTGTGTTTAATAAAATTGTATATGTGTTGTGTGAGCAAAAGTCCTCCAATATCGCTGGATGTAGTTGAAATTCAGGGCTGGATAGAAAGCAGGTGGATGTGAGGCCTCAGACCCAGAATACCGCTGAATGTAGTAGAGATTCAGGTCTGCTTAGAGAGGGGACCCCTAATATCACTGGATGATGTAGTATAGAAAAATCCAGGTCTGAATAGACCTAGAGGGGTGTAAATCTTGGGCCCAGGTCAGGGTCATGCTACTCAGGGAAAGAATCCGTCAAGAGAAGCGTGCGTATAATGTATAATGCATAGTGTGTATAATGTATAATGCATAGTGTGTAATATGTAAAGTGTATTGTGTAAAAAATGTGTGTTTATGAATATGCTGGATGCGTGCATGCATGTGTGATGAGCTCGGAAACTTAGGTTTGGAGACAGAGAAAAATTTAGTCAGTAGTGCTCTGAACATGAGCTCCATACATAATGAGATATATGTGTTTGATAAGCTTTGAAAATTAGTTTCGGAGAATGTTGCATTTAATTTATATGACTGTAAGCTTCAAACATACGGAGCTGGTGTGAAAGTGCGTTATACTCTGAAACCACAATTGTGTGTGTGTAATAATATAAATATGTGTAATAGTGTGTGAATAGTGCAAATATAACTAGTGTATGTGAGCTTTCGTGTGTGTGTGGAGAAAAAATTTGGAGACGAAGGCTCTTCACATTGAAATGGGTAACACAGAACATTGTGAGATATCTTTGTTTCTGTCATGGAAGGTTTCTTTTGAATCTGGCATAAACTTTCTGTGAGTCGGAGTCTGTAAGACTGTGAGTATTATAATTACGTTGGTATAGGAATATTTACATTGTTTAGACATCTACCAGATTGATTGTTCGTTGTGTAAATAAGAATTACTAGATGGGAGATAAAAAGTAGTCAACACAGAGTGTTTCTTTTTGTCTATATTGTTAATTTTATTCAATGCCTTGTCTATAAATCCTGCAGAGATGTTAGGTATAATATTTGTAGTATTTTAGTAACTATTGTTATACAACTTGAAGTTAGTGAGTTATAAAAATTGTGTTCATAATTATGGTAATTAAGTACATAACACATATTATACAGATTATTAAATGAGCTTTAATTGAAAATAATTTTATTTTTAATTTTATTTTGAATTCCATGTGATTCCCTGTTTGGAAACTGAATGAAAGTGTTTTAAATTCCAGGATAACGTTCATCTAAACACAGAGCGCACGAGACAGGTAGAGAGCGTGTGCGAGACATTTTTTTTTTCCTTTTTACAATCGTGTAGTTATCAAACTTCACACTACACTTTAAAGTCAAGGTGACTCAATATATATATATATATATATATGTATATAAAGTAGTAAAACAAACGATACCAATGATACAAATCTTACAACAAATACAACTAATAATACTGAACGACATGCTCAGTAACTCAGGCGTTTAAATACAAAGTATAATCAACTCAAAACACAATCACCTGTGACACCTTCCGGCTCAACCCGGAAGCGAGTGAACCAAAACGAAGTCATGTGACTCATCATATATATATATATATATATATATATATATATATATATATATATATATATATATATATATATATATAAAGTACTTAAAAGTAGTTTTGTAATGTCCAGTAATGCATTTTTATTCTTGTTAAAAAATAACAAGAGTAATACATAAAAAAAATTATCTATGATTACAGGTGCTCCTTATGATGAGCCTTAAATCCTACCTGCTAAGGAATGGGCAAATGCAGTAATTCGTTAAAACGATACTAGAAGTTAAACAGATCAAATAATTTGCAGGAAAAAATAGACAATCACTACAATACTGTGAAATGAAATGATATGGCTCATTATTTAAATATTTTGGACTATTTTGTTTATTTTATTAGAGACATAGAAATTCTTGAACACACAACATATTTTTATTACAATTGTCATTAAGTTGATTTTAGTTAATTTGATTAAACACCTTCATTCATTCATTCATTCATTCTTAGTAAACATTCAGTTAAATGCCACCATTTTAACAAAAGTTTTTTAAAAAAATCAAATAAATATAGACCCCCTGGCTATTTGAGAACCAAATACCCAAATACACTATGATTTAAGCCAGGACAAAAAGATGGAAACACACCTTTAAAGAAAAGGATTTCTCCTAAAATAAACCAGAGAATTAATGAGACCGTGCACAGAATCTATTCTTCAGCTAATAAACAGGTGTTAGTCTGTAATTATATGTCATTAAAAGATAGCAGGACCATTTGATGAACTATAGTCTTCACTGTCAATGCATCAGAAAGAGGAAAGTGTGATAGAGGCACGATTGAAGCAGGAGGCTTGAGAAAAAGGGTTGGAAGAATGAAATTACAACCCACAGAAATAACTACCACTCATTGTTTAAGCAATCTCATGTTGAGGTCAGCTGGTTGTGTCCATGTTTTCATTAAACACATTGTTGTTTCTCAAGTGTCAATTTTCTAGCTGAAAGAGTTTCCACCTGTGCATTTGTCTGTAACAGACCATGGTATGTATATATATATATATATATATATATATATATATATATATATATATATATATATATATATATATATATATATATATATATATATATATATATACTGTATATATAAGTGCTTAAACATATTTCTGTGAAAATTAAAGTCAATCAGTATTTTTTGATGGTATCAGTCCGGAGAGAACTTAAATGGCAGTTTATGGCACGCTGGTTTTTCTGCACAGGCACAGATTTGGTGGCACAAGGATTGCCAGCACGTTTGCGTGCCACAGCTGGAGATGCTCTCTTAGTGCAGATCACTGGGAAAATTGCTCTCTCACACATTGATCTTACACTCATCACCCCGGGTCATTTCTATTTTAAAAGAACAGGATATGGGATATGGGATATGGGGTTATTCTATGTGCTACCCAAAATGAATCTCTTAATCCTAATAGGGTGTTTAACACACAAACTGTAGTGTTGTATTGCCTAATTAATTATGTGGAGACAGTCACTGAGAACTCTCATGATTGCCTAGCCGTAATTCATATGTCCTCGAGCTTAAATGAAAAGTTTTTAGAAGTTCCATCTGAAAGATTTTGTGTCTGAAATTTCACAAACATTATGAGCACCCTGATTTGCCCAATTGGCTTAATTAAAAGCTATCACTACAGAGTGCAAACTGGTTAAGGGTAGAATTGCTAATATATAAATATATAGATAAATACTGTTTATGCCATGGATTGTGTCATCTGTTTGGAGTGATTCGAATGCAGTGAGGTTATAGAATAAAAAAACGTTGGAACGCCACTGTAACATACCGAGCAAATAGTTAATTAAATTCTGATTGTACCTTCTGCACTTTGCACTGTATGTATTTCAGGTGCGCATGCCCATGGTTTTTAGCCAGTGTGCAAGGGGGAAGGTAGAGGAATGATCTCTGAAATTACAGGCAACGGTGGATGATAGTTTGGGTGTGATATCTGTGCTCAAAACAATGTCAGAAAGGGGAAAACAGTATCAAGGGGGCAATATCAATGCCAGAAAGGCCATTTAAATGCTTGGTTATAGACAGGTTTAGCAGATGGAGGGCGGCAGTGCCATCAGAAGACTGCTGGAGCAGTGATTAAATTTTCTTTGACCAGAGTGACTAGAGGTAGTTCCTAGATCTGGCATACCCTCTCACATTGAACATAAATTGTGCTGATACAAAACATATTTTGATAGATGCTCTACCTCTTGCACTAATGACCTATCGCATGCAGACTAACAGCACCGCATGAAATGCTTATGGGTCGACCCATGTCTGAGTCTGTTTCTCATGAAGGACTGCCACTGGAGTAATTGCAGATGGATATGGAAGAGCATATATGAGACAACTAACTGTTATGTATAAAGCTATCTGTTCACAGGAACAAAGCTGGGTGCATTGTTAGGAGTAAGGCATTACTGCCTCAACGGGGAGGTAGATGAGGTGTCAGAGATGGGACACCAGGAGCAGCGAGAGAATGACTGAAGCAGCAGCGGACTACAAGGCAGCAGCAGACTACGGATGTGAGTATTTGCTTCTAGGTTGAATTTTAATTGTCTTTGGGGTAATAGGCTAAATTCGGGCCTTCAATACCCCAGCAGCATGGGGAGAACATGCAAACTCCGCACACACATGGCCCCGGCAGGAATCTATTATTATTATTATTATTATTATTATTATTATTGTTATTATTATTATCCATCCATCCATCCATCTTCTACCGCTTATTAGTTCTTCAGGGTTGCGGGGAACCTGGAGCCAATCCCAGGAAGCATCGGGCACAAGGCAGGGTAAACTCTGGACAGGGTGCCAGTCAATCACAGGGCACACTCACATACACACTCACACACCCATTCATACACTATGGACACTTTAGACATGCCAATCAGCCTGCCATGCATGTCTTTGGACTGGGGGAGGAAACCAGAGCACTCGGAGGAAACCCCTGCAGCACGTGGAGAACATGCAAACTCCGCACACACATGGCCCTGGTGGGAATCTATTATTATTATAATTATTATTATTTTTCTTATTGTTGATGTTGTTGTTGTTATTGTTGTTATTTTATAAATATAATATTTCAACAGTGGTGTGATTGCTTTGCATGTCTTGAGCCTTTCTATGAGCTCTTACTATCGAAAAGAGAGGTGGTTAAAATATACTTACTCTTTGTGGTGTTGCTCTGAGAAACTTAATTACAGATTTTCACTCCCAGGTTTATTAGTAGACAATTTGTAAGAGCAATTCTCAGAATCAACATACTGGGTCTGTTCTCCAAATCAAGCTTCATGCAATAAAGAGAAATAATTACTGCATAATTATTTCCAACTTGAAATAAAATAGTATTTGTCTGTGATTTGCAGCTGACATTTATTTATTTGTTTGTTTGATTTTGTTGTTAATAAATTGTTCCACTGAGCATCCAAATACACAGCATACAAATGACTAGTCCACTGTCTTTTTGTTCAATACTTTTGCTTTGTGTGAACATTTCATCACAAATGCTTTTATCTTTCTATACACAATGTCTAGAAGCTTAGAAGCTGATGGCTTTCTAGGATTTATGATTTTATTCTGACGCTAGTCAAGTAACAAAATTAGGAAGGTGTGGGAAACGAGTTAGGAGTACAGATAAGTGAGGAGTGTTGGGAACATGCTATAAGAGGGTGCGTACAGGCTGCCACCTCTTGTGCTCGTCTTGGACTTATACAGTTCAAAGTTTTAAATAGAGTCCATCTGTCCAAGTCAAGACTTTCTGTGATGTATCCGTGTGATAAATGTGATAAATGCCACGGCTCTCCCTGCCATCTTGGCCATATGTTTTTTTTCTGCCCTGATCTCCATGGTTTCTGGTCTGTTTTTTTTTTTTACCATCATGTCCACTATTCTCAGGGTACATTTAAAGCCTTGTCTATTGATTGCTGTATTTGGGATTCCTGATGCCTCAGTTCCATTGAGCTCGATACAAAAGGATGTTATTGCTTTCACATCCCTTATAGCAAGATGTTCCCTACTGTTGCATTGGAAGTCTGCTAAATATCCATCTATCTCCCAGTGGCTAAAGGATGTGATGTTTTTTTTCTGAAACTCGAGTAAATAAAATATACGATGAATGGTTGTACGGACAATTAAAAAAAAAAAATAAATAAATAAAATATATATATATATATATATATATATATATATATATATATATATATATATATATATATATATATATATAAATGGCATCCCTTTATTGTATACTTTTGGAGTTATAGACACTTCCCACTTAACATGTTTGTGCCTGTTCTTGGGTTTTACAATATTTTTTATAACCAGCGACAGTTATTGGGTAGCCATGATGAGCCAGGGGGTGGGTTTTCAACATTTTAAATTTTGTTTTCCTCTTTTAGTATAAAAAGAAAAAAAAAACCTGTGAATGTTTACTGTTGTGTTGCTCAATTTCTTTTTTTTTTTCTTCTCAATGGAATATTTGGGAAAGGGAGTGGAGGAGAGAAGAGAAAAGGCGATGTTCAGCAAACATGTAGATGTTCAGCAGAGCTGTTCAGCAGAAATGTTAAGCAGAAAGCTTCAGCAGAAACGTTCAGTAGAAATGTTTAGCAGAAATATTTAGCAGAAATGTTCAGTAGAAATGTTCAAGAGAAACGTTTAGTAGAAATGTTTCGCAGAAATGTAGAAATGTTCAGCAGAAATGTTCAGCAGAAATGTACAGAAAGCAGCAGAAACCCCCGTGGAGCAAAGTGCTCTAACGCTATTGCGCGAGAACTTGCTTCTTCTAGGTTGACAGCAGTGACATTTCGACACATGCATAACCACGTACCTTTTGTTGTTGTTGTTGTTGTTGACGTCATGTCTCCGCCCCGTCCTTGCCTTTGTTTATTTATTCATTTTCATATGATTCATTTACATGTGATTCATATTCATGCATGTGATTCATTTACATGTAATTCATTTTCATGTAATTCATTTACATATGATTTATTTACATGTAATTAATTTTCGTGATTCATATTCATGTGATTAATTTACATATGATTCATTTTCATGTGATTCATATTCATGCATGTGATTGTCACGTTTGGCGAATGGAGGCCGAAGCAATCGCAGATTTTTAAATATTTATTTTAAACACACAAATACCGAAACAAAAACACTAGGACAACTGGGCATAACACTATGGCAAAAAACAAACACGGACACAGAAGTGACGTGAGTCTATAACAACGAAAGACCAGGAGAAAGTGCAGACAAGGACTATAAATACACAATGGTGCTAATTAACAAAAACGTGAGTCAGGTGCATGTGGTCAGGTGGTGTACTGCAGTGGCTGATGGGACTTGAAGTCCCGGGTTTCCGGATACGTGACAGTGATTCATTTACCATTTCTCCCCTCCCTTCCCTTTCCCAAATATTTCATTGAGAAGAAAAAATAAATAAAATAATAATAATAGTAATAATAATAATAATAATAATAATAATAATATATATATTTTTTTAATTATTAATCCCCCCCCCAATCATGGCTACTCAATAGCTGTCGCTGTTTATATAAAAAAAAATTATAAAACCCAAGAACTAAAGTAAAAATAAGAATATAAATAGCCAATTTATAGCTGAAGAGGGACATACACCCAAAGTCTCCAAAAAACAAAGGAGACAGCAGTGTTTCACCCCTAGGGTTGTCCACAAAGTGGACCTAGAGTAAGCTAAACAAAATTACAAAAAAAAAAATTCCAGTAAGAAAAATGTCCCCTACTGACTTCAAATCTAATAAATAGTCTGCGCACTTTGACAAATATAATGTCCATACCTTTCAAAGACTTATACCTATAATATTACACAGTGTAGCATATTAAAATAAAATACAAGAAGAAGAAATAACGACAATATAAGAATTCGAATTATGTAGACCTAGAAGGCCGAGTGCAAAAAAAGAATAAAGAATAAAGAATAAAAGAAAAAATAAATAACAAAAGAAAAAGAAAGAACAATAAGAAAATAATAATATTAATAAATAAAATAAATAAATAGATAAACAAACAAACAAACACTACACTGTGTAGATGATGCAGTTCACCCCGGTTTTAAGAGTTTAACAGCAGCGGTTGTACAGCTGTCAGGGCCCTCTGGAACGTTATTGCGCCGTGACCTCGACTCCAGATCCTCACAATTATTCTCTAATTGAGTCATGGTCGCAGTGAGAGACTCGATAGTAGTCTTCATGTGAACGGTGTAACCGGAGAGCGCGTGCTCCATCTCCCCAACGGTACCTTTCAGTGTCGATATGGTGGCATCGGTAGCGACTTTATCGCTAGCCTGCTGTGTTTTCGTGACCTGCAGGTCGAGCTGGGTAGTAGACAGCGCTTCCCTGAGTCTTCTAAAGATTCTCCTGGTGATTCTCCTGGTGCTTCTGATGCTCCTGGAACTCCTTAAAAATATCGGCGATGTCCTTCCTCAGTAAAGCCAGCAACTCAAACCTGAGTGTGGCGAGGTCAGGACCGCTGGGGGATGCGGATGCAGTCGGTTCACGAAGAGAAGGGAGCGTGGCTACGGATTCATGAGGAGAAGGAGGGCGCTGGCGGGTTCATGGTGAGAGGGGAGCGCGGCTCGCGGTTCACGCGGCGAAAAAGACGCTAGATCTCAGTTTTGTCTGAATGCTACCACCCATTTTCGAGTTTTTCCCTGACATCTTAACGAACCAACGAGTTAAAAGTATGAAATAGAATAAGTCAAAATATATTATATTACCAAAAAAAAGTGCTTATTAATTACAATTTTTAATCGAAGTCAGCAGGAGATTCAAACTTCACGTCTTACTCTATCGAATGCTGAATTCGAACCCCCCATCCTGTATCCGCCCCGTCCTGTCATGTGTTGTCTAGTCACGTGTGTTTTTGTATTGCCCGCAGCTGTTAGCAGTTGCGGGGCTAATCATGCCGGTGTATATATACCGGGTGCCATGCTACACTCATATCGGATTATTAGAATAGAATAGCTTATAGCATAGCATAGCTTAGCATAGCTTAGAATATAGTTGCCATAGTCTTGTTCATGTCCTGTTCATATTCATAGTCACGTTCCAGGTTAGAGTTAGTTCACGCTGGGTTATCTGCTCCCAGTTCCATGTCCGAGTCCACTTTCCATGTTTTGTTTATCGACCCTGTTTTCCATACCACGACTTAGATTCCTGCCTTGCCCTGTATATGCCTGTTTGCCATTCGCCTGACCTTCGCCTATCTTGGATTACGTTTATGGTTCATGTTTTGGATTTGTCTACCTGTCTCTCTTCAATAAACAACTGTTCGTACTGCAATTTCATCCACCCTATCTCCCTTACATCACGAGTCATGACAGAATAATCCACGCCAGCATGAGAACGGAAGGGACGAGAACCCAGAAGTCCATTCTAATCATCCCGCCTTGGACTCAATGCAGTTTTCACAGTGGACTTTTGTGGACATGCCCGGTCGGTATGATGGATTTTTTTGGTTATACGGATTATCTCATGATAGACTGCCAGTGTTATTTTTCCAGCCTGTTTGACCCGAAGCCAAGGGAAAAACAGTGGGTTCAGTTCATGGTGTCCCGATTGTTTGGCCCAGCTCACACGTGCAGCAGCAGTAAGCGGCCACAAGACCCTGGGTACTGGAAGACAGTTCTCAGACTTGTTTCTGAGGGAGTTCGGAGAACCAGAGCAGAGCTATAACTTGGATGAACTGTTGGAGGGAGTTAATGTGGTGAATAGTGCTGATCTCCCATTACACCGTGCATTATGAGCAGGTGAGCCACCGAGCTCTGTGCACACCCAAGCCACGTTCATGTCCAAGCAAGTTCTGAATAGATAGCATAGATGGCATATGAACTTATTTGGCTCTACATTTATATTAATATAAATTAACATTGTGCACAATGGTCTGGATCCAGGTAAGGAAGTTAGAGAAACACTTTTTGTTGGCTACATCCAACTGTTCTGGAACATCTCTTGTCACCCTTCAGAGTCTGGGAAATGACTGCTAACACTCATATGGGGGACCTGAGCCACTACTAAATGTGCCCTCAAGGATAGTCTTTAAGCTGTACATTCTTTAATCTACAGAAACTACAGAAAATTTCAATTTTTAGAGTATCCATTTGCAAAGCCAATTGTGTTCCCTTTCAAAGGGAACTTCGACGTTGCATTTAGCAGTATGGGAACGCCTTGCGCGTGACCGGTATCTGAAGCTTGTGTAAAATCATGCCTCTACTTATAGGCCTGCCATGATCAGGTGACGTGGCAATTAAGCGGCGTCGCATGATATATATATATACCTGTGAACCACGCCGCCAGCCTTATTATCTTCAGCGAGGACTGCATGTCTGTTGTTTGTGTGACAAAAACACTTCATTTCTACTTCGATATTTTCTCAAAATCTCTTAACTTTTCTATCCCTTTTTAAAGAAAAGAGAGGTAAGTAATGGCGCGAAAGAGTTAAAGATGTGTGTAATGTGCTCCCGTTTCATCCCGGGGAAAAGTGCACACTTTCTGGGTGAAGTGTTAGTGCTGTAGTATGCGATGTCAACCTCGAGAGGCTCGCGCATGGTAACGCTACATTAAGCAGCTTGACTCGCTTTTCTTGAAAAAAACGGAAGCCGAGCAAGGCGAGTTTCAAAGCCTCGCGGATCTGGCGCCGGCCGCTGCCGGGGCAGCCAACTGTCTCAGGTTCGGGGATCTCTTAAATCCGGAAGAGGAGCCGAAGCGGCGCTGCTCTATCTCTCTCTCTGTCTTCCGGGTTCAGCTCTCCGCTGGATTTTGGAGTTCGCGTCGCGACTCCTCCTCCCGCTATGGAAGCCAAAGGGGTAATTATCCCCTCTCCGACTCCGAAGAGTTAGAAGGATGTGTTAAAAACTGAGTGCAGCGTATAAAGAGCTGCTTGAAGTGATTACCTAGTGAAAGTAAATACTTCACACTGCAGGAACTCCCCTGTCTTTCAGAAGTCTGTCCCTGTCTTTCCCCTGTCTTTCACTTCTGGGGGAAAACCATGCTTAAGCCATAGTCATAACTCCACGATGTTGGATTATTTGGCCATTGTGGGAATGAATCGCTTGGCTATTTAGCTTATGCCCGGGTGGAGGAGGCGCTTGCTGGCTAACTCTCTCCACCGACAACAGGAAGTTACAGGGGCCGGCTTGCACCCAAGGTGGCATTGGTGGGCAAGCCTATGCAGTAGTAGTCTTGCTTGTGGGTCACTGCAGACAATGACAGGGTTGCAGGCCTACCAAGCAGACCTGCTGAGTGAGCTCGACTTATGGCAAAAAAAAAAGTCTCAAGCTCATCCGGGTGTCCACGAGTGGAGCCTGGGTCAGCACTAGCATGGGGAAACCCAGAAGGCGAGTATGGCAGCCCGCCAACCCCGCAGAACAGCCAGGGGCCAGGCAGCCACAGTCGCGGTCTGCTGTTAGGCCTAATCTGAGAATGGTCATAATGGCCAAGCAGGCAAAGATGAGCGGTCCTGAGGGGCTGTGGAGGGATGTATCCGGGGACATGAGTGTTGTTAGGGCAGGTAGCCCCCAGTGCTACTGTAGGGCCTCCCCTAACCAAGGTGGTCCCCAAGTTTTACGTGTTCCCTGGTCAGCAAGCTGTCACAGGGAACGGAAATCTGATGCTTCTCTCCAATAGAATGTGGAATAGCTAACGTCACTAGAACATCACCAAATGTGTCTCCATGGGTTCTGCCTACCATAGAAAGGGTTATCGGGTCCAGTTATACTTCGACCCCCGTTCACGGTGTGCTCACCACAGAAGTCAGCACAGACCAGAGCCCGACGTTAGCGCAGGAAGTAAGCTCCCTTTTGGACAATGAGGTCCTGAAAACTGTATACCCCGTTCCCTCAGGGAGGGAGGTTTACAGCCTTTATTTCCTGTTCTGAAAAAAAGTGGGAATATGCGCCAATTTTAGATCTGCATCATCACAACTGTACTCTACTTTCCGGACATACAGGTTCAGAGGCTGATGTTCAAACTTATCGTGCCACAGATCCAGTTCGAGAACTGGTTTGTGGCGATAGGTCTAAAAGGTGAATGTTTCCGCATAGGACTATTGCTAGCTTTATCCCTCGCACCTTCACAAAGTGCATGGATGTCACTCTGGCTCCATTGGGACTCCAGGGCATCTGTGTACCAAGCTACCTGGACGACTGGTTAATTCTAGTTACGATCCAGGGAGCTGGCAGTTCAACACTGAGATGTTGTTTCGCCCACATGAAGAACTGGGGCTCAAGTTGAATCTCAGAAGAAGTTGTTTTCCCCGGTGCAGTGGACAACTTTTCTAGGGGTTATAAGATTCTACTACGATGAGGGTGTTTCTATCCCCAACAGGCGTAGTGTCAATCCTATCAACACTGAGCTAGATAAAGCTGTATCTTGGGAGCCTAGGGTGGAAACCACACATGTGGCTGCCCCCCATCGCTGCTCCCCCCATAGCTCTAGCGAGGTTCGCCAAGATAGCCTGCCTGCTAATAGCACTTTTTGCGCAGCTTCGAACATGGTTCTGAGAGATAATATCTCTACGAGATGGCACTCCTTGGGAGATTCCCATCCACGAGGGATTCACTGTGGACCCAATTCATTGCACCAATAGCTACAGTCCTGAGCTCCTACAATAACATTTCTCAGCGGGGTGAGCTCCTTCTACAATCAGGGGTTATGTGGCGCCGCCATTTGGCTAGCCACGCCCTGTTGAGGGGCCTCTGTGGGGGCAACATCCTCTAACCCTTGGTTCATGCGTGGTCCCAGATGGCTGAGGCCCATCTGCAGGCAGCGCGCATATACCCTCCTGGGACCTTCTATGGCCCTGGAAGGTCTGTCGGCTACTTATTCGAGCCCCTAGAGCCGGGTCTACTGTCTCAAGCCGGAGGGCTGATTTATCACGCTTCGGCCAGAACTACGGCAACTGTGGGTCTGGCCCCTGAGGCAGTACCAGCTCATAGATTTGGGTCTCACAACTGAGATTGTTGAAACCACGTTAAAAGCTAGAGCACCATCCACAAGGAAAGCGTATGCACTCAAGTGTCAGCCTTTTTGTCTTGTGGCATGAGGGAAAAGTCACCTAGACCCAGTGAACTGCACAATTGCTACAGTCCTGGAGTTCTTACAGAACGTTTCTCAGCGGGCTGGGCTCTGTCTTCAATCAGGGTACTTGGCACGCCATTTCGGTCAGCCATGACCCTGTTGATGGAGCCTCTGTGGGGCAACATCCTCTACCTTTAGGTTCATGCGTGGTGTCAGACGGCTGCGGCCCATCTGCAGGCCATGCATACCTTCCTGGGACCGTCTATGTTCCTGGAAGGTCTGTTCGGCTACCCCATTCAGAGCCCCGTGGAGTCCATCCACACGGAAATCAAATACACTCAGGTGTCAGCTTTTTTTGTCTTGTGGCATGAGGAACGTCACCTAGACCCAGAGAACTGCAAAATTGCTACAGTCCTGGGTTCTTACAGAACGTGTCTCAGCGGGC
Source organism: Ameiurus melas (assembly GCA_012411365.1). Lineage (NCBI taxonomy): Eukaryota > Metazoa > Chordata > Actinopteri > Siluriformes > Ictaluridae > Ameiurus > Ameiurus melas. The sequence continues at coordinate 31,032,669 of CM022756.1, forward strand.
CGGGGCTCCTTCTACAATCAGGGGTTACTGGGCCGCTGCCCGCGGCCAGCCATGATCCTGTTGATGGAGCCTCTGGGGCAACATCCTCTACCTTTGAGGTTTGTGCGTGGTGTCAGACGGCTGCGGCAAATCTGCCGCTAGGCCGCTACACCTTCCTGGGACCTCCTGTGGTCCTGGAAGGTCTGTCCAGGTGCCCCATTTGAGCCCTTAGGGTGGACCTACCGTCTCAAAAGCCACAGGGTTGATTTATCATCCTTGGCAAGAACTAAGGAAGCTGTGGGTCTGGCCCTGAGGGCACCAGCTAATAGATTCTGGTCGCTACGACTGAGGTGGTAGAGACCATGTTTCTACAATAACATTTCTCAGCGGGGTGGGCTCCTTCTGCAATCAGGGGTTATGTGGCCGCCATTTACGGCCAGCACATGTCTGTTGAGGGGAGCCTCTGTGGGGCAACATCCTCTAACTGCGAGGTTCATGGGTGGTGTAAGATGGCTGAGGCCTATCTGCAGGCTGTGCATACCTTCCTGGGAACTTCTGTGGTCCTGGAAGGTCTGTCAGCGCCTTCGAGCTCCTAGAGTGGATCCCATCTACAAGGAAATTGTATGCGCTCAAGTGGCGCGCTTTTTGTCTGGTGGTGTGAGGAACGTCAGCTACACCCAGTGAACTGCGCAATCGCTACAGTCCTGGAGTTCTGACAAGAACGTTTTCTCAGCTGGTTGGCTCCTTCTACTATCGGGGTTACGTGGCTGCCGTTTCGGCCAGCCCTGCCCCTGTTGATAGAGCCTCTGTGGGGCAACGTCCTCCAAACTGAGGAGTTCATGAGTGAGGTGTCAGAGCGGCTGAGGCCCATCTGCAGGCCATGCATACCTTCCTGGGACCGCGCTGCTGGTCTTGGAAGGCCTGTCAGGACCCCATTTGAGCCCCTTAGAGTCAGCTATGAGAAGCTTCTGACTCTAAAGAGGTGGCTCTTTACAGGCCCTGACATCTCTCAAGCCCAGTGGGAGGTCTACAAGCTCTCCCTGTTGCCCCTCCTGCCTTGACTTTACCCCTAGATAAGCCAAGTCCTTCCTGTACCCTAGGCGGATTATATTCCTAAAGTGCCTACTTGGCTGCCCACCCTGTGGTGTTGCAGGCTTTCTCCCCTCCCTCTGTCCTCTGACCAGAACAAGGGAGGATGCAGCCGCTGTGTCCGGTAGCGCTCTCTGTACTTACGTCCACCGCTCCGGCCAGTGGCGTAAGTCAGAGCAGCTACTAGTCTGCTTTGGCAGCGACAGGAAAAGTGATGCTGTGTCAAAGCAGTGCATCTCTACTGGGATTGTTGATGGCTTTGTCCAAAGGGGTTTCCTTGCAGGATGTGTGTGCAGCTGCAGGGTGGTCTATGCCTCACCACGGTCATTTGTTATTACAGCCTGGATATTCATCCCTCCCAGGCTCAAGTGTCCTGTTTGGGTTTGGGTATTTTTGAACAAGCCGTCCCACCGGTATGACTGAGTGGGCATTCCGTTCCCATAATGCTAAATGCACAACGTCGAGTTTCCTTTGAAGGGAACGTCGGGGTTACGCATGTAACCCTGTTCCCTGAGAAGGAACGAGCGTTTACCTCTGCGCTAATCTTACCAGGGCTGGCCTGTGAATTGCATCTTGGCTTCAAGATAATAGAAGGCTGGCGGCGTGGTTCACAGAGTGCCATATATATATCATGCGACGAACTTGTACTTGCCACGTCACCTGATCATGGCAGGCCTATAAGTAGAGGCATGATTTTACACAAGCTTCAGATACCGGTCTACGCCAAGGCGTTCCCATACTGCTAAATGCAACGTCTCGTTCCCTTCTCGGGAACAGGGTTACTTGCGTAACCCCGACGTTTTGTAAGAAAAGAGAAGTTTTATTTAAGATTTATTTTTATTTTTAAGATTTTTTAAGAAGATTTATTTCATGAGCTTGGTATGTCAAATCCATATGTTAAAAGCAAAAACTTTCGCATGGGTAGGCTATGCTCTCTTATGCCTCCATCTAAGTTCAGCCACAGAGGAGACTGCAGAATCCTGAGTCCTGCCCTGTCTGTGCCATAAGCTTGGACATCTAGAAATAGTCAAAATGTAATTAATAATCAGCCCCTTCACAGTGCCCTTCTACCAAAACATATTGTACCCCCTCAGCTACATGGTAAATTAATAAATTGGGTACACTCTTTCCCATCAACCAGCCACCCATGGGTATACAAAATGTATCAGCTGTTCTAAGACAGGTGCTTGTAGAAATTCTATGATCATAGACATACATAAGTTCATTCACTCATGTTCATTCTGCATGAAAGCCAGAGTACAGGAAAGTTCATACAAGAAAAAGGATTTTATTTTTGTGGTAAAGAGTTCTTCCATGTGTACATTTTTAGGGCATGTGGTATTCAAAAGCTATTTTACAGTATTTTATTTTATTTATACGCTATTTTATAAATAAAAGGTATTTTCTTTTACCTTTTTAGAAATATCAAAATAGAATTCATTAAAAGCAATTGAGTCTCAGATCTAATTTTAATTGTATTACATGTTGAAACCAAAAGTGTATGAAGAATATTAGATGTCATTATCACCTGGAACAAGATTAGTATAGACTTGCCCAAAGGCTTTCTCAACCTAATTATATTAAGTCTTCTGAGACCTTGTTGAGAAATTAATTTCAAAGATGATCTTAATCCAGTCCTCATGATTACACTACAGCAGAATAACTTGGACAAAGAGCTCATACCTTGCTCTAACAGTTGCAGAGTGTGAACATAGTGCTGTACATACAAATGTATTATCAGCAGGATGCTAAGTGGTGGCACTGGAGTGCTTACAGGTGAGTGACAGACACTGACACAAAGTGAAAGAGAGGCAGAGAAGGATTGATGGAGAGATTGCAAGTGTGTGTTCTCATGTTACTAAAACAGTGCGGTACCACTAAGGCAAATAGCTCCAGCATGACCTAATGGAAACTAGCAGAGTCTAGGAGCTTAATCATGCCTGATTGTGCTTATCCAGACACTTTTTAAATGAGGACTGCCTGTCCCTCTAATTGCATTTGTCGGCCTTGCTACATACAATCCCATTTACAGTAAGACTTGGAGTTATGACACTGGGTGCCAGCCTCCATGCTTTAATGAGCCAGTTCTGCCTGCTGGAGCTTTTTTAAACTGGCAGCCTGGAGTGAAGGCAGTCTGCCACGTCTTATTACTACACAGGTGTTACAAAGGATCTGTTTTTTTTTCTTCCCCCATATAATTTCTTGAAAATTAAATTATTTAGAATTCCTTTGTGTTCCCAGTAATTAATGGTAATATTTCTACTGACCAAGACTTCTTTTAAATTTGGTAAAAAATGCAATGGTAAATTTTTAACTTACTTGGTGAAATCCTTTTTTTAAATCTTAATTGTTAGCAATGTAAAATCATATAAAGCATATTTATGCTACAAGATATACAAAAGCCCTTCACATGATGGGGCCTGTTATACTCCGCCGTGCAGATGGCTTAGTATTATATTCGTTTACGTTATGTTGGATGAGTTTTGCATGTAGTAGCGAATGTGTAGCATGCTTGTGGTCTTTGTTTCATGCCCAGTTTTTTGGTGTAATGCCTAGACCCATATGTAATCTGGCCAGTCCTGTTCCT
>CM022756.1:31036823-31184323 GCA_012411365.1 Ameiurus melas
ATAATTGCTGGTTCGATTTTGTGTCAATAACATTTAAAGGAGTCGGTTCGAGACACAAGCTTCATGTGTGTGTGTAAATGGAAACTACAAAGAGGTTTCCAGTTGCGCTCGTTGTGAACGACCCAGAATGGACTATATTGACGACATAGTTATCGTACATTGTGTATTTCTACTAAGGCTGGGATTGTGTGATGTAATTCACAGTTTTTTTTTTGTTGTTTGTTTTTTTTTGGACGAACAAAACTGTTCCATTGAAACCCATCATGACGAACTGGGTATCATCTAAAAAAGCAAGACAGTTAGCAATTACCTGGCCCCTCTTGTCCCAGCCACAGACATGGTTCCCGTATGAGGCCATTCCTTTGTACTGGTACTGTGTTTCCAACGGTTTGGATGACCAGCTACGATCGCATCGCTTGTTGTAGCAGCTCGTGAATCGCATTTTACCATGGGGCTCAGAAACTGGGTCAACAATGCATGGTGCAGTAGATGTGGGTTGATCTCAATGACTAGCCTGTCTGAGGCAGTGTGCGAACCAGCTGTCTTCTCGGGGTCCACCGCTACGATGACACCGTGCTGAAACTGAAACCAAGAAATCAACAAGTGATGATTTTACTGGTCGCTAGGAACATGCATTTCATCCCACAAGATAAAGATTTTAAAATGGTATGATTTATTAAAAATAAAATAAAATAAATAAAAATAAAAAGGCTCTCTGTTGTTCAAAAAAACAAAACACACTGAAAAATGCAACATCCACTACAGGACACAGTGCCGACAGTTGCACTTCACCCGCTGACCAATGGATGGTACCAACATGCTAACAGACAACACGGTTACAAATGTTTCCGAAATCTGGACTGAAAGATAAAAAAATACATACATACATTTATGGATGGCAGTATTATTGTGCCACAATATGTAACAAAGGCATGTATGAAAACGAGCTGGTCAATTAGACAGAAGTTAGGAACATGTGTGCGAAGCCACGACATTAATTTACTGTGATAAACTCAATTAGTGCTTTCCTCCAAGCATGTTCAAACCTTCCTGAGATATTGCATAACAATGTTAAGGTGTATATCCTTCATTTCACCAACTAACTGCCATGAGCTGCATTGTACTATATACTTATATCTGACGTTGTTACATACTTGCACTATATCAGTCCACTGATTGCTGTTACACATCCTTTTCATCTGGTTTGCAAATCAAAACTAATTGTTTAGCTTACTTCATCGCTCCATATATATATATAAAATAAAATACACACACACACACACACACACACACACACATATATGTTTTTTAGATATGCAATTACTCTAAATCTTTCGCTCTTCTGACTGTTCTCATGATCTGCATATGCATCAGATCATGTTAAAATCAGCCTTTAGCCCCCATCCACCCAAGTGAGGAGGGTGGAAAATGTCAAATGAGCTACAAAGGAGAGGGCAATAAGGTCAAAAGACACAAAGTGAACAAACCAATTCACCCTGGATGGATGCTAGGTTTGAGTCGGACAAAAGCGAATGATAAAGCAGTATTACTCTGCTTCCTTTGAGTGTTCCATATACGTTTCAATCAGTCTTCAACGAGAAGGCGGCCAGACGAGACACCACGACTACCACAAACCCTCTCTCTGCAACACCTAATGCAGAAGTGTAACAAGTTTGAACACGACTCCGAAGAATACATTTGAAAGAATCTGATATTCGAATGATTCTGTCACGAGTTGACTCAGTATTCGGATATTCCATTACACGGAATGACGCAAATTTAATAAGAATTTTTTGTCTTTAATTTATTTATTCATTATTTCGTGATTCATTTCATGAGATTCATTTACGTGCGATTCATTTACATGCGATTCATTTAGAGATTATTTAGTGCGATTTTTGCTAATTTGCTTCTCCATAAATCCGTTTTAGACTGTAATCTTACAAAAAGTCTTTCCAGATTATTACTTGCCACACTGTATAAAGATAACCCCCGTAAAAAACTGCCTGAATTCTATATAAAAAATAATTTGTTCACCATGTTAGATTTAAACCCTCTAAAAAGCAGATTCGCTATTGAATAACGTAACGGTGTGCAGATTTAATAACTGAACAACACTAGAACAGATTGCACTATTAAATCGGGTAGAAACTCAGAGAGGATTTACTTTTAGACACATTGACGTCAGCTCCTAGAGATAACTAGCCAGTACGTCTGGACGCCACACAGCGACCGTTACTCACTTTGAACGCTAAGGTGGTTGTTCCGTGAAGAAACTCGATTTTCCGCTCAATTCCATCTTCTTCGCCTTCGAACTGTTTTCAGCGTGAAGCTGAGACGGTCTCTGAAGTTCCGTCGAAGCCGACAGCCGTGTCGTTGAATCCACAGCCAAATGTAAAAGGCTGCTCAAAATCCACACCTCACTCTTCAACACACTAGCAAGCGCCATCTACACACATCAACTCTCCTTCCTTTCCTCTGGAACTCATATACACTCACAATGGGGTAGAGTTTGTTTTAGCGCTTCATCTGTCGTTATGGAGGGGAAAAACTACAATTTCGGGGCTGCATGTCCAGTCAGGTGGGCATGTGATTCAGGTGCAGTTTGTGCTGTCTGTTCGCTATTTCTGTGAAAAAATGAGCCTTTCTGCGCTATATGCTGTTGTGACATTACTGGCGTGGTTTGACTTTTAATAGGGAGAAAATCAACAAGTTCAAACATCCATCCGTCCATCTTCTACCACTTAATCCTTTTTTTCGAGTGCCTCGGGAACCTGGAGCCAATCCCAGGGAACGTCGGCACAAGGCCGAACACCCTGGACAGGGTGCCAGTCCATCACTGCGCCAGTCCATCACAGGGCACAATCACATACACACCATTCGTACAGTATGGACACTTTAGACACGCCAATCAGCCTACCATGCATGTCTTTGAACTGGGGGAGTAAACCAGAGTACCTGGAGAACCCCAAGCACAGGAGAACTCACGCACTTTTACACATAGCCCGGTAATCAAGCAGTTCAAACATATGGGTTAAAAAAATGAGTGGCTCATCATTTATGTGATGAGGGAGCATGATGGTGTTGAAACTCTGGAATCTGATGTATATAATGTCTTTTAGTAGCAACAATCCAGCCAGTTAATTGTGATGTATATCTCACGTCCTCAAACAATTAACTGTGGTAGTTTCTAGATTTAACAAGCTAATATATGTCCTTATGTCAACTGAGCTAAAGAAAAGACTAGTATATACAACATAACTCATTTAAAAAGTAAATGAGTGCTACTTGACGCAGTGAGCAGCCATGTTGATTTGATGTCACCTGCTGAACATGGGTTTGAGGAGACTTTCCTGACTCTGAGTAGGAATTCTGAGCTAAGGGGGTGTTTTCATTGGTCGAAAAAATCCTGAGTTACAATTTTGGCTGAATTCAGCATTATTCCCACTGGCACCACTATCAAAAGGTAGTCGAATGACATGATAATAGACTGACATAATGATGAAAGAGGTTTTAAAAACAGACAGTTTACTAATATCTCATTTCATGATAAAACAAATCTTGAATGCCACTGATGATCAGGTTAGTGTCAAGTCCTCCAGGGTAGAGTTTTCCTCTTAGTTGATTTCCTCTCTCCATCTTCTTTTTTTTTATTCTTTCTTAGCTGCATAATTTTCTTCTGCAACTCCATCCTCAGGTAGTAAAATCAAACTGCTCCATGTTGTTCCGGGAATATGCATCCCTGTGAGTGCCTCCTCTAAACTGCCTCCCCTTGCCAGTGTTACAGCCTCATCCACTCTTATCCTTCACTTCCAGCCACCATCCAGAAGAAAGTAACCATAAAGAGACCATGAGACTCCTGAAATCAAATCTGCTCTTAACAGCAATCTATCACTGCACAAATAGTACACCTGGGTGTACCTCAAACTGTCTGCTAGTAATGCTTTCAACTATGGTCTTGATTTAAGCTTTGTGGTGATAGAATCCAACTACAAGGGTGTCCCAAAAGTCTCCATACATAGGGGAAAATAACACTTTTAGCTAAATGTATTCCAAAATGTTTCATATTTAGTTACTATTAAAGAAGTCACGATACACAAATCTAGTAATCGGTGCCGATAACAAAAGTATGTGATACTCAATACCATAGTGTGGTATGAAAACAAAATAAAAATTTAATAAAAAATTCTCCTGGAGGCTTGATGGACTGGAACCCTAAAGAGCCCTGAAGAAGGAGTAAGCGGTAGAAGATGGATGGATGTAATACTTTCTCTCTCTCTCTCTCTCTCACATATATATATATATATATATATATATATATATATATATATATATATATATATATATATATATATATATATATATATATAGTAGATAGATAGATAGATAGATAGATAGATAGATAGAAGTAGATAGATATAGATATATAGATAGATATAGATATATATTTCCAAATAACTTTTAAGAATGTCTTTGAAAAAAGAACGTAATCATTCTCACGGCTGGATCAGGAAGTTGTTGCAAGGTTGCGATGGACTTTACCAGGAAACATGGTAAGCACATCACACATGGCCCTGTTGAAAAATGTATCATCAAATTCAAAAAGACTGGAAGTGTTGCAAGCCAACCAAGAAATTGACATTCATGAATATCCACTGATGAAGGTGCAACAGACATAGTGCTGGCATACATACCTTTGGAACACCTTGTAGATTCCGGAGACGTTGTCTGTTGTGCGTTGTCAAGTGTCTGCCTTAAGTGCTTGAGTCATTGGCGCTTGATACAGCCTGATTCACCTGAAAGCAAGGGTTAGGTAAACTTGAATACATCCAGTCTTTCCTTTTCATATTTCTTTGCCGGTTTCCATCTTTGCCGTTGGATGTGCTCCGTCGAAGTGCCACACACACATCAGTGCCTCTGCACCAGAGTTTTCGGCCAGCATGTAGCTGGCATCACACTTCCTAAAGGATCCTCCCCATACACATTGTCAAAGTATTGCGTGGACAGGCATTATCTTTTGAAGCAAGCAATCATAGTGCCAGCTGCTGATATTCCATCACAGTGGAACACAAACTGTAAAGTGGTGGTACCAGGACCAAAGCAACAAGATATTTGTGCCACCTCATTTCCTTATCTTGCTTCTTAGTTCCTTTGTCTGAGGGAAGAGAAAAAGGATGCAAAAAAGGAAATGAGGATATGTACCGCTGGAAATTATTTCCACACAGGAAGCAGTTGTGTATTACTGATCCGAAAGCCTCTTGTCCTCTCATTCCTTGATTCCTCTAAGAATGGCGGACTTAATATCCATTGATATAAATAAGGTTAAGGACATGGAATCAACCAGGAATGAATTAGATTTTTGTTGTGCTGCACCCAAGGTTCGAGAGAGAAAAGGGAATGTCTGCTGTTTTGTTAAGAAAGTAAAGATTAAAGAATTCCTTCATTATTCTCCAATGTTGCCATCAAATAGTTTTCCCCTTTTATTTCCTACATACATACTTAGGATGGTCTCAGCAGAGAAAATGGAGTTCTCTTTCCATCTTTGAAAATGAGTGGTCTCTATCAGAAGTTTCTTGTGGCTCAACAAAATAAAACTCGCCTCAGTAATCCAAGCAGTGGCAAAATCAATAAGATCAAAAGGACAGAAACAAATCTTCTGTTTTTATATACCAAGAGAAGAGAGGCACACTTACTCAACCAGACACCTATTACACACTCATTCTCATTTTCTCTCTCTCACACACACACACACACACACACACACTATGCTTACACTGTAACATTTGATATTGTGCTTGGTAGCAACTGATGCTCCACAAAGAAGCAAGTCAGAAAGCGAAAACAAAATTCTAACAATGTATTTTACTGTAAGCCTACTTTATTGGTCTGTCACTCACGTCTACACTACCTAGCCTCAAAATATTCCCTGTGCATTAATATGCAAGAATAAAATGTGTTGTATTTGAAATCACGAGCTGTTGGCATTAAAAGTCTACATTCATTTAAACAGTAGTCCTCTTATAAATCAGGTGGAGCATTTAGAAATGACAGATGAGCAAGTAGGCTAGTCATTCACTGTTTTTATTTACCAACCATAAAGCTAAAAACAAAAAACTAGTGTTCAAATTCTTCTTGACCACATTCAAACTGTTTTCCAAAGAGTCGAACAATGTAAAACATTTGCTAATTTGTTAACTGTCTTCTTCTTCTCTTCTTCTTATTCCTCAATCAGAAACATTTTAGGGGAAAAATAGGAACAATTAAAAGTCACACTATATCGGTCTTATATCTGTCTTGGATCGGTCATCAATTAAATTATTCTGGTTAACCCCAAATAAAGAGCAGCTGTTTCTGTAGGATTTTCTTCACATCTTCGTGGTTTCATCTGTCAGCTGAAGCCATTGTCACAGAGAGCTTACGAAGCACGCAGGGTATCAATCAAGAGAGGGTATAAAAGAATTTCCAAAACATTAGATGTATCATGGAACACCGTGAAGGCCATCAACAAAAAACAGAAAAATGGAGCACCAAAGTGACATCACCAAGAACAGGACGTCCCTCCAAAAGGAAAAAGCAAAAACTCACCAGTGAGGCTGCAAAGAGACTCACGGCAACATTAAAGGAGCTGCAGGAAGATCTGACAAGTACTGATTACTCTCTGCATGTCACAACAATCTCTCATATTCTTCACATGTCTGGGCTATGGGGTAAGGTGACTAGATGGAAACCCTTTCTCACAAAAAAGATCCAAGCTCAACATAATCACCCCCAAACCATGTGGCAAAATGTCTTATGGTCTGATGAGACCAATTCTATAATTCCAAAAGTTATGTTTGGTACAAAAAACATCACTGAAAGAACAGCATACACAGTAAAATATCTAGTATTGAATTATAACCCAGTGTGCAAATTTGTGTCAGTGGACTTTAATATAAACACTGTAGGGTATAAATTCAACAGTCTGGGTATTAAATCAACACTGTGGATTTTGCTGTGTACCCATGGTAAAACATGGTGGTGGCAGCATCATGCTTTAGGGCTACTTTTCTTCAGCCAGTGCTTTTATCAAGGTGAAGGGAATCATGAATAGTATAAACATCAGTTGATTTTTGTGTGCAAACCTTTAGGTGTCTGCTAGTAAGCTGCCGATGAAAAGGAATTGCACATTTCAGCACGACCCACAGCATATATCCAAAAAAAAGTGCCTAACAACAAATCTTGCATTGAATGTGTTGGACAAACCTTAGCGACTTTCCAAATCGCCAGCGCACTGTAGCAACCTAAACCGAGGGTCTTGCTTCCCTCTCCACTCATACCTCTCTCTGCGTCTACTCTGTTCAGTGAGGCCAAGCTGCACATCCCATTGATCCTCATCCTCACAAATCAGTCCAAGATCGCCAGAGGCGATCTTACTGACAGAACTCCAGCCTGAGAGCCAGGAGGGGGTCTCACCCACCGAGTTCCAGTCTGAGATCAATGAGACGGCCTCCCAAGCTACATTCCTGTCCTAGGTCGCGGAGACAGCCTCCCAAGCCACGTTCTTGTCTGAGGTTGACGAGACGGCCTACCAAGCCATGTTCTTTTCTACCAAACCACGCTCGTGTCCGATGTTGATGAGTCATCCTCCCAAGCCATGCTCCTGTCCAAGGTTGATGAGACAGCCTCTCAAGCCATGCTCCTGTCTGAGTCTGACACTGTACAGTCACAACCAAGTTATGCTCATGTCTGAGTGTGCTGACACAGCCAACCAGGTTCAGAGTGCAGAATCGACAAAGAACAATGCTCAGCTGCCCTGTTCCGCTGAGGACCTGTGCCTTCCTGTTTCACTGAGGACGTCGCTCCGCCTTCCTGTTCCACTGAGGACGTTGTTCTATCTCCATGCTCTGCAGAGGTCGTTCTGCCTCTATGCTCGGCCAAGGACGTCTCTCCACTTTCCCACTTCTTTTGAGGACATTGCTCTGTCCTCCTGTTCCACTGAGGACGTCGCTCCGCCTCCTTGCTGCAACGAAGACACGACATCCCAAGCCTGGATACTGCCTAAGAACTATAACACTCATGTCCTAGCCCAGCCATATCACCCCAGCGAGCCTGTTGCCAACCTGCAGCCTACGTTCTGCCTGAATGAGCCAAGTCAAGTATTGTGTACAAGTGTTACTTGTGTTTCATGTTACATTTAGATCATGTTTCCGTGTTCCTGATTTTGATTATAGTTTAGCCTTGTTTATGCCCATTTTCCGAGTGCCTGACCTCTCCCTGTTTGTGACCCTGTTATTGTTTCACATTTTGGATTTGTCTGCTTATATTCCTTAATAAAGTTCTTGTGACAGCTTTGAAGTGGACCAAAGAGAAGGAAGACAGAGACAGGCTTAACACTCCCGTACTTTTATCACTTTTTTTGGTTTAGTGTTCTTTTTTTGTGTCTCAAAACACACACACACACACACACACACACACACACACACACACACACACACACACACACACACACAACAAATGGAACAAGTTAACAAAACACTCCATACAGGTCCACATTAAAAGACTATTATCTGGTTTTGTCTCAGTTGTGACACATATCGCACTTTTAAAAATCTGAATTAAATGCACATTTTAATGGCGGCAAGGGTTGGAGTCAAGTGGCTGATCGGCCTCCGTCCCTCAGGGTGGTCTGACAGGCTGGCATAAGTCCTGCACAGGAAGGCTTTGAGACGCTTGCACTTGCTCTCCTGGCCTATAAACTGACTGTACTTGAGATAGTCGATGGTGGAGTAGAGGATCTGCAGATACAACAAACATGACTTAATCTTGTTCTGTGTCATGGGCATCACAATCTAGTCCTAAATGGCCACAAGACTTTCTTTAACAAACCTGGAGGAAAGCACAAATATTTAAAAGATCATGGCTGTCTGGGATTTGTGTTTAATAATTTAGGTTCATACATTAAAGGTATAATAAGCGACTGTGACGTTAACTAAAAGCAAATATTACAAAAAACATGTCCTCCATTAAATATGATTGATCACACTTCTAATTAGACTCTTTCTCTACTCTAATTCACCTTTCTCTATTTTTCTTTTGTGATTAATCTGTGGAATCATACTTAAAATCGACTCATGTCCGCATGTCTTAATCCTGTTGAACTTTGACACTGACCATGAATGGATTGGCCGCTCTGGAAGGCAAGATTGATTTCCATGGTGATGGCCAGCGATGCACTCCTGAGCTGGCCACACATGCAGCCCCGTTGCCACAGGAAAGACAGACAATTGATGCATTCCTGCAGACGGTCTAGCTTTCTTTTCCTACACACACAATCATCACAGAAAACTTTCTGCATTCTGACAGTATTCATTTCTTGTTCAATTATAACATGAACAATAGACTCATACTCTGGGATCTGGAACTGTTTGGACCAGTAGTGGAGTTTCTTCATATTCTCATATATGAGCTTAAAGAATTGTGCAACAGAACTGCGAGGCAGTCTGCAGTTCAGGATCTTCAAGGCTTTCTTAAAATTCTCCTCTGCCTCCAGAATTTTCTCTGCTTTAAACAGAATCTGGGAGAAATTAAGACATAATGAAGACGTGACCTGTTTGTCTTTGCCGAGTAATATTTGCACTTCAAGACTCACTGCGCGAGTCTTGAATACCTGAGTCTTACATACCTCTCCTGTGAGCCGATGCATAAATGCTTGCTGAAATTCACATATTTTTACTTCTCCAGGATCTGCTGACGGAAATGCAGGCTTCCCTCCTTTTAAATTTTCCAGAATGAACCTGGCCTCAGTCAAATACTCCAACGCCTGCAAAAGACACAATTTCTCACAGTCATGTGCAATGATCACAACAGGGGCAGTTATACAGTTAAATAAACAGTTAGACTACACACATACCCTAGGATCATTCTGAAGATATACACAGGCAGCTGCGCCTCTCCACCAGGTAGTAAAATGTCCAGGCACGTCTCCTGCAAACCTCCAGTGTCTCACTCTAGGGATGAGTACCGTCTCCACTAGCTGAGCACACTCACAGCTGCCTGCAGTCATCCTATCTCGGCGCTTCCATCAGTGATACAGTTCAACAAAAAGATCAGTATTGGTGAAAATCGTTAAATATTCTATGGAAATCACATTCGAAAATGTGATGCCTTTTTTGAACAACTTCATTGAATCACTTATTCATTTTGAAATCATGAAATCATAGTTATATTATATGAGATTGAGAAACTGACTGAGAATCTTTCTTGTTAAACAACTGACATCGGTTTAATTTCTGACCATAGAAAATGATATTGGGCTACACTGTAAACAATCTGAAGGTTTAAGCCTTTAATAAATGTTCGTATGGGTCAGGGCCTAGAATTGAAGTCAAGAAGGTTTCATTCTCTGACCTTCGCTACGAAAGATCTCATAAGAGCGTATTGCCTTGTAGATCTCCTGGAGATGCTCGCTATTGTCATCTGTGGCTGCTTTGTGTGCAAATATGAAACTCCTGTCGTCGCACATGCTGCAGCGGTAGGTCTTTTTCTCCAGGTAGTTTGCACAAGTCATGTGGATCAAACAAAATAGGCCCTTATTCCTCTCTGTCAGCTTATGTACCATCTCCATCTCATCATTGTTGCAGAAACTTATCTGCCGACAGGTCCACACAGGATCCATTGAGACCCGAATGTACTCTGAGAAAGAAACAGTTTAAGTGTCAGCACTGTTCAGTATTACACAAGAGTTACATTTAGCGTTAAATGATTACAATCACAAGGATTTCTTGCTGGTGATCAGGATTAACAACAATTCTTTATTTGCTCAAAATTATGCCATGCTTTGGATGTTTTGGAAATGTAAATATTTTATCTAGTGCTATCAAAAATACTTTTACCACTGCGTTAATTCAACAATCCTTATGTTTTCTTAAGAATGAATCAATGAAGTACTTAAGAATGAATCAATGAAGTACTTAAGAATGAATCAATGAAGTACATTGGAAGAGAGAGAGAGAGAGAGAGAGAGACTTATAATTTCCTACCTTTGCAGCTGTTCTCACAGTAACAGGTCTGGGTTAATGAGACGTTCCTGGGCTTTGAGGCACACTTGAAGATGCCACTCTAAACAGTGATCTTAGGGGGATTGTGAGCTCATTTTCACTCATATGAGGCAGCATGTGTTTCAGCATCTCTAATGGTGAAGGTTGTGGCCATAGCAGAGGCATATTTCACCACCGTCTCCTCAAGTGGCTCCATTGTCTGCATGTTGGCTAAAGCTAGACAAGATTTAAAAAAGCAATAAGTGCATTGCTGAGGTAAGACTTGTTTAAAAAAAAGGAATGTGCTTCATTGATGAAAGTTAAACGTTCACCCAATCGCCTGCCATCCATCCCCCCGGATGACACTGCAGCTTTATCAGCGAGCCTGTAATACAGTTCCAGTTTCTCAGATTACTGTTAAGTAATCCACTTATGTATTTGGTTGTCACTCATTGTGTTCAGATGAATTCAATCACTACAAAAAACTACAATACTGTAAAAAAAAATAAAAAATTGAACTGAATGCATTTACATCTGATTTACATCGTCACGATAGCACACATTCTCAAGCTGACTGATCCTCCCTTGAGGCACTAAGGTTGAAAGAGGCAGCATGGAGTACAGTTTGGTTGCTACATCACATGAAACAATCCCTAGGTAGTCCATCGACAGGTCTGCAGCCAGATACACTTTCTCTCCGGACACTGTTAATAGTTAACAAAAGATTAATATTTACTAAACATTAAAGTAACACTGTGTAGGAAAACACTTCTTACCTCTGTATTCTTTTCTCAAAGGAGTCTGCTCAAACTCGTACAAGACTCTTCCTGTAGCTACACCTATAGAGATACTCCTATAGGACACAAACAGGACTAGTCAAAATGCTGTGTGTGTAAATGATAATTGAGGTGTTTGTTTGGAACACTCCACGCTGTGACTTACGAAACACTGTCGATTTCTTTGCGGCACGTCTCATGTATCCGGTAGGCAGCCTGCAGTGCTTGAGCAGTCTTATCCTGTCTCTTATCCCCAGGTAAGCCAACGGCACACACAAATATACAGCCCTGAAATTCAATGGCAGATCCAGAGAAATGATTGAGTCTGATGTTCTGATTCAGCTTTACAGTGGTAACAACTGGTGTCTGGGTTTGCTCTGAAGGTCAAAACGTATATGTTACTTTTCCTTTAAACTCTGTAAAATTATCAACTGTGAACCCAGCTAAATGTCTGCTACTGTCTCAAGAAGCAAGAGGATCTTGTTTTACTTATAATGTATTTGTCAGGAAAGCTCATACAGCCACTGTTCTTTTTCGCAGAGCGACCGTCAGTAGCAGCTCAAGGTCAACTGATGGGTGAGCACCGACAACGTCTGGTGGATCTCGATGAAAGGATTAGCAGACCCTTGCCACTGCTCTGGCACCACCAGCCCACTCACTAGCTGCTAGCTATTTCGACAGTAAATAGGGGCTGATGGACCAGCAGAAGATAACCGCCTTCCCCTGCTCCCTAAAAGATTGGGTCACGGCGATGTGGTATCAATTTGGCAATCAGCTGAATTCGTAGGACAGGTTCATAAAGCTCTCCCAGCGTGCATCAGAGGGAAAGGAAATCAGGGAACAGCTGCTCAATGTGACCCAAGGCACTGGCACATGGCTGAGTATCAGTACTCTTGAGATCTACACACTTGCAGCCGGCAACGACTGGAATAATCCAGCTCTGAAAGCTGTTTTCCAGTGGGGTTTGAACATCAACGTCCTGACCTGTAGCGATGAGAAGCTGACTCTTGATTTTCTCGTCGACTTTCCCTGTTGCCTGGACCACCTGCTTTTAAATCAGCCACTTGCATGTAGAAACGAGCTTCTGGTAAGACCAAGCAGCACGTCCAAACCCATGCAGCTGGCGCGCGAGAGCAATAATATTAGATCACCACTACTGGCTGAGCCCGAAAAATATATTCACTATAGTAGACCTCAAAAGTGCGTATAATCTGATATGGCGCCAGGATGAAGATAAGAGGAAGACGGCCTTTATCGCCAACTCTGGGCACTATGATTATTGCATCATGCCATATGGCACCTATCATATCACAGTCATACCGTATCTCAGTTTCCCAGGAGGCAACATGAACTACAAACATGGCCGCTGAGGACAACACTTCCCATACATGCACGCACTTGCCTTAACCGGAGTTCTAACCACGCATACCTGCACCCAATCACACAAACATGCATTCACAGCATAAAGAAAACTTTCGGAACATTCAAACGGCACAAAGCAAATGTTCAGTTGGCTTGTTCTCTGCCGTTCTCCAAGCCATTTTATTCGTATTTTGCCAGTGACTTTGCCCATTGTTTCTGCTGTTGACCCCGATTTTCTGCCATGCCTAGTTTTGTTTGTTTGCCTGATCACCTGACCCCTGCCTGTTTAATGACCATGAACTTTGCCTTTCCCCTTTGAATTATCGACAATGATCTGCATACCTACACCTGCTTCTGTCTCCGTGACAGCACCCCTTTGGTGTTCCATTGTCACATAAATGAAGTCCTACAGTTATGCTGGGAAGATAAATCATTGCCTAAATTAATGACATCCTAAAAATACTCTCCTTCGTTCAAAACGCAAGTATGTCCACCAAGTACTCTAGTGCCTGTTACATTACCAAGGGAGATAAATGAGAATTTCACAAACAGAAAATCTAATTCCTGGGGTAAATCATTAGCCCTGAAGGAATTACCATTGGCCGAGCTACAGTGCATCCAGTGCCATTTTTATCCAGAAAGTTATCCCCCACAGAGCAGAACTATGACATTGGAAAATGTGAGCTACTGGCTGTAAAGTTCTGCAAGTACTGGTGGCCAAATAGATTGCACAGCCTGTGCCCAAGCCAAAGTCCCTCGTGCTCTACCTGCAGGTAAACTTTTACCTTTACCTATGCCACAACTTCCTTGGTCCCATCTGGCAGTAGACTTCATCACTGATCTCCCAGAATCTCAAAACCTTATTCCTTTGCATGGATAACCCACATGCTTTGCCACAGCTGTACTACTGTTCAGCTAATTGTTTTGATATTATGGTGTCGTGGAGTAGTCCGCGACTGAGACACAGTTTATGTTAAGAGTCTGGTCAAGCTTTATGGAAAAACTGGGGTAACCATAAGCCTAATGTCTGGCTCTGACTGAGACTTGGATCCATACTGAGAACACTGCCACACCAGGTGCCCTGGCCTCCAACTTCAACTTCTCCCATACCTCATGCCCCAACAGACGAGGGGGTGGTACAGGTTTGCTTCTCTCAAAAACATTTAAATTTACCCGTCTTCCTCCCTTTTGCTCATACACTTCCTTTGAATTTCATGCTGTTACAGTCACTGACGCTGCCAAAATGCACTTTCCTGTTGTTTACCGTCCTCCAGGTCAACTGGGGAAGTTCATCAATGAATTTGAAACGCTACTGTCCACCATCCCAGATGATGGAACTCCTCTTCTGGTCCTTGGTGATTTCAACATTCATCTAGACAAGCCACATACAGCTGACTTTCTTGCTCTCCTTCCCACATTTGACCTCAAGCAGTTCACCACACCAGCAACCCACAAAGCCGGCAAACAGCTTGACCTCATCCTCACACATAATTGCACCACACATAATCTTCTCATTACTCATCTCCACACCTCTGACCATTTCTTTATCCAGATCTCTATTTCTCTCCGCTCACCCCTTCACTGTCTCCTCCTTCTATCTCTTTTTGTCGCAATCTTCGCTCCCTTTCCCCCTCACATTTCTCACAACCTTACTTCCAACATTGTCACAACCTTACTTCCCTCGAACAGCCACCTTTCCTCACTTGACTTAAACACCGCAACCGACATGCTATGTTCCACCTTAACATCTTCTCTTGACAGCATATGCCTCCTAACCTCCAGACCTGCTGGTATCACCCTCTAGTCCTTGGCTCTCAGAAGCTCTGCGTAACAACGGGCCAAACTAAGAGCTCCTGAAAGGAAATGGCGCCAAATCAAACAATCCAATTGACCTGACCAATTACCAGACACTTCTCTCCTTTTTCCAATAGCATCTCCATTGCTAAAGCCACATACTTCCAAGATAAGATTGGTAGTTCTCCCAACACCCGCATTCTCTTCAAAACCTTTTCCTCTCTTCTCTGTCCTCCTCCTCCCACTTCCCTACCTCTCTCACTGCAGATGACTGCCACTTTCTTTTCCAGCAAGGTTACATCAAGCAGGAACCAGTTCTCAACCCCAGACATGCATAGACCGACTCACAACTGGCGTTCCACAGGGGTCAGTTCTAGGTCACACCTCTTTCTACCTACACTACATCTCTCGGGCAGGTGATTTAGTCTCATGGCTTCACAAAACACTGCTATGCTGATGACACCCAGCTCTATTGGTCCTTCCAGCCTGACGATCCATCCGTCTCTGCACACATCTCTTCTTGCCTGTCGGACATCTCGGTCTGGATGAAGGAACAACATCTTAAGCTTAACCTGGGAAAATCTGAGCTTGTCATCCCAGCCTGTCCCTCAATCAACCAACTGAACCTCACTGTACAGCTCAGCTCACTCACACTCATGCCAACCAGGACGGCCAGGAACCTTGGGGTGATTCTTGATGACAGCTTGACCTTTACAGACCATATCTCAGCAACTGCAAGGTCCTGTAGGTTCATCCTGTACAACATCAAGAAAATCCAACCCTACATCACCAAACAGGCTACACAGATAATAGAACCAGGCTCTTGTTATCTCTAAACTGGACTACTGCAACTCACTGCTTTCAGGCCTCCCAGCCAGCTCCATCAAACCCCTTCAGATGATTCAGAATGCTGCAGCGCACCTCGTCTTAAACCAGCCTAAGACAACACGTCACACCCCTCTTCATCTCCCTCCACTGGCTTCCTGTAGCTGCCCGCATCAAGTTCAAGGCCTTGATGCTCACCTACAAGACCTTGTCAGGAACAGCACCCTCCTACCTCAACTCTCTCCTGAAGGCCTACATTCCCTCTCGCAATCTGCGATCGATTAGCGACCGACGTTTAGTAGTTCCCACTCAGCGTGGCGCAAGGTCCCTTTCCAGAACCTTCACGCTAACCGTTCCTCGGTGGTGGAATGCACTTCCAATCTCAATCCGGACTGCAGAATATCTCACCATCTTCAAAAAACAGTTAAAGACCCACCTCTTCCGTGAACACCTAACCAACTAAAAAAAAAAAACCAAAACAAACAAAGAAAACAAACACAACGCACTTACACCTCTACTCTGTGCACTTTGCTTCCTCTGGTATTCAATTAATGGATTTTGTATAGTAGGACTACTTGTATTGTTCTCTGCTTGATATATCGCTTTGCTTATTTGTAAGTCGCTTTGAATAAAAGCATCTGCCAAGTGAATAAATGTAAATGTAACGTCGGTCTATCTCACACAGGCTAATGGACAGGTGAAGGGGGCTAATCAGAAGATAGCTTGGTTTCTCTGAATGTTCTGTGCCCAAAATCAAGGAGACTAAGCCTAGTTCGTACCATGGGCAGAATATGCCCAGAACTCACTGAGACATTCAGCTATGCAACTCGCAGCATTCCAGCGCATGTTTGGTTACCACCTTCCCGCATGTCCTTGGAATGCTAAGCCTACCAACTCTCCAGCCATTGATGAGTGGTTTAAAGCAGAGTGAACAGGTATGAGAGAGCACACACCAATGCCTTGAACAGGCCCAGATCAACAAGAAAAATGCCGACCAACTCAATGGAGAAACAGCATTAACCAAGAGATCAATCATGTCTGACTAGCCACCATAGACTTATGCACGTTGGTCTCTACAAAATCTTGAAGCAAGTTATCAAAGTCACGTACAAACTCAACCTACCACAACATTACCGTACTGCACCATCTTATGTCTCAGGTCTGAAACCCATCGTGTAGAGACAACTGGCCACTGACATTCTCTCAACTACTCCACCAGAACCACTTGAGATTGAACGTCATCCAGCTTACGGTCATACTCAACTCCCACCGCAGAAACGGCTAACTTGAGTACCTCAACGAATGATAGAGGTTTTATCCTGAAGAACATTGCTGGATCCCAGCTCACAACATCCTTGATCCCAGCCTATGCCAATAATACCACGTCAGACACCCAAAGCTCCCAGAGTCTCGCCTGAGGAGGAGGTCAAGAAAGAACAGTGCTCCCAGAGTGAGCCTTTCAGGGAGGACTTATCAGGAAAACTACAACAGCCACAGAGACCTGTGTTTCCCAGAACACATCACGCACGGCCTACGAATATGGCCGCAAAGGACTACACTTCCCAACAATCGCATACCAGAGAACAATCATAACTCACAGTATTTAAGGGACTCTGATTCACATTCTCATTGCAAAGTAACACTCAGTGTGTTTGCAGTACACATCAATATGTGTGACATCACTGTAAGTGTATGTTCCCACAGGATCTGCCATCACCCTTCCCCTCAGGAGTCAATATGTTCAGTATAGCCGTCAGGTGCAGTGAAGCTGGAGTCTATGACAATTTGTTTTTGTGATCCAGTTTTGTCCGGGGCTGTATGGTTTGCCCATCGCATTGCACCACTATGCTTGTTTTGGGATTACAACCTTGCCTACGCATTTGGATTTGTTTGCCTGTGTTTCTTAAATAAATTCTCTCTCTGCATTTGCATCCATATCCGCTTACCAGTTGTGACAGTAGTAACTAAGACTTGGGAAAACTTACCTCGTCAAAAAAGAAGACATTGCAGATTTCTCCACGGCAGCTGAACATTTGCTCTGCAATAATTTCATTGCCTTTATGACGACTGAATGCCAAATCCGTCCGAGTATGGACGAATTGCAGATTAACAAACATGATGGTAGCAGGCCATATGTCTGGCAGGGTTGCCCATTGCCAGTTTTCATGTATCTAATGGAAAAAAAATTGAAGAACTCAGTCCGATTCTCCATGGACAGTTGTGGTGCCAATGCAGTTAGAACACAAAGCCTGTCTTATGAAATACCTGAGCCTATATGTTGCCTACACCAATGACCAATTCTGACTAAGAATATGTACTGTACGACCATCTAACATACTGATTCTGATACATTCTTGCCTCAAATAGTACTCACCTTGTTCAGGGCTGTTCGCATCATAAACTTACGGATGACGCTGTCTCTCTCAACATTTGTTAATAGGTATGCTTTTCTCAGGTTTCCTAAAGAAAACATTTAAATTGATTTATTTAACAGTAGAAATCTACATATTAAAAGCTGTGTGGAAAAAAAGTGTCTTACTGGTCATATGGATGTCAATGTTGTAACGGCGCCGGTCTTCCACCGAGACACTTTGCTGTTCCTTGCTGCATCGCACCTCATGTATCAACATTTATATCATTAACATTAAGTTCAACTCGGAAGAAATAACAGTTTTAGAAAAGTTAATTCAGAAAAGTCTGCTAGATGAGGTTTAAGACCAACCTTGACAGCTTCTTCATTTTCAATATTTTCGACAGTAAGGTTTTGTCCGTCGCAGTGCCGCCATGCTTCAGGGCACAGAATGAAGGCACCATGGTCCAGCAGCGCCTCAGCGATCGTATCTCTTCCACAGCCGGGCCAATGACAACACAAACCTGACTCTCTTCATCTCCTAGTCTCATTTTGGCGAACTTCCCAGCTGATAATGCTACCACAAACAAGAACAACATGTAAATATTCTATCAAATATAAAGATGCTAAATTATGCGTATAGAATTAAACAAGCACCTATTTTGATAGGTCGACTGTGGAGTTTATACACTTCCAGAATTTTGAAAGCACATTGGACAACCTGAGATACGGTGTCACTCAGTTGCTCGCTCTCCTCCACCCACTCAGCCACAATTGTGAAATCTGCGGGTAAGATTATGTAACATTGATGTACTGTCATAGGTGCATACCTTAATTTCCGGACTATAAGCCGCTACTTTTTTCACATGCTTTGAACACTGCGGCTTAAACAATGATGCGGCTAATTTATGGATTTTTACAGGCTAACGAGTTTCATGCCGTCAAAACATTTAGCCTCGTCAAATCGGACAAATGAAATTACCCAACAGGTCACAGTGGACCAATGAAACTGTTCGAATTAAATATAACACGCTCACACTACATTCTTCAGATCAGTCGTTTTGCACTTCGTGCACACCCCTTCATCAGGGAAAATACACGAAGAAATGCATATTGGGTGACGTCATGTCTCCGCCCCGTCTTGTCATGTGTTGTCGAGTCACCACGTGTGTATTGGTATTGCCTGCAGCTGTTAGCAGTTAATAAGGCTGGTGTGTGTGTATATATACCGGGAGCCATGACACACACAACGCGGGTAATTAGATATAGAGTTAGAATTAGATAGTGAATATATTTAGAGTCTTTGTTCATGCATTTGTCTTAGTTCTTGTTCATGTTTCCTAGCCATAGCCATAGTCAATGTCTGAATTCATGTCAAGGCTAGTTAGCTTATAGCTTAGCTTGTAGCCTAGTAGCTTATAGCCTAGTAGCGGATAGTATAGCTTAGAGTTGTATAGACTTAGTTTAGAATATAGATGTAGAAGTGGTTTATAGAGTATAGATATAGAGTCTTTGTTTCAGGTCATAGTTAATGTTTAGGTTAGTTGGTTCAGTTAGCTTAGTTCATTGAGTTGGTCATGTTTTGTATTTCTTGTTTCTCTTGAGTCTGCTCTCCTGTTTCAATAAAAGCTCTCGTCCTAACTGCACTTGCATCCGTCCTGCTTCGTTTATGTCACGAATCGTGACCGTTACAACGTGGACACCTGCGGCTTATGTACAAAATTGTTTTTCTTTTTAAAATTAGTGGGTGCGGCTTATATTCAGGTGCGCTCAATAGTCCGAGAATTACGGTAAATATGTTTTCTAACAAATGACTTCCCAGAACAAAATAAAAATACCTGTGTGATGCACTACGTAACCGCCTGCAGCATGGATACCTGTAGATTCAAACAGACATTACAATCTGCTCAGTTCAAAATGTACTAAGAAATTAGTGCAGGACATACATGGAACTATGTTGGGGTAATGTGGATATGTCCTCAATCCTGTAAAAGAAAAATGTCAAGAATAAGAAAACAAGAATACTCCAGCAAAATACATTTAGTACAAACTAATTGGTCTAAAAGGGTATCTTTCTGCTCACTAATTAATGGGATAAATCTACCATCCGGCTATTGGCCATTTTTAACCAGTAAATATCTAATTACTGTTTATATTAAAATTGCAGCATTGTCCATTGTTATATTACACACAATGTGATTGATCATGTAGTCAATGTTAAGTACTACATGTAAGCAGTATGAATGTAAGTAAACAGACAGCTTATGAAAACTGATTGTTACTCTTGAGAAAATAGTCAAGCATAAGCATACAGTATAAGTGATACATTTTTTCCCTCTGAATCACCAGTAAGAATTGTTGCTACATGATATTTGAGCAGTCAAGAAAATATTTACACATAAAACCCAAGTAAACAATTGGACAGCCAGGCTGCCCAGCTCACCGACCTTTTGTACACACGTGCAGCAAAACACCAGTCTTGAATTCTGCGGCTCGAATTCCCTTTGATGATAAAACATCGTACAACTCAGTAAGACGGACTGTTGAATTTAAAATATAAGGGTTGTCGAAATTCATGTCTGAATTTTCGTTTCGTCCAAACAAACGGTTAATGTAACCAGTGGCTGTGGAATAAGACAGTTTTCATGACAACAAGCACTTTATTTCTGAACACTTACATATTCTATATTCCACTTCTGATGCCTTCTATATTCCACTTCTCGTCAGAGGCGCGTCTGGCTTTCTTAAATTCAGCTCCAGAATTTGCCTCCAATCGCCTCTAGATGGCGCCTTGGAGCGCGCTGATATTTTACTGGAGAAATGAACTGAAAATGAATGTAAAAATGAATGAACGAGTGAATTGCTCATTAACTGTTAACACAAACGCACTCTCTGTTTAATAATCACAATTGGAAAAGAGAAAGGAAGTCGTTGTAATTTGAACTTTAACAAAATATATAATAATAATAATAATAATAATAATAATAATAATAATAATAATAATAATAATAAATCGTAAAAAGAAACCGACAGAACACAAAGCAAAGAGAAACGTTCCTGCTGGCATCTGATGGGAAGGTTGAGTAAAAGTTTTCACCCCCATCCTGTTAGCGTTTGCTCTGTTTCAAGTATGTACGTCACATGAATTGGTTCAAGCTACTTGAGATGGTTTAGTCAGACTCAGCCTGACCAGAAACCATCATATTCACCCGAGGTGCAGGTGCATCATACATGAATCATATTTCTTAAAAAAAAATTAATAATAATAATAATAATAATAATAGTTATAATAATAATAATAATAATAATAATTATTATTATTATTATTCACATGTACATAATGTTATTTGGCTATTGATTTTTTTTGGCTATTGTTACTCTGATTTAGTAGAAATCAGGATTTAGGCTAAATTTGCTAAATAACTATTGGATAACTAGTATTAATCAACTGATGATTGTAGGTCTAATGCTTTTCATGTCTTATAAGCCTATACTCTTATACAGCATGCGATAATGCATAATCCTACACCATATAAAACTATATATTACACACCTTATAGTGTGTAATTATGTATTATCCGATACTGTATAAACTCAGGGGCGCACGGTGGCTTAGTGGTTAGCACATTTGCCTCACACCTCCAGGGTCCGGGGGTTCAATTCCCATCGGGTGTGCGGAGTTTGCATGTTCGGGTACTCCGGTTTCCTCCCGTAGGCTGGTTGGCGTGTCTAAAGTGTCCATAGTGTATGAATGGGTGTGTGAGTGTTTATGTGATTGTGCCCTGCGATGGACTGGCACCCTGTCCAGGGTGTACACCGCCTTGTGCCTGATGCCTCTTGGGTTAGGCTCCAGGTTCCCCGTGACCCTGAAAAGGAGTAAGCGGTAGAAGATGGATGGATGGATTCTATACTTTAAGTTGTGCTCATTCATTCAGATTCCTTGTCGCTCAGTGTGTGGGGAGAAAGCATGATATGCTATCTCTGGTGTGGATGCTAATTCTGTGTGAGAGAGACCGAGGTTTCGTTCTCTAAGTAGTCCTCAAGAGTGTAGTTCTTTCTAGGTTCCGACATCATGGCACCAGCCTTACAGTATTTACAAACATACAGACCTCCACACTGTGTGTGTGTGTGTGTGTGTACAGTACATTTGCATGTTTAACCAGTACTGAATAGGAGTTAGCTTGTTGAGAATAGGACCTGACCAACTAATTGGCTTGCTGATCAAATTGGCTGATGTGGCTGATACGGTTCAACAAAATGATCAGTATTGGAGAAAATCTTTAAATATTCTATAGGAAACCACATTCGTAAACATGATGCTTTTTTTGAACGAGTTCATTGAATCACTTATTCATTCTGAAATAATGAAATGGTTATTACTCATAGAATGCAAGTTGTATTTTATGACAATCTTTCTTTTTAAACGACTGACATCTGTTTCATTTCTGACCATAGAAAATGATATTGGCCAACACTGTAAACAATCTGAAGGTTTAAACCTTTAATATATGTTCATATGGGTCAGGCCCTAGAATGGAAGTCAAGAAGGTTTCATTCTCTTTGGTTACAAAAGATCTCATAAGGCCGTATTGCCTTGTAGATCTCCTGGAGATGCTCCCTATTGTCATCTGTGGCTGCTTTGTGTCCAAATATGAAACTCCTGTCGTCGCACATGCTGCAGCGGTAGTCCTTTTTCTCCAGGTAGTTTGCACGTCATGTAGATTAAACAAAATAGGCCCTAATTCCTCTCTGTCAGCTTATGTACCATCTCCATTTCATCATTGTTGCAGAAACTTATCTGCCGACAGGTCCACACAGGAACCATTGAGACCCGAATGTACTCTGAGAAAGAAACAGTTTAAGTGTCAGCGCTGTTCAGTATTACACAAGAGTTACATTTAGCGTTAAATGATTACAATCACAAGGATTGTTGATGATCAGGATTAACAACAAAACTTTATTTGCTCAAAATTGTTCCATGCTTTGGAAACAAATATTTCATCCAGTGCTATCAAAAATACTTTTACCACTGCGTTAATTCAACAATCCTTATGTTTTCTTAAGAATGAATCAATGAAGTACATTGGAAGAGAGAGAGAGAGAGAGAGAGAGAGAGACTTATAATTTCCTACCTGTGCAGCTGTTCTCACAGTAACAGGTCTGGGTTAATGAGACGTTCCTGGGCTTTGAGGCACACTTGAAGATGCCCACTCTAAACAGTGATCTTATGGAGATTGATAGCTCATGTTCACTCATATGAGGCAGCATGTGTTTCAGCATCTCAATGGTGAAGGTGTGCCCAATAGCAGAGGCATATTTCACCACCGTCTTCTCACTTGGCAGCATTGTCTGCATGTTAGCTAATACTAGACAAGATTTAACAAAAGGTCATAAGTGCATTGCTGAGTAAGACTACAAAAAAGGAATGTGCTTAATTGATGAAAGTTAAACGCTCACCCAATCGTCTGACATCCATCCCCCCGGATGACACTGCAGTTTTATCAGCAAGCCTGTAATACAGTTCCAGTTTCTCAGATTACTGTTAAGTAATCCACTTATGTATCGGTTGTCTCATTGTGTTCAGATGATTTCAATCACTACAAAAAACTACAATACTGTAAAAAAAAAAAAAAATAGAACTGAATGCATTTACATCTGATTTACATCGTCATGATAGCACACATTCTCAAGCTGACTGATCCTCCCTTGAGGCACTAAGGTTGAAAGAGGCAGCATGGAGTACAGTTTGGTTGCTACATCACATGAAACAATCCCTAGGTAGTCCATCGACAGGTCTGCAGCCAGATACACTTTCTCTCCGGACACTGTTAATAGTTAACAAAAGATTAATATTTACTAAACATTAAAGTAACACTGTGTAGGAAAACACTCCTTACCTCCACATTCTTTTCTCAAAGGAGTCTGCTCAAACTTGTACTTGACTCTTCCTGTAGCTACCCCTATAGAGATACTCCTATAGGACACAAACAGGACTAGTCAAAATGCTATGTCTGTAAGTGTGTAAAATGATAACGAGGAGTTTGTTTGGAACACTCCACGCTGTGACTTACGAAACACTGTCGATTTCTTTGCGGCACGTCTCATGTATCCGGTAGGCAGCCTGCAGTGCTTGAGCAGTCTTATCCTGTCTCTTATCCCCAGGTAAGCCAACGGCACACACAAATATACAGCCCTGAAATTCAATGGCAGATCCAGAGAAATGATTGAGTCTGATGTTCTGATTCAGCTTTACAGTGGTAACAACTGGTGTCTGGGTTTGCTCTGAAGGTCAAAACGTATATGTTACTTTTCCTTTAAATTCTGTAAGACTATCAACTGTGAACCCAGCAAAATGTCTGCTACTGTCTCAAGAAGCAAGAGGATCTCGTTTTACTTATAATGTATGTCAGGAAAACTCCCACAGGCACTGTTCTGTTTCCTAGAATAACCGTCAGTCACAGCTCAAAGTCAACTGATAGGCAAGCACTGACAACATCTGCTGGATCTCGATGCAAGGTTTAGCATACTCTCGCAGACCCTTGCCACCACTCTGGCACCACCAGCCCACTCACTAGCTGCTAGCTTGCTAATACCTCAGCCAGACAAGTATGCACGAGGAAAGGCTTTCTGCTATAGTGTTCCCTCTATTTGGAGAGTAAAGAGGGGCTGACAGACCAGCAGAAGATAACTGCCGTCCTTGTCCTCCTAAAAGACTGGGTCACGGCGATGTGGTATCAAGGAGGCGATCAGCTGAATTCGTACGACAGGTTCATAAAGCTCTTCCAGCATGCATTTAACCATGCATCAGAGGGAAAGGAAATTGAGGATCTGCTCAACGTGACCCAAGGCATTAAGCACATGGCTGAGTATCAGTACTCTTGAGTTCCGCACTATTGCAGCCAGCTGGAATAATCCGGCTCTGAAAGCTGTTTTCCAGTGGGGTTTCAACGTCGATGTCCTGACCTGTAGAGATGAGAAGGTGACTTTTGATTTTCTCATCAACTTGCCAAATTTGCCTTTTTTCTTCTGCTTTTTTGTGCTGTTCCAATGCACTTAAAGGTAATAAACATGTGTATACCAAAACATTTGTCATTGCAACAAATGGTGCATTTTTTGGAAAAGTTCCAGAGGTGCCAATCATCCATGACTGTATGGCCATACTCAACTCCCGCCACAGAAACAGCAAACTTAAGTAACTCAACAAATGGGAGGGGTTTGATCCTGAGGAACATTGCTGGATCCCAACTCACAACATGTTTGATCCCAGCCTATGCCAATAATACCACGTCAGACACCCAAACCTCCCAGAGTCTCACCTGAGCGGGAGGTCTAGAAAGAACAGTGCTCCCATAGTGAGTCCTTCTGTGAGGGCTTCTGTCAGGAAAACTCCTACAGCCACTATTTCCCCTGAACACATCACAGCCTACGGATATGGCCACAATGGACTACACTGCCCAACAATCGCACACCTGAGAACAAATCATACCTCACGGTATTTAAGGGACTCTGATTTGCATTCTCATTGCAAAGTAACACTCAGTGTGTTTGTGGTACATCAGTGTGGACAGTGGGCAAGTCATAAAGACTTACATGGGAAGATAGATGCTCCCATCCTTCACGAGCCTCCCAGCTATGGGTAAATAGTAAAGACTGGACTTGGTGCTTTAAGAGCATGGTGAGTCACAAAGGTCATCAAGGTCATCCACTGCACTCAACTCTGACTCCAGCCATCTTGACCTTGTCTTGCTGTTGGACCCAGATGGTTTTGGGCGAGAGTGTGAGGTCGATGAAATGCGCAACTTTTCCACACTTTAAACCAAGTCAAAGCGCAAGTCATTTTGTCATCTACCATCCATCCCAACCTCCAAGTCCAGTGGTGACAGGCTTGGGTACACTGGGAGCTGTAGCCGCAACCCTGCACACAGGCGGCCCAGGAAATATGGTTGTTCTTCTTGAAAGGGAGCAGCAGTGAAGTCCGGCAGCCCCCTGAGTGACTGAGCAGACCTATGTAAGATCGCACTGCTCACCTCCAGGTGTGAGGAAGGGGCAAGAAAAAGTGCCCTAAACATTGCCTGTTCCAAAATTTCCCTAACCAGCTTACCGTGGCTGGTGGGGGCCTTAATCAAGCGGTCAAAACACAAAGAACATTCTCTCACCTTTGGTGCATGGAATGTGTGCACTCTCATGAACAAGCATGACATGGACAGACCCCAGAGGAGAACCGCTCTGATAGCAGATTAACTATTCAGATACAACATCAACATTGCGGCCGTGAGTGAGACCCACCGCACAGGCGAAGGTGAACTTTGTGAAAGGGGCTCTAATTACACCTTTTTCTGGAGTGGTCGAGACAACGACGATAGCCGTGAAGCTGGTGTCGGTTTTGCACTAAAATCAGATTTAAAAAAAGCTGATTGGCAAGTTGGCAGGCCTTCCCAAGGGAGTCAATGACAGGCTCGTGAGCATGAAACTCCCCCTCCTGTCATGGAAGAAAGCACCTTTACAATCATCAGCTGCTATGATCCAACCATGACCAACCCAGATGAAGTGAAGGCCAAGTTTTACGAGGTCCTCCAATGTCATCACTGATGTTCTTAGAACGGAAAAGCTCGCCATTCTAGGCAACTTTAATGCGAGAGTTGGCAATGATAGCTCTGCCTGGGATGGAGTGCTAGGAAAGCACAGAGTGGGTCACTGCAACAGTGAACCATCAATGAGGCAATCAGATGTCTCCCCCAAATACCCATCAATGAAGCACTGGATGATCCTCCAACCTTGCTTGGGATCCAGAAAGCGATACGTCTCCTCTCCAGTGGCAAAGTGCCCGGCTCAGACTCCATCCCAGCAGAGGTCTACAAGGAAGGAGGCACAGCTTTAACACAGAGGCTTCATCAGCTCTTCCTACTGATGTGGCAACAAGAGACGACCCCCCAGGATTTCAAAGAGGCCTCCATCATTCATTTGAACAAGAGCAAAGGAAACCGCCAGTCCTGTGACAATCACCATGGTATATCTTTAATATCCATCTCAGGCAAGATTCTTGCCCGGGTTCTGCTGAACCGCCTGATAGCTCACCTCGACCAAGGGCTTCTACCAGAGAGCCAGTGTGGATCTCCGGAAAGAGTGCGGTACCATCAACATGGTGTTTGCAGCACGGCAGCTACAAGCGAAATGTATAGAACAGAACGCCGACCTCTTCTTTACCTTCGTCAACCTGACCTAGGCCTTTGACACTGTCAGCAGAGAAGGCCTTTGTAAAATCATAGCCAAGTACGGATGCCCAAGGAAGTTCATAGCCATGGTGCATCAGTTCCATGACGGCATGCAGACAAGAGTCCAAGACAATGGAGAACAGTCTCAGCCATTCCCACTTTCCAATGGCGTCAAGCAGTGTTGTGTCCTGGTGCCGACCCTGTTCAGCCTCATGTTCTCCGCAATGCCGACTGACGCCTTTAGAGACGGTAATGTTTGGATAGGCATCAAGTACCGCACAGATGGTAATATTTTCAACCTCAGGAGGCTCCAAGCGAAAATCAAGGTTTCGACACACATCAGGGACTTCCTCTTTGCTGATGACATTGCCCTTAACGCTAGAACAGAAACAGACATGCAACTCAGCGTGAACAGGTTCTCCAGTGCCTGCACAAACTTTGGTCTCACCATCAGCACCAAGAAGACTGAGGTCATGCATCAGCCAGCCCCAGGGAAGCCCTATACAGAGCCCAACATCACGGTCACTGTTTTCAGTTAATGTCTGCATTGTGAGAGCCAGCTTAGCTTTCAGGTGACTGAATGCCAAGGTTTGGAACCGAAGAGGTATCATCATCCAGACTAAGCTGAAAGTGTACAGGGCAGTTGTGCTCCCCACACTGCTGTATGCATGTGAAACATGGACAGTGTACCAACGTTGTGCCAGGAAACTGAACCATTTTCACACCACCAGTCTCAGGAAAATCTTTGGCATCAAGTGGCAGAGGAAAGTCCCAGAAACTGTGGTTCTAAATCAAGCAGGCCTCCCTAGCATCTTCCCTATCTTGATGATGACCCAGCTATGCTGGACAGGACATGTAGTATGCATGACAGATCAGCTTCTACCAAAGAGACTCTTCTATGGCGAGCTCCAGCAAGGCCAGCGTTGCCAATGAGGTCAAAAGAAACGCTTCAAAAGATACCCTCAAAGCCTCACTGAAAGCGTTTTACATCAATCCTGCCTCCTGGGAACAGACTGTACTGGATCGTGACGCCAGGTGTTCCTCCATCCACAAGGGCTCTTTGCTGTGCGAGACTAATCGGACAGCTACTGCTGAACGAAAGAGGCTAGCCAGAAAATCCCATGCCAGCAGCCCTCCCGAAGACATCCACCTGATCCCCTGTCCCACCTGCCATAGGGCTTTCCATGCAAAGATTGGCCTGACCAGCCATCTATGCACATATCATCTCTGATGACAAAATGGTTTTCGTCGCTACGACGGACAACCAAAAGTACATCAATATGTGTGACATCACTGTAAGTGTATGATCCCACAGGGTCTGTCGTCACCCCGCCCCCCGGGAGTCAGTATGTTCAGTATAGCGGTCAGGTGCAGTGTACATGGTTGTCAGTAAAGCCACAACTTATGAAGCTGGAGTCTATGACAATTTGTTTCACATTATATGAGTCAACAGTGTTTGTATCTGACTTACCAAGGTATTGACTGTTTATTGCTATTCTGGTTTTGATTGCCCTTTCCCTGGTTCTTGTGATCCAGTTTTGCCTGGGGCTGTATGGTTTGCCCATCGCATTGCACCACTATGCTTGTTTTGGGATTACAACCTTGCCTACGCATTTGGATTTGTTTGCCTGTGTTTCTTAAATAAATTCTCTCTCGGGGACTTCCGGCTGAGTGACAAATGGAGTAGGTTGCAACTTTCGGGGCTCCTGACAACTATTAATATTAAATGATAGGCACTGTGTTTGGTAGCATTTGTGTTTGTAAGTCTTGTTTAACACCGAAACTTCTAGTTTAATGTCTAAAATGCGGCAAAATCCAAAGGCCGAATGCTTTGGCTCCTACAACTCTGCCCTCCCACGCTGCATCCCGCCCGTAGTGACCCCTCTATGCCCGCTATCCCCCGGTTTCAAGGATGAGCTCCTCGCTGCGTCCCCATGAAATGGCGGCCATTTTAAATCTGAGCTCAGGTGGCCTTGGGTGAAAACTTAACATCGATAGGAGAACAGACCGTAAAGCGAAGGCATATTACGTTAATCAGAGGTGAGCACTGAAATACAGTGGGCGAAATGGAACTCCACTGTGCACACTACCTACTAAAGTGGATGGAACAAGGTCAACGCCACAGGGGATCGTAGGTGTCCCTGAAGACTCGACCTGTGCGTCTACACCGGCAGCCGTTTCACTCTGCTTAAGGAGGTTTTGGGCTGGACAAAGAGCCACTTTTGGACCGCGTTCACCGCACTCTGCAGCCGAGGCCCAAACCCGTGACGCCCGGCCTATAATCGCCCGACTCCATTACCACGCGGACTGTGTGGACATCCTGGCGGGCCAGAGCCTAACACGGGTGAAGGTTGGTGACATGGTCATCTCTATCTTTCCGATCATACCGAGGTAGCCCGCGCTCGTGCTGCCTTCAATGACTGCGCCGCCAGCTCCGTGAGATACCGGGAATACGGTTGGTCTGCTTTATCCGGGCGCCTCCGCGTTACACACGCGGAATCGAGAGGGGTTTAAATCGCGGAGGGCCGCCGGGTGTTTATTAAACACTGATCAAGTGAGAACACTGATAATCCGTCTCCAGAAGTGAAATGGACCACTACTGACTCTACAACACATGAGGGAGTATTGACTGTTTATGTGCCTTGACATTTATCTTCGTTGTTTGCAGGGGGCCTGGGGGTTTATTACTATCGGGTCAACAGCTGTTAGCTTTCCTGTTGGGGATTTGACTCCTTGTGGAGTCTGCACTGGGTTCTCCATCTTTGGGGATGACGCGTAAGTGCAATGGGGAGGGGGTGGGATGGGGTGGTTCACTGTATGTTTGGAGTGTGTTTTCTTTTGGTTTGGTTTATCACTTACTTTTATTGTATTTATTTTTCTTTTTTTCTTTTCACTTTTTACTTTTTCTTATTTTATCTTTTTTTGTTTTTCCCTTGTTTCTGTCCTCAGTCTCACCATTCTCCCTGCAAAAAAAACGAAAACTTAAAAAACCGTTATTAAGTATAACGTAGCATTCACACAACTCAGCCGAAATACCCTCAGAATATTCTTTCTTTCGCGTGCATAAGTCCCAGATATTTCTAACAACTTACCAAAGTGCGATGGTAAATACACCCTATTATTTCGACCAGCCCTTCTCTAGCCCCCCAATATCAACACGTGGAGTTAACCTCTAACACAAATTACACACATTCACCAAATTATGAAATCAATAGAACGCTGACATCTGTCCTGCTGTGGGAATCACTAAAAGCATACTTCGGGGCCAAATAATTTCCTACTCTGCACATCTGAACAACACTCGTATGGCAAACTACATGAGCTATCGCGTAGAATTAGACGAACTAGATAGGCAATTGGGCGTCTCTGGTCCCTCTTCTGCTTTACTAAAGATCGGGTTGTATTGCAGGCTGAATTTGACCTTATTACATCGGTGGATGCAGGCGCCTTCTGCTACGTTCGCGTTCCACATATTATGAACATGGTGACAAACCGAGCCGACTCTTGGCCCA
Source organism: Ameiurus melas (assembly GCA_012411365.1). NCBI lineage: Eukaryota > Metazoa > Chordata > Actinopteri > Siluriformes > Ictaluridae > Ameiurus > Ameiurus melas. The sequence continues at coordinate 31,067,670 of CM022756.1, forward strand.
TCAATTGAGACGTCAAGCTGCCTCACGAATAATCCCTCAAATAAAGGTTCATCTGGCAACTCCACAGGACCCCAATACCATTAATTCAGTCTTCCGCTCATTCTATTCTTCTCTGTATTGTCTGCTTTCCAGCTGGGACTCTGATATGAATGCTTTCTTAACGGTCTCAATTTCCCTACCATTAACCAAAGTTGCTAAAGATCTTGACTCTCCATTAACTTTAGGAAATCAACCTAGCCGTGAATAGCATGCAAAACAATAAAGCTCCTGGCCCTGATGGATTCCCGGTAGAATTTTTCAAAAATTTGAATCTAAACTGTCCCCTATATTGCACTCTGTATATAGGGAATCGCTGCAGAGTGGCGCTCTCCTCTTACTTCGACAAGCCTCTATAAATCTACTTTTAAGAAACAAAGACCGAATCTCTGCACTCTTACAGACCCTCTCTTTGATAAATGTAGATGCTAAGATTCTTGCTAAGGCTTTGGCTAATCGTTTGGAAAAATTCTCCATCATAGTTTAGGAGAACAAACTGGATTTATAAAAGGCGTCAGTTATTTTATAACGTCCGCACCCTTTTTGAACATTATCTACTCCAAATGCTCTACTACTTCCCCAGTGGTAATCTCAGTCGATGCTGAAAAAGCATTCGACAGGGTTGAATGGGACTACCTGCTTACAGTATTGCACAAATTTGGATTGGGGGACACATTTATTTCTTGGATCGCCTTCTGTATACATCCCCGCAAGCTAGTATCTCCACTAATGGTATCCAGTCAACTTATTTTACTTTATCCCGTGGCACTCGACAGGGTTGTCCCTTGTCTCCTTTACTGTTTGCGTTAGCTATAGAGCCCTTGTCAATTTATCTGAGGTCCTCCTCCTCTTTCACTGGGATATCTCCGGTTGGGCATGGAATTTAAACTTTCTCTTTATGCGGATGATTTATTACTGTATGTTTCCAACCCATGTCAATCTCTACCTGGAATTCTGTCCTTTCTCCAAAGATTTGGCTCGTTTTCAGGTTATAAAGTTAACGTTTCCAAGAGTGAGTGCTACCCGGTTAATACTTTGGCATTACAAATGACTCAATCTGATATTCCCTTCAGAATAGGCCCTCTGGTTTTAAGTATTTAGGAATTAACATAACCAGGTCTCTGACTTCTTACTCTACTAACTTCTCCCCATTGATGTCTGAAATCAAAACTGACTTTCAGCGATGGAGGTCTTTACCTCTGTCGCTGATAGGAAGGATGTAACACTAAAATGAATATCCTGCCTAAGTTCCTCTTTTTGTTCCAATGTCTCCCTCTATTCTTATCAAAGCGATTTTTAGACTATAGATCAGGAATTTCTAGCTTTTGTGGTGTGGTAAGACACCCAAATAAGTAAGTCTATGCTCAGAGATGTAAGCTCAATTCTGGACTCTCTCTCCAAATTCAGTTGTATTACTGGGCATCACATATTCATAAAATCTTATTTTGGTTGAGACCAAGCCAATCCCCATGGTGTACATTAGAGGTACATTCATGCGGCTCGTCCTCTCCAATGGCTCTGCTCACCTCTTCCACTTCTACCAACTTCTCTGGCTTTACAGACAACCCTGTGGTTCGTGCAACTCTAAAAATTTGGTACCAGTTCAGGAAGAATTTCAAATTTGTCTCCGCGTCTCCTTAACTCATTAGGAAAAATCACTCATTCAACCGGCAATATCAGCCCACATTTGCTATCTGGCATGACAAAGTCTCAAAACTTTCAAAATCTCTATAAGGGGGGCTTTAGTAGTTTTGCAATCTGTCGGCAATTTCAACTTCCACCGTCACATCTTTCGTTATCCAAGTTAACATTGTGCAAAATCGTTTTCCTACCTTTCCTCCTTACCCCTAATCCAACTGTGGGATGATTTTTCTTGTCTGATCCTCTTCAGAAATCTCGTATTTCAGAATTTACAATAAACTTCTATCCCACGACAGCTCACCTATCATTAAAATCAAGGTTGCTTGGGGGGGGCGAATGGGGGCTGACACTACATGAAGACTGGTGGGACGGTGCCCTTAGCAAGATCCACAAGAGCACAGTTTGTGCCGTCTTCTTGATACAGTTTAAGGTGTTACACAATTCATTTCTCAAAACACTCTGTCACAATTTATCCACCGTCATTGACCGCTGTGATAAATGTCACGCCCTCCCTCAATCTCACTCACATGTTCTACTCTTCCCATTGTTATTCTCCTTTTGGCAGAATTATTTGTGCACCAAAATACTGCATTACTGTTAAACCCTCTCCCCATATTGATATTTGGTACCAGATTATGACAGGTACAATTCACCAATTAGATCTCTTGGGTTCACTTCCTTAATAGCAAGACGGTCTTCTTTTCATTGAAATCCACGACCTCAGTACCAGGGCTTAGGATGTTATGTCTCTTCTGAAGTTGGAAAAGATTAGGTACTCTCGGGGCCGATTCTGGCAAGTTTCACAGAAAGTGGCAGCCTTTCTTAACTTTCTTCAAATCTTTGCCATCTTTGCCTTCAGATTGAGAGTATACCACCCCCTCCCCCAGTTTATTTTGGTTAGTTTAACTATTTTGTTTATCATATTTTTTATTTCATTCTTTTATTTATTTATTTATTTTTATTTTTTTTCTTATTGTTTCTTTTCTTCTCTCCATCATTTTTGTTTTTTATTATTTATTTTTATTACTTTTATCTTAGTTTCTATTTGGTGAGTTTGGACGTATGCATGTGTTCTAATTTGTAAAAAAAAAAAAGGGGAGGGTTGGCTCCCAATTTGTCTAGTCACTGAGACGACACAAATTTCTGTGCCTTCTTTATTTTATTTTATTTTTTCTCTTCTCCTCGTATGCTGGGGTCCAGTGCACTAAAGTCTGTTTGTTTGTCTTTCCAATGTGCCATCTCTTCCAATAAAATATATAAAAAAAAAAAAAAATTCTCTCTCTGCATTTGCATCCATATCCGCTTACCAGTTGTGGCAGTAGTAACTAAGACTTGGGAAAACTTACCTCGTCAAAAAAGAAGACATTGCAGATTTCTCCACGGCAGCTGAACATTTGCTCTGCAATAATTTCATTGCCTTTAGCCCCTGAATGCCAAATCCGTCCGAGTATGGACGAATTGCAGATTAACAAACATGATGGTAGCAGGCCATATGTCTGGCAGGGTTGCCCATTGCCAGTTTTCATGTATCTAATGGAAAAAAAATGAAGAACTCAGTCCGATTCTCCATGGACAGTTCTGGTGCCAATGCAGTTAGAACACAAAGCCTGTCTTATGAAATACCTGAGCCTATATGTTGCCTACACCAATGACCAATTCTGACTAAGAATATGTACTGTACGACCATCTAACATACTGATTCTGATACATTCTTGCCTCAAATAGTACTCACCTTGTTCAGGGCTGTTCGCATCATAAACTTACGGATGACGCTGTCTCTCTCAACATTTGTTAATAGGTATGCTTTTCTCAGGTTTCCTAAAGAAAACATTTAAATTGATTTATTTAACAGTAGAAATCTACATATTAAAAGCTGTGTGGAAAAAAAGTGTCTTACTGGTCATATGGATGTCAATGTTGTAACGGTGCCGGTCTTCCACCGAGACACTTTGCTGTTCCTTGCTGCATCGCACCTCATGTATCAACATTTATATCATTAACATTAAGTTCAACTCGGGGGAAATAACAGTTTTAGAAAAGTGAATTCAGAAAAGTCTGCTAGATGAGGTTTAAGACCAACCTTGACAGCTTCTTCATTTTCAATATTTTCGACAGTAAGGTTTTGTCCGTCGCAGTGCCGCCATGCTTCAGGGCACAGAACGAAGGCACCATGGTCCAGCAGCGCCTCAGCCGATCGTATCTCTTCCACAGCCGGGCCAATGACAACACAAACCTGACTCTCTTCATCTCCTAGTCTCATTTTGGCGAACTTCCCAGCTGATAATGCTACCACAAACAAGAACAACATGTAAATATTCTATCAAATATAAAGATGCTAAATTATGCGTATAGAATTAAACAAGCACCTATTTTGATAGGTTGACTGTGGAGTTTGTACATTTCCAGAATTTTGAAAGCACATTGGACAACCTGAGATATGGTGTCACTCAGTTGCTCGCTCTCCTCCACCCACTCAGCCACAATTGTGAAATCTGAGGGTAAGATTGTGTAACATTGATGTACTGTCATAAGTGCATAAAAATGTTTTCTAACAAATGATTTTACAGAACAAAATAAAAATACCTGTGTGATGCACTACGTAACCACCTACAGCATGGATACCTGTAGATTCAAACAAACATTACAATCTGCTCAGTTCAAAATGTACTAAGAAATTAGTGCAGGACATACATGGAACTATGTTGGGGTAATGTGGATATGTCCTCAATCCTGTAAAAGAAAAATGACAAGAATAAGAGAACAAGAATACTCCAGCAAAATACATTTAGTACAAACTAATTGGTCTAAAAGGGTATCTTTCTGCTCACTAATTAATGGGATAAATCTACCATCCGGCTATTGGCTATTTTTAACCAGTAAATATCTAATTACTGTTTATATTAAAATTGCAGCATTGTCCATTGTTATATTACACACAATGTGATTGATCATGTAGTCAATGTTAAGTACTACATGTAAGCAGTATGAATGTAAGTAAACAGACAAACAGCTTATGAAAACTGATTGTTACTCTTGAGAAAAGTCAAGCATAAGCATACAGTAGAAGTGATAAATTTTTTCCCCCTAAATCACCAGTAAGAATTGTAGCTACATGATATTTGTGCAGTCAAGAAAATATTTACACATAAAACAAGCATTTCTTTTATCAAGTAAACAATTGGACAGCCAGGCTGCCCAGCTCACCGACCTTTTGTACACACGTGCAGCAAAACACCAGTCTTGAATTCTGCGGCTCGAATTCCCTTTGATGATAAAACACTGTACACCTCAGTAAGACGGAATGTTGAATTTAAAATATAAGGGTTGTCGAAATTCATGTCTGAATTTTTGTTTCGTCCAAACTCACAGTTAATACTGTAACCAGTGACAGTAGAATAACACTGTTTATGACAACAAGCACGTTTCTGAATTTCTGAACACTTACACATTCTATATTCCACTTCTGCCTTCAATATTCCACTTCATGACAAAGTCACATGACAATACTTACAAGGTGGATGTAATATGGGGTTGTAGTCATAACACACACACACACACACACACACAGATTAGTACATACTGTTTCAATGGCCTTGCCGTAGGTACTGCATCGAATGCAGTACATACTGCCATAGCATGCGATTTCGGACGCAGTCGATGTCTTTTTCAGGGATGGCCTTTCATATTTCAGAAAGACAATGCTAAACCACATACTACATCTATTACAGCATGGCTTCGATATAGAAGAGTCCGACTGGCCTGCCTGCAGTCCAGACCTTTCACCAATTGAAAACATTTGGCGCATCATGAAACAAAAAATATGACAAAGAAGACCCAGGACTGTTGAGCAACTAAAATCCTGTATCAAGCACGAATGGGACAACCTTCCTCTTCCAAAACTCCAGCAACTGGTCTCAGTTCCCAGACGTACACAGACTGTTGTTAAAAGAAGAGGGGATGCTACACATTGGTATGTATATATTGGTAAACATGACCCTGTCCAAACGTGTTTTTTTAGACACTTTGCTGCCATAAAATTAAAAAAATTACCTTATTTTTTCCCTTAAAATTGTACATTTCAGCAGTTTAAAAATTTGATATGTTTTCTATGTTCTATTATATATCCATCCACCCATCCATCTTCTACTACTTACTCCTTTTCAGGGTCACGGGGAACCTGGAGCCAATCCCATGGAGCATTGGGTACAAGGCAGGGTACACCCTGGACAGTGTGTACCCCATCCATTGCAGAACACAATCACATAAACACTCACACACCCATTCATACACTATGGACACTTTGGACACACCAATCAAATGCATGTCTTTGGACTGGGGGAGGAAACCGGAGCACCCAGAGGAAACCCTCGCAGCACAGGGAGAACATGCAAACTCCGCACACACTGGGCCATGGTGGGAATCAAAGCCCCGACATTAGAGGTGTGAGGCGAAGGTGCTAACCACTAAGTCACCGTGCACTTTTCTATTATTAATTATGAATAAAATATGGGTTCATGAGATTTGCAAATTATTGCGTTCTATTTTTATTTACATTTTACACAGCTTCCCAACTTTTTTTTTTAGAATTTGGGTTGTGTGTACATTATATTATATATATTGTTGGAAGTCAACTGAATTCCCTTAATTGTTGTTGTATACAGGCCCCTGTTGTTTTAAAAGGTGTGTTGCAGCACCAGGGTTTTGACAACTTTATGCTGTTGCCAATAGTCATCAACGTTTTGGCAAATTCACAGTGTTGTACCGCAATGAATGATTTGGCTCACTCCTTTTTGGTTTCATTTGTTGAGCATTATCACTGTTTGTATGGTAATGAACAGGTGGTATACAAGGTATACAATATTCATGGCTTGGTACATCTTGTTGAAAATCTAAAAGTGCATGGTCCATTGGACAGCATATCTGGCTTCCCCTATGCAAACTTTCTTGGGGAGCTTAAGTGTAATGAACAGAACTTTGAAAATGCACAAACAATCCAAATCGGTAAGCAGTGAGACGTAGTCGAGGTGCAGGCAGATTAAGTTCTGTAACTCAAAAGACTGTCCAACCAGGCAAACAAAACAAAGGATAAACCAAAGAATTAGCAATTCCAACAGCCAAAGGTCAAAACATGAAGCAAATATGGCAGGGAATGGAAAATGGCTCGCAGATGAACTAGCAATACTTTGCAAAGGTGAGGTGGAAATGGCATGTTTATTTATGCAGCAAACAGGAAGTGAGTGTGAATGTCCATGTTTATGTCCATGGGTGAGGGCTCCATGGGTGAGGGCTTCCTCTGGTGGGTGGATAGATGTGGGACAGCCTCATTCGTTACATTAAAGCAGTGGATCTCAACTAGGAGGGCAGGGATAGATGAGGTGGCGTGGATAGATTGGGGGGGGGGCAAATAGTTTTCAAGGGAAAAACACAGACAGAACATCATTTTACTGGGCAGAGGCGGAGCTTGTTGCTGTTTTCAATACTTATTTCCCCCACCGTGAAGCTGTATAAAATACTTTACTATATAAATTATCATCCTGGACTTCTTCACTGGGGAGGAGTAAAACGGTTTCTGTGAAGTACTCCATCTTTAAATTGCAATGTGCTTTTTACAAAATCGCTGTCTTCTTGATTTAAAAGTGGAGTTCACTACCCTGTGTCATTTTATAGCATGACAGTTCTAAAAAGTCAGATTTGTGACCTTAGTGAAGAACTGTTTTCTTTCTATGGATGTTTTGCAGGTATGGTCCCTTCAACGAGCTGGCGGATCACGTTTTCCTGCCCTGAATTACCCAGAATTCAGGTCCTTCTGCTAAAGGAGGCACTGAGATTAGTCAGGAAGACATCCTGTTCCTCTGATTGGTAGAGACGGGAATTGATTTTAGCTGAAACACTGTTACTGTTTGTAATCATTCAAGATGTTTATCACATACACAATTATAAACCGTACATAACTTGCAGTGAAATGAAAATTATTCAAACATTATTTTTTTCAAGCATACCTGCTGTAAAATAAATTTCTCCTTATGAGATCACAATAAAATAAATATTTCTAGACCGTTTAAACCTGAAATTGTTCTAAGCTTGTTCAACTGCAAGATGATTTTGCTTATTTCTATTATTAAATGCTTGAAGTTCAGCCAATAGGACAAGACCATTTAAAGCTCTGTAAATATGTCTCAAATTTATTTTAATCACCTTATATTTGTTTTAGAGAAATTCACCTATATAGCGGTATCTTTATTTGATGTTTTTGCAGCATGTATAGTACTGTAGGTCTCAGTTGAGACAACTTATTTCTGTAAATATGTAGCCTCACAGGCCCAGGGCCCATAGTTCCATCCTAAGCTCAGGGAACCATCTATTAAAGCGGAAAATGTACGTATTTTAAGTCTCATACATAAATGATCATATCAAAGATTTATTGTGTTTTTATTGTAATTTTATCATATTTCCAACCTGTTTAGCCTCTCTGTGTAGCGCTGCTGATAAAAACTGATTATGTTGGGCAGGTGAGAGAAATGAATTATGTTAATATGTCAGAGTTATAAATAGCATTGGCTGGCCCACTGTAAGATGAGCTTTGAACATGTAAATATATTTTGTCGCACTTTAGACCAAATCTATTTAAAACCAAAAAAATCCCAGGAGACTATAAAAGGCTTAATTTGTAACTGGAAGCTTGTTTGCACAGTAGTTTGCGCTTGATAGTATAGTTGATAGTTGGATATTTAAAATTTTGCTACGATTTTAAGTTTACTCAAGCTTTAAGTTTTATTCGAAAGAAATGTCATTTATCAAATTTTTAAAGGACATACAACTGTTTTTTTTTAAATATTTTTTTTTTTAAATGGCCTTACTGTTTGTATTTCGCTTTCATACTGAAATCGCAATAAAACAAATTCACATTTTCAGTAATGTTTTGTACTGAATAAGTTGTGTGAACGGAATAGGATGGTTGTGGATGGTTATATTTTACATAAAGTCTATTACACAGTTTAAACAAGTACTCCACACACACAATCATTATCTATAAATGAAAATGTATTTATTATCTATAAATGACACATACTGATATTTACTATCTATTGTTTTAGTACTGCAAAAAAGGAGAAACCCTAGAAACACAGGATTTATAGAAGAATTGTTTCTCCACACACAAACATCGCATGGCTTATTATTATCTATAAATAAAATGCAGATGCTATCACTCTGAAAAACATAACTACTTTGTAACGTCAGCTTTGAGAATAATGGTTTCCAAATAACAGCAGTAGAAATATTGCTATGTGAAACCAATAATACACATTTTAATTTGGCAAGATTGAGGCAGTTTTAGTCTCAACACTGTCCTTATCTGCAAATTTGTCATTTTCTGTTTCTTCTATTGGAAGCTTCTTCGCACTAAAATGTCTTTACCTTTAGTAACTGATGCAACAATTTAGCATAAAATTACTTAAATTAAAGAGTTTGAATGTTGTAATAGGAGGGTCTTGGCAGTAAATATATATCCTGCATTTTAACCAAGATCTTTAAAATGTGATTCCTGTTTGCAGATACACTGCACATTGATTACTGACAGGACTGTAAGCTTTATGCTGATAAATGATTTTGATGATATTTACCTGTTGATAGAGTATTCTTTTTGAAAGCGGTCTCTTTTCATTTGCTAAATTCCTTTAAAAAAATTATCTAATGACGAATTTAACAACCTTATGAGCACCAAAATACATATCTCTTCAATATTTTATTTAAATGCTGAAGAACTGTGGTGTTAAATGTATACCCAAACTGAAACATACTCACCGTCCACTCACAGAAAGTTTATGCCCATTTATGCAGTTATCCAATCAGCCAATCATGTAGCAGCCGCAGTACAGTGCACAGATACAGGTCAAGAGCTTCAGTTAATGTTCACATCAAACATCAGAATGGGGTGAAAAATGAGATCTCTTTGACGTTAACCGCGGTAGCCGTGTTGGTACCACATGGCTGGTTTGAACATCGGGAACTGTCCATCTCCTGGGAATTTCACACACAACAGTCTACACAGAATGGTGTCAAAAAAAAAAAAAACATACTGTGAACAGAGGGTGTGCAGGCTGAAACACCTTGTCGATGAGAGAGATCATATGAGAATGAACAGACTGGTGTGAGATAACAAGGAGTCTACATTTACTCAAATAAGCACTCTTTACAAATGTGATGAACAGAAAATGATCTCAGAATGCCCAACACATCAAACCCTGAGGTGGATGAGCTACAACAGCAGAAAACCACATCAGGTTCCACTCTCGTCTGGCAAGAACAAGAATCTGAGGCCATCATGGGCACAGACTCACTGAAACAGACAAGAAATAGACCAATGATCTTTTCCCCCTAATCATCAACTGTCCAGTTTGGACGAGTCTGTACCCATGATAGTTTCAGATATCTCTTCTTGGCTGACAGGAGTGGAATGTGGTCTTCTGCTGTTGTACAGTAGCCGATCCACCTCAAGATTCGATGTTCTGTGCATGTTGAGATGCCTTTCTGCTCACCATGATTGTAAAGATTGATCATTTGAGACACTTTCCTGGCAGCTTGAACCAACCTGGCCATTTTTTTCGGACCTCTCTAATCAACAAGGCATTTCAACCCACAGAACTGTGACTCACTCTTAGTTTTTTTTTCCCTCTCTTTTTAAAAAAAAAAAAAAAAAAAAAAAAAAAAAAAAAAAAAAAAAGCCCCATTCTTTGTAAACTCTAGAGACTGTGGTATTTGAAAGAAAATCCTAGGAGATCAGCAGTTTCTGAAATACTCAAACCAGCCCATCCAGCACCAACAACCATACCACGATCAAAGTCAAAGAAATCACACCTTTTAATATGAACATGAACTGAATCTCTTGCCCTGTATCTGCATGATTTCATGTACTGTGATGCTGTTACATGATTGGCTGATTGGATTAAGGGGCAGTGGTGGCTTAGTGGTTAAGGCTCTGGGTTACTGATCGGAATCTGACCCTGGCTAACCCTGCACTCTGACCCCAGCTTCCTGACAGGTTGGGGTATGCAAAGAAAACTATTTCACTGTATGCTCATTTATGACCAATAAAGACTCATTATAACTGCATAAATGAGCAGGTGTACAGGTGTTCCTATTAAAGTGGACAGGGAGTGCTAACGTATTTATTGACATTTAGACTCTTTAAAATATGCCCCTGAAATCTGATCAGTACCTTGATGCATTGTTACTGGCAGCACTACTTGTATTGTGCATTGAAATGGCACTCCAAGAATGAAGTCAGGTTCATATGATGCATTCTCTTAGCTTTGAGTTATCTTTTAGCCTGCAGGGGATAAAGCAGAACTCCACAAAATGTGGAAAGAACCTCAGTGGACGCTGAAATTGCCAGAGTTCCTGATGTCTTTATGACCCCCACCCTCTGACCTTGTCTAAGATCAAGGACAAGGCTGGCAGAGGCAGAGCCTCCGCAGAGACACCCTGCAGAGTTCACACCCTCTGGTCCTGCTGTGTCGAGTTTCTGGATGCTACGGTTGGCCACTGAGAGGACTGCTTCCACTCGCTCTCCTTTCTGGGCCGTTATCACAACACTCAACAAGTACCGGCCATCAGTGGGCACAGTGAACACACCTAGATAACAAACAGAAGTTTATACACTCCTGTACTGCATTTCTCTGAAGAATGTTAATAGGAATATACTGTACTGCGCATGGGTGTGCACCTGTATGTGGGTTATAGTGGCCACCATCGTTCAGCAGCACTCTGTTGAAGCGGATGATGCCGACCTCTTCAGAAAATGGGAAGAGGGTCAGACCAGCCGAAAAGGACACAGGGGCACTGGAAGGACCTGGCATTATAAAGAAAAAATGCATCTTCACTGTTTAATAGATGGCATAATACAAGCCCAATTCCAATTTGGGACGCTGTGTAAAATGGAAATAAAAACAGAATGCAATGATTTGCAAATCTCATAAACCCACATGTTACTCACAATAAAACACAGACAACATATCAAATGTTTAAACTGAGTAAATGTACCAGATTAAGGGGGGAAAAAAATAAGTTAATGGCCGCAACACGTCTCAAAACAGTTGGGACAAGGGCAACAAAAGGCTGGAAAAGTAATTGTTAGTAAAAAGAAACAGCTGGAGGAACATTTTGCAACTAATGAGGTTAGTTGGCAACAGGTCAGTAACATGATTGGGTACAAAAAGAGTATCTTCGAGAGGTAGAGTCTTTCAGAAGTTAAGATGGGATGGACTCTGGATGGAAGCAGATATTGCTCTAAAACATGTATATACCTTTCAGCGTTGATGATGCCTATCCAGATGTACAAGCTGCCCATTACACAGGCACTAATGCACCGCCATACCATCAGAGACGCAGGCTTTTGAACTGAGCGCTGATAAAAAGCCGGATGGTCCTTCTCCTCCACAGAACAGTTTCCACTTTGCCTCAGTCCAGTTTAAATGAGCTTTGGCCCAGAGAAGACTGTGGCATTTCTGGATCATGTTCATATATGGCTTCTTCTTTGCATGATAGAGCTTTAACCAGCATTTGTGGATTTCACAGAAAACTGTTCAGTGCTCAGACAAATAGAAATTTGACATTCTTTTTGGAAACCATGGACTGTGCATCCACGACATTAAAGATGACTAAAGAGGAGAGGGACCATCCGACTTTTTGTCAGCACTCAGTTCAGTCTCTGATGGTATGGTGGTGCATTAGTGCCTATGAAATGGGCAGCATGTTTTAGAGAAACATCTGCTTCCATCCAGATTCCATCCCATCTTTACTTCTGAAAGACTCTACCTCTCTAAGATACTCTTTTTATACCCAATCATGTTACTGACCTGTTGCCAACTAACCTCATTAGTTGCAAAATGTTCCTCCAGCTGTTTCTTTTTACTAACACTTACTTTTCCAGCCTTTTTTTGCCCCTGTCCCAACTTCTTTGAGATGTGTTACGACCATCAAATTCAAATTCTTTCTTAAAATGGTACATTTACACAGTTTAAACATTTTATGTTTTCTCACAATATTTTCTATCATGAATAACATGGATTTATAAGATTTGCAAATCATTGCATTCTATTTTTATTTACAATTTACACATCGCCCCAACTTTTTAAAATATTTGTGCCAATACTTCAATACACACTACTACTCAAAGGTAGAAATGTAGGTATAATACAGGTACAAATACACATACAAAAAATAATTAGAAAAAAAACAAAAACCTAAAAACCCCTTTTTATGTATCAAGTTTCACATCTAACCAAGTCACAATGGTACACAACATTCATATGTTTTTACACATTTACATTTTGATATTTCCTCATTTGTAAGTCGCTTGTGATAATTTTGTCTGGTAAATGAATAAATGTAAATGATATACTAGCTCATTAGGGTTGTAATGGCTTTAGAGTTAGTCATGGTGAATATCGGGACAGTTACCTCACGGTCAACCTTTTCAAAATATCATTGATCATTATTTATTTTATTTTTTTTTAACACAATCAGCTACAGTACTTTACCCCAGTGGTCCTCATGCATCAACCTTTCACAACTCCGTCTCTCTGGACTCTCCTTACGTAACACTACAGCACACTTCTCTGTGCGGGGGATGTGAACTTCACTGAAAACTATTTGGCTGCATAATCCTCTACAGTTCTGAACACATTATGTTGACAGACTATTACTAGCATGTTCCTAACTTGATCATGCACAACATCTATCAAATACACAGAACAACATGGTACTTTTGGCTGAGCACAATCGTAGACTGTTGCATCATGTAGATATGTTTCAAAGCTCAATGCACTGCCGTTCCTCGCAGTCACTATCTCTTTCAGATTATAATGACAACATACTGAAAACATACAACATACTGAAAACATTTGGAATTTCATGGAAAAGTCATTTTCAAAAATATTTTTCTAAGAATGAACAATTAGGAGATTTGATATTTTTTGTTTTCTTTTGTTTTTTATTTTATATACAGTCGTGTAAAAAAATGTTGTAAACCCTATGGAAATTGTTGGCTTTTTTGACATATTTGGACAATCAAACGTTTGATCCTCTTTGAAACAGTGCCTATTAATAAAGGTGATCCACTATATCAAATGACACATGCATTTTGTAGTTATTTCACAATTTAAATGAATTAAAAAACAGATCAGTCACATGGAAGAAGTAAGTACACCCCTAAAATTATCCATCCATCTTCAACCGCTTATTCCTTCTTCAGGGTCACGGGGAACCTGGAGCCTATCCTAGGGAGCATCGGGCACTAGGCAGGGTACACCCTGGACAGGGTGCCAGTCCATCGCAGGGCACAATCACATACACACTCACACACCCATTCATACACTACGGACACTTTAGACACGCCAATCAGTCTACCATGCATGTCTTTGGACTGGGGGAGGAAACCGGAGTACCCGGAGGAAACCCCTGCAGCACGGGGAAAACATGTGAACTCCGCACACACATGGCCCCGGCGCTAATTGAACCCCGCCCTAAAATGATCATGTCTTCAAATCCATAAAATTAGAATCAGGTGTTGAAGATTGGGTGTCAGTGATCAGAATCTGCTTAGGGAATGCAGGTGGGACCGGTCTTATTTACACCCCTCTCATATCTAGTGTCTGGTTTTCCCTTTGCTATTGAGGTGTGTGGTGCCATCCTACCAAGATCTAAAGAGTTCTGTAAGGTCTTCAGAATGAAGGTTGTGGATGCCTATGAGTCTGGAAAGGGATTTAAAAAGATCTCCAAATGATTTGAAATACATCATTCCACTGTAAGGTAAATAATCTACAAATGGGGCGGATTTAAAATGACTGCCAATTTGTCCAGGACTGGCCATCCCAGCAAATTCAGCCCAAGAGCAGACCATCTGATACGAAAAGAAGTCTCCAAGAACCCCAAAATTTCATCACAGGATCTGCTAGTAGGTCTAGCAACTGTTAGTGTCAAAGTGTATGCTTCTACAATCAGAAAAAGATTGCACAAATTTGACCTGCATGGGAAGGCGTGTCAGGAAAAAGCCTTTGCAAGACTACAGTTTGCCAATGAGTGTATAGGCAAAGACCAGGCCTTTTGGAATAATGTGCTCTGGACAGATGAATCAAAGATAGAGTTGTTTGGTCACAGTAACAGCAGACATGTTTGCCAAAGACAGCTTTTCAGAGAAGCACCTCATACCACCTGTGAAGCATGGTGGTGGAAATGTTATTGTTTGGTGTTGCTTCACTGCCTCAGGGACTGGACAGCTTGCATTCATTAATTCAATTATGAATTCTGCATCATATCTAAGAGTGCTTGAGGATAATGTGAGGTCATCTGTCTTAAAGTTGAACCTGGACCGAAAGAGCACCTTTCAACAGGATAATGATCCTAAGCACACTAACAAATACACCAAGGAATGGCTCAAAAAGAAGAAATTGAGGGTTATGGAATGGCCTAGTCAAAGTCCGGATTTGAATCACATTGAAATGTTATTGGGGGATTTGAAACGGGCAGGGGATGAAACCTCAAACATCTTGCAATTTAAAGGATATTGCATGGAAGAGTGGTCAAAAATTCCAGCAAGCAAATTGGTGCACAGTTATCCAAAACGCCTACAAGAAGTTATTTCTGCTAAAGGGGCTATACTAGCTTCTGCGGCCAAGGGTGTACTTATTTTTTTCCACAGAAGAATATCACATCTATTGATATTTCTATTGAATAAATGAGCAAAACTACAAGGAAAATTAGCTTTTTGAATCAAGTATTTTATTAACAGGCACTGTTTCAATGATGATCAATTGCTTGCTTGTCCAAATATGTCAAACAACGGCAACAATTTCCATGGGGTGTACAATTTTTTTCCACATAACTGTATACATAAGGATCTACAAAGAATAATTTGTTTCCCCACAAAATCTTACACATACATAAAAGTATGTTATATTTTCATGATACCATGAAAATATGATTTTGTTTTGTTTTTTTGATTAGGTTATCAAATAATAAAGGGTTCAAACCATAACACCTCAAGCCTATTACTCAGTTTCGCCCATATTAACTGCATTGCTCTGTATGCTGCTACTTGGCCGTGGCCACCTTGCAAAAGAGATAAATGAAAAGTACCTGAAAGAATATGAGCCGTAACAGAGACTGAGGATGATGGAGAAAACCCTGAAGCACACAAAGGAAACATGCAATTATCACTGTTAAGGCACTCTAACAAGTTATAATACCATTAAGACAAATGGCAGTTATACATTATGATGAAAACTACAGTAATGACATGTAAAAGCTACTCACCTGGAGTTGAAGCATAGCCCTTAACAAGGGTCTTATTGCCATCGCTGTCCTGAGGGGGATGTGATGAAAGCTTGGATCCAGGTGGCCCTGCTTCTCCAGACTCTAAAACTGGAGTAGCTTTCTCCATGAGAACATTAGAGTCCTCCATACCAGAATGAACTCCGGGACCTAGAGGCAGCAGGAGTGATAAATTAAGAGAAAGCCAGCAGTGAAATGTAATGGAGGTAATGATGGAGTTAACAGGTGTGACAAGGCCTACTTTTACAGACTTCAATCTGTTCATTTCCAACAGATCCAAAGCTCCAATCATACAGACACATTGTCCATTGTGTGTATAGGGGGTGTGTTCTATACTGTGTGTGAGAAAGTATCTACCATTCCGTGCCTCCAGATCATAAATGTGCAGTACTGTTCCTGTAACAGTTTCTATCAAATAGATTTCACATATTAACATTAAAGAAAGAAATTGACAAATGTTACTATCCATGAAGATAATTTGATGTTTTTTGGGTCTTATTCCAAGTTCAATGTTTTTCATTAGATTTTGCCTTTTAACAGTATATAGTAGTGTAGTAGTCATTTTTCCCCCATTGGTAAAATATGTAACTGATTTTGTGAGGTTTGTTTTTCTTTTCGGTAACAACTGTGCATGAATTTATTTACCTTGGATACAGATGTTTGTGGCAACATATATATTTAATGTGGCTTGTTTCTTTCCCTGTAGCACCCATTAGAAATATATCTAAAATAGAAAAGGTGTGTTTGTTAAGATGGAAAAGAGCAGTTCAGGAAAATGTGTGTGTGGGTGTGTGTGTTTGTGGCATTCTATGTTTTAAAAGGTCACAAAGTTTGTCATGGTTGGCAAATGTTGGGAAAGATGTGTCACTTGTTAAATAAATGAATCAGTTTGAAAGAAGTCTTGTAAAAATACAAATAAATAAATAAGTAAATAATTTAGAAAATAATAATAATAATAATAATAATAATAATAATAATAATAATACAATGCTGCTCCAATTCAGAACTGTGTGCATGGCAGATTGTAAGATAATTGGCATTGGTGTCCCTATGTAAAAGTTAAAAACACTGCATACTGCATTTGGTATTTATCCACAGTGCTGCTGAATTCTCAAATCTGATTGGTCGGAAGTGTTGATTCATTTTCTATAACAGCAACTCTGAAAAAATTATATCACCAGCTATAATTTCACATTTATAGAATATTAAGGTTTTATATACCTTGCCAGCCTGCCTTAAGTCCTACATAAACTCCTTCACAAATTAAAAACATACATACACTATATGGCCAAAAGTATGTGGACACCTGACCAAACACACCCATTTGTGCTTGTTGAAAATCCAATTCCAGATTTAGTCCGCCTTTGCTGTTGTAGTAACCATTCCACTAGATTTCAGAGCGGGGCTGTAAGGATTTGCTCATTCAGCCACCAGAGCATTAGTGAGGTCGGGCACAGATGTAGGGTGAGAAGGTCTGGTGTGCTGTCAGTGTTCCAGTTCATCCTAAAGGTGTTCAATGGCATTGAGGACAGGGTTCCAACTTTGGAAAATCATGTCTTTGTACACAGGAGCACTTTCATGCTGGAACATGTTTGGGCTTTTTAGATCCAGTGAAGGGAAATTGAAACGTGACAGCATATAAAGACATTTTAGACAACTGCATGCTTCCAACTTTGCGCCAACAGTTTGGGGAAGAACAACATATGGGTGTGATGATTGTGTGTCCACATACTTTTGACCATATTATGTATCCTCCAAGCTCTCATATCACAGATATTTGCTTCTCCAATGGATACACAGTCTCCAGGTATTTTCACAAAAATCTTCATATAAATTCAACTCAGTCTGGGCAATTTGGAAACTCGCACATTACCAAGAACAAGACCAAGATGTGTCAATCTTAGCATCTAGACTTTTTATATCCGTGTAAAGCTGGTAGCTCATGTAGGCATACTGCTAATTCTGATTTGTATGTAGGATGATCCAACACTTACTAATAATAAAGAATAATTTATTGTTTGCAGATCACAGCAAATTTGCCACAATACCTACAGATATTAATAAAAACCACACCATAAAACTATATCACTAGGGGACTTACTTAAGTATTAAAACATGCTTCATCATTATTTCGGTTATGGGCTAATGGTCTGGATGACTTCAGTTATAAACTACTGATGGCGAAATCTTCAGTACTGGCAAACAAACACGTTGTATTCCCTTGGTCACAAGCCACAAGCCATAAAAAAGCAGGGGGAGCCTGGACCAAGAGGTCTAAAACACATCTTCGGTCTTCCCTGTTTCCGTACCTTTAATAATGCAGCTAATGAATGCCATGTCTGCACATAAACCTTAAAGCAGTGGTTCTTAACCGGAGGGAAACTTATTGTAAATGATTGTACACAGAGAAGCCCACTAGCAGATATTTGGAGATCCACGCATGCCGAATGCTGAGAAATGAGTGACATGGCATAGAAAAAAACTTTCCCATTTGCATCAACCTATCTCTGTGAGGCTGTTTTTCCAGCGCTTGTGTACCTGAAGAACAAGTGTAGAGCCAGACTCATGGTTGAAGACTCATGGTTTGCATCTTTTCCTCTGCCATAACTAGACCGCCTTGCATCCTCTAGCCAAGCACAACCATCCCACTGAGTGAGTAGTCCGAAACACCGGGTAGGGGGAGGGGGTATTTGGGTCGCAAAACAACGTCACTCTTAAAAGTGGGTCGCACTCCCAAAAAGGTTAAGAACTGCTCCCTTAAACACATAAAACTTGAACCTTAACCTTTTGCCACTTTTACTTATTATTATTATTATTATATTTTTAAATACATATATATATACACACATATATATATATATACATAATTTTTATATATATATATATATATATATATATATATATATATATATTAATATTAAAACGTTATTTTCTTACTCGGAACAAGCCAAAGGTCCCCAACAAGTCAAAATTCTCAGATATTCCTACATTTGGAACCCAGCAAAATAAAAAACATGCCACCACACATATAAGCCTGGGTGTTTTCTAACTCCACCCCAGTCAGTAATGAACACTCCACTCTCCACAGCAGTTAGCAATGTGCTGATGTACACTGCTGCGAGCTTTTTCAGGCAACACTTACTATGATATAAGACTGAGTCAAACGAATGACCACATTACTGCTTATTTATGGTTAGCTTCTATAACCCTCTCTAGGGGCTGTGAGTCTACACTTGGCATGGGTATAAGGTGGGAAATAAGAAGAAGGAAAGGCTCAGAGAAATTAAGTGAAGTGTTTAGAGGAGTAACTTTGCATTTTTGTTCCTCTACGTTCACAGTATCAGGCACACAGCTGGACTCAATTATTGCCACACACCTAAACACGGATCAGGTTAAAATATTTATATGTTCTTGACCTTGCTTTAGACATTATGGGGTTAAAGAATGGAGTTAAACATCAGGGTACCTGGTGAGGAAATTGGATCTCAACTGCTTAAAAGAGATATAGAACTCAGACATATGTTATAAGGTTTGTACACATCCAAGGAATGATGAAGACTTTCAGATAAAATATTAAATCGGTGACCAGTTAGTCTGCTAATCATCTATTGCTGCTGATCTCCTGGGATTTTCAGACACAACAACAGTCTCTAGAGTTTACACAGAACGGTACGGAAAACTAAATACACTGGGTGAGTGACAGTTCTGTCGGTGGAAATGCCTTATTTATAAGAGAGTTCAGAGGAAAATGGCCAGATTGGATTTAATATTTTCTAACAAACTTACTTCGTTCAATTTCCCAAAATATAAACAAAGTGGTAAACCACTGTGACTCTGACCTGGATAAAGCAGTTACAACAGATGAATGAATGAATGAATGAATACAGCAAATGTGTGGTGCAGAGCAGCACGAGCAACCTATATATTCCCATGTTAATGAACATGGCTTATCTTTGTCCCGCAAAAATTCATATCAGACCATCTGTATAAAAATAAAAACCACCCGCTACTGCAAATTTGCCCGTCTCCTCTGAACAAAAGAGCCATGTGTTTTTTTTAAACTTGTAGTGGGATGAGGGATAAACACATTCAGTGCTGTGAAAAAGTATTTGGCCCGTCCTGATTTCTCCTGTTTTTGTGTTGATCTCATACTAAATTGCTGAATCAAGCACAACTGGATTATGCAGCAAGATAATGATCCAAAGCATAGGAGTAAGTCCACCGCTGAATAGCTCAAAAAAGCTAAATGAAAGTTTTGGAGTGGCCTAGTCAAAGTCCTGACTTGAACCAATTGAGATGTTCTGGCAGGACCTTAAATGGGTAGTTTATGCTCAAAAACACTCCAATGTGGCTGAACTAAAGCAGTTCTTCAAAAGTGGGCCAAAAACCCACCAGAGCGCTGTGGAAGACTGATCTCCAGTTATCAGAAGCATTTAGTTGCAGTTACTACTGCTAAAAGTGGCACAATCAGATTTTAGTTTAAGAGGGCACTTAGTTTTTCACATGGGTGATAGGTGTTGGATAGTATATAGTTCAATAATGTTTCAGGTTGCCTTTGTTTCATGTTGTATTTCACTTAAAAGATCTAAAACTATTTAGTATTAGAAACAGAAGAAATCGGAATGGGGCAAATACTTTTTCACAACACTGTACTTCTCTTTGCCCATCTGTCCTTAAAACAATCTCAATTCATGACTGAAAGAAAAAAAAACCCCTTCCTTTCCTATCTTGTCTTGTCTTCTACAGGCCACACTCCAGCACCTACTTGGAAAAAAGAATTTTAAGAATATTAATATTGTTTCACCTTAAACTTTGAGGCCATTTGGCTCTTTAAGGTGCTATTTTACATATCTGACTACCATACATATGCAATGTGTATGTAAACTCAAAATTTGAAAAATGAGAGGTCTTAAATTTTCAACAAGGAGTTACTGTGTCACACCTTGTCTCTCACAAGCTCATATCAAGGCAAAGCTGATAAGATAACTCTCATTTCCCTGAAAAAGGAGTCTGATAATCAGGGACTCCAGTACTTAAGATAAAATGTCTATGTATATATATATATATATAGAGAGAGAGAGAGAGAGAGAGAGAGAGAGAGAAGCTGAGAGTGTACAATGTAGACAGGACAGAAGAAACAACAGCAGTCATAGTTCAAAAGGTCTGTAAGGATACTGGAGAGAACGCAATACCTCAGAAACATTCAGCTGTGGAGTGGAGAAACTGCGCGCACACACACACACACACACACACACACACACACACACACTTACAGGAATATCAAGTGGCTAACATTTATCAATTGTGCACTTACAGTCATGTACAAGATGTACTCCGAGAAACCGAGTGAGTGCCAGCACTTCATTTATTACACAACTGCTGTAGTTACAAATAAAGCTATAAATGGTCTGTTTAGGACTGCTAGTGTTCACTAACTGTGGAGTTATAAATAAAAATGATCTATGTATGGTACAATAATGGTGTTCTCCGAGCATTTAACAGGTATTACAGTCAATACATAATTTATATTTGCTACTAAATTTGGTTGGATAAAAGCTAGGGAAGTGTAAATAAGAGGGTATTATACCACAAACAATCCCTAATGCTTCAAATGCAGGAGTGTTGCCAAGACACCATTAGCTTTTATTTTTTTTTTAAATGCCCACTGGCTAATCTTTACTGTTTTTATAATACCAGTCAAATGAGTAGTAGATTTTTTTTTCTCTCTCTCTGTCTCATTCTCAAGCTCTTTCTCTCTCACACACATACACGCAAAGGATTTGTTTGACTCAGCTCTGGGCCTCACCTTGTTAAAGCAGACATGTGTGTCCAATCAGAGTACACAGAAAATGAACTACCTATGTTATAAGAGTGCATGTACTCCTGTTAATTTGAGGTACGTCCAATGACTGTAGCTAAATAATGCCAGAAGAAAATCTTATAAGCTGCATTTGTGTTAGTGATTTGTGAGGACATTTTTATGAGGACATTTGGTCCACAAAAAGGGGAAACACCATCTCACAAACACACAGACAGATGCATACAGAAAGCCACGTAAAATCAGTAATCTATAGGAGTGATTCCTAAACAAATTCTAAGCGTCTCTTCCCGATGGCACACAGCTGCTGCGCATGGTCTCGCATGAATAGTGAGAGTTGTACAGTCTGGTTCTCTTGTGAACGCGTGCCAGAGATCTATGCGGAACTGACGATATTTTGTGAATAAAAACGTCATTAAGGTTTTTTTTTTGCGCACACAAAGCATTTGTATTGCTTCATAAAATTGGGTTAAAACCACTAGAGTTACATAGTTTATTTTAACTTTTTGGCGCTTGATAGTTTTGGTTACTGGACTGTGAATAGAGGGACATTAATCTCCCAGGTTTCATTAAAAAGGTCTTCATTTGTTTTCCAAAGATGAAAGAAAGTCTTATGGGTTCGGAACAAAATGATGGCAAGCAATTGATGACAGAATTTTCATTTTTGGGTCAACTTGTTCTATTATGCTACCTTCTATATAGTCAATAGCTCATTCATTGGGACTTACGATTATTCTGCTGGATGTTCCATAATAATCTAAGGCTAATAATAAACAAATTAAAATGAAACATTTGATATGGTTAGATTTTCAGTAAGGAGATGTTCACATTTAGGGAAGGGTGTCAGTGCTTTGTAAGGCTCAACATGTTTCCTACCACAGAGACAAATTCCCCAGTCCTGAAGACCTTACTAACATGACAAGCTCCATTTTATGTCACATTAATTTAAAACTGTTTATAGTTGTTATAATGCAAGTCTTGTAGATGTGCCACGTTAGTACATGAAACTATGAATGTTTTTTTTTTTAAATCATGTGGTGTCATTTATTATTATGTTTACAATTTGTATTTAATGGCAAATTGCTGTGGTATATAATCTCAAGGAATGCTGTTATAGGAAAAATAATCAACATTGGAGTGGTAATAACCCTTCACTTTGTATTAAGACACACATGACTCCAACACTGATTATTTCCCTTTTATTCCCTATTGTTTTGTTCATTTCCCCATACACAACTTGTTTCATGCATACCTGTATATTGCGGCACTGTGGTGGTTTTACTCTGCTTGACCACTGTGGTGTGCATATGTTCTCTCAGTGTGCTGATGTCTGTAGCGTGAGTGAGGACAGTGCTGTTGAGCTTTCGGACACAGTTCCAGAGGCCATTAATATGTTTGTTGAGTCCATCTTTAATTCTCGTAAGACTTTCTGACATTGGCTCCCATCTGCCACAGACCCTTTCAACGTTGGCCACCCGCCCATCCATTCCAGACAACAACTCCTCCACTTTGTTGGCTGATTCTTGGTTCCTCCCACAAACTTCCTCCAGTTCACCTAGTTTGTTATACAGACTGTCCATATGGCTTTGATGGCTTATGGACTCGTTGAGAATTCGGACTGAGCTCTCTACTTGTGTAACCCGCTGCATGAGAGTGCTCACCTCACTCTTCAGACTCTGTGTCTGTTTTTCCATCTCTAATATATTTTGGCTATCTGTTAGTATGGTGTGCAATCGCATGTCTCCATAGACCTGTAGAGCTGCACTGATCCTGCTCTCCAGAGTTTTGTTCTGTGCCTCCTGTTCCTTAGCCCACTCACTTCTTAACTTTTCTTCAAGTGTGAGGCAGTGCTTTTCTGAACTCTTTTCTACTTGGCTAAACCTTGTGTTCAGTGCCTCCTCTAAAGCCTTCTGTTGCTTGTTTGTTGCATTTACAGCACTATATAAACTCTGATGCACATTCTTCAGGCTCTGGATCTCAACTTGAAAATGTGAAACTTCCAATACTTTAGAAGTGCTGTTTAAAACAAGGTGCCTCAGGTCATGGATTTCCTGGCGTAGGTCAGCCTCTTTGGAGTCAAGGAGCTCAGTAAGACTTAGGTAGGAGGTCTCCTGTTCCTCACACTGCTCTTTGACTAACTCCACTTTGTACTCACAGGAGTTCTTCAAATCAGCCATCTTAATGTCCATTCCT
The DNA here is from genome assembly GCA_012411365.1 of Ameiurus melas. NCBI lineage: Eukaryota > Metazoa > Chordata > Actinopteri > Siluriformes > Ictaluridae > Ameiurus > Ameiurus melas. The sequence continues at coordinate 31,091,689 of CM022756.1, forward strand.
TCCAGCAGCTCCTCACGGAGAGCTTTAAATTTTTCATCAATGTATGTCTGGCATGGGCACTCAGGGGCTAAAGTAGAGGAAGGGACTGGAATCGTAATACCACTGGCTGCCTTTTTTAGTTGGTTCACCTGGCCTTCAATCTGCTGGAACTTAGTTTCCAGGCTCTGAATGGTGTTGGTGTTGGTGCTGATTGTGTTGGAAAGGTGGGTGACCTGATTCTGAAGCATCTCAGAAACTGGAGAAATTGTCAGGTCTGTGGGCAGCATGATACGCTCAGTGCCTCCTGTCAGTGCATCCTGTGGTTGTTGCAGATGGCCAAGTAAGTTCAGGACTATCTTGCTTGCATCTTCTTGCAGATCTAGACGCAAGTTAGCATTGGCAGTAGTCATGGCAGCCTGCATGTCAAGGACCGTTTGAGAAAGACGCTGTACTTCCTCTTCTAACTCTCGAACTCGATGACTATCATGAACCCCCAGTCTTCCAGACTCTCCACCCTTAGTCCAAGGGTGCCTGGCTTGTCCACTTTGCCCAGGTTGCATCCAAGGATGGGCACCAGAGGAAACATCTGGTCCCATGGGAGGAAACAGAATTAGCATGAAAATTATGAAACATATTACCTTTCCCTATTTCTGAGTAGTTCAGCACAAGTCCTACCAAGGACACTCTGTTGTGGTTTGTAGACAGATGGTAGATCTGGTTGTGGTTCCTGGAGAACTTGAGGTGGTGGTACAGCATCCTTGAGCTCCATGCAATCATAACCACGATAACCTGGGCAACACCTCCATTCCAGCTCAGTCACCTGCTTGTAGCCCACCTTGTATATTGGTCTTGTGTGAATGCGGTATCTAAATACACAAATAAGAATCGATCAATTTAATAAAGACAGACTAGTCAAAACCGTACATAGTACACAGTAGAGCACAAGCTAGAGATATTCATGTGATTCAAATGTAGATGTTAAAGTTACCATATTGTCTATAAATTCTAAGATTCCAATACCCCATGGAGGATAATTATGAGGTTCTTAGCCTTGGGGGGGGGGGGCATCTATAATCTGCTTCTGATCTGCTGTGGATGATCGCTGTGTCTGCATTCATAAGCATAAACGTACGCATACCATACACAAATAAAAATGTTCAAGAAGAAACCGTGCATGACAGCAATACATGGCACATAATTCATTCTGAGTTCATTCAAGTCTGACGCACATCTGGAGAGCAGCTTGCAAGGCAGGGGGGAAGTGATTGTGTGTGTGTGTGTGAGAGAGAGAGAGAGAGAGAGAGAGCGAGCGAGTGAGCATGAGCTCACACACAGCACTTGCAAAATGAATGCCAGAAGTCAACCGTAAAACTCACAGAGGACAAGTCATTTGTGAATGCCTTACATAAGTGCTTCCTATAATTTTCCATCTCCAGGACCATTTATCCAATCAGTTTTGACTTAGAAACCCACCCAGAAAAAAATATATATTTAGAATTTTTTTTTTAATGAAATATAAAATTCATTTTACATTAAAAAGGGAGAGATCACGGTCATCACAACATAACCAATTATCAGTTCACATAACTACACTGGCACAGTTAGCTGGATTTAATTATTACTGTAAAAAGATTTTTATTTTAGTTTACTGACGTTAGACGATTTCCTTTTGTTATTTTATTCCATTTATTTTATTTATGCAAGAATCCCTTGATGTCAGTATAAGATTGGCTGCCTTTGCTGAGGTTCTTGCCACATTCCCCACATCTACTGTGTCCTCTTACATTTGTCATAAATAAGTTGGCTTCTAGCAGACATCAGAAACTCACTACTTCAAGAGTAATCAATATGATGGGCTGATTTGGCTGTGCTTTGTCTATCCCTAAAGTCCTGGTGATCTACCCTGACCTTATATTAGGTCACTTCCTCCAATGGACATGAAGGAATCTGTGATATGTAGCCACATACACGTATTGGGTAAATAGTCTATTGCTGTCTTTTGGTAACCATTGTGTGGTAGGGAGCGCGACAGAGAGAGAGAGACAGACAGAGAGAGAGAGAGAGAGAGAGAGAGAGAGAAAGAGAGAATGTTTGGGGAGAGATTTGGAGGGGAAACATGGACAACTATCAGGATGAATAAAAACCAAATAAAAATTTGCACAATATTTCATTCAGCCAAGAAATGTCTGATGCCCTAAATTTGCTCATGACCAATGTCTTTTTTTTTCTTCTAAATATGTGCAACACAACCATCAAAATGCATACAGTTCGGTCATGCAGACTTTATAGTGATATGGTTTAGGACCATGGTTCATTAAGTGTGGTTCATGGAACCCCAGGGGTCTGTTCGGCAAAGCCAAGAGTTTGTTTTTTTACTGTTGCAGTTGTGAAAACACAACCCACCATTATCAAAGTTATTCTACTCATTATTCATTTCTTTTAGTTCTTATATTAACCAGTGTTACTGGAGTGTAACTTGAAAGGGTTTAATCAAAACCTCTATACTACACAAAACAAGTATTCCTGTAACCAATGTCAAATTCTAAACACAAATTGAATAAAAGATTCTGTGAGTAGAAAGTTTAGAAATACAAAAGCAATATCGCTCCAATAAACAGTCAAAATATCATTTTACACGACAGTTAAAAGGGTCGCTGCCTGCCAAACATTTGAAAACCCTTGGTTTAGGACACAGTACGATCTGGGAGTATAATCTACAACAGTGGACTGTAGCTGAATGCCTCCTATAGTTTAAAGGCAGATTTGTACCAGAAAGCCACAGGTTATGTGGATGTTTTGGATCATTCATGAGTGGGAACTCGGAAAATCAGTTTGAACAATCATCCACTTTTTAATTCCCACTCGGAAAATCAGTTTCTCAAGAGGCCAGACTTTTCCAAGCTGCTGTTCTAAAGGTTGAACATGGATAAAGTCACAGTGAAAAGTCAAAACAATAGTGGGTTTAAATAGAGTTGCTAGATTCAAAGTAATAATTTTATATATATATATATATATATATATATATAAATTGGTTTAAAAATGAGAACTAACTCTGACATCCTTTGATCTATAACAACGATTTGGGCATGCAGGGACATACAAGCGCTTAGGTCTAAGGCAAACACATCAACCATGTCTTAACTGATCAACTATATTTCTAGCAAATTGGAAATGAGTGTTAATTTGATTTCGTGCCACGCAATTCCTTCAATGACGAGTGAGATTTAATAGGATTTATCCTTCGTAGTAGACAGAGCTAAAACTAACAATTTAGACCCAGAAAGAACAGGCCTCTTCTGCTGAAGCTGTCTGAATTCAGAGTAAAGTATCAGCCAGCAGGAATCTCTGGCCTCTTCGTTACTTGAGAACCCAGGTGACTAATAAAACAATGTGTACCTACGCATCATTTCTAGGTTAACTTACATTCCAGTTTCAGTACAGTGGGGCTGATGTTCAGGACAGGGTGCATTGTCGGACTCCACACTTTCCGTCACTCCCAGCACAGAGCACGTCACGTTCTTGTGCACTACAAAGGCACACCAGTTTCTGTGCCACAACATGTAAAAAGAACCAGCAGGATATTATGTGCATAATGACATCACATGCTCATCTGCACATAAGAGATCTATAATAAGACAGTAAGAACGTTAAATAAATAAATAAATAAAAAATTTTATCCAAAGGCACCTCACATTAACCTGACAACATGGCAGGCTCATAGACCTGTTTGATTTAAACCAAGCTTAATTGAGTAACGTGCAATAATCCAAGAGTAGTGCTTATTCAGCAAAATTCGAACAATTGTATCGCAGGTAAAATGTTACAAACAGTTACCGTACTGAACCACAGTAAACTATGGTAATACCCTGAGAAACCTTCCTAGAATTTGTCATGGTTATAATGGGAATCGTATTGGTTTTAATGGAAACTATAAATGGTCCCTATGGATCTGTACTGGTAATTTTTTTGCCTTCTATTGGTGGCATGTTATGTCTAATAATGGATACCATTAAAGACCAATAATGGTACTGGTTTTAATGGTTCGCTGATGTTTGCAGTGGTATATGTAGTGGAAACCATTCGAATTTCTGTGACGGTTTCTATTGGGGTTTATCAGCGGGGTATTATAGTTAATTCGCGGTTAACATGAAATAAAGTGTTATATAGTAAAACAGTGTTCCATACACACTCACAAATAAAGGAGCTAAACAGTCCTTGTACAGTTCTAGTCGACTGGTTTAGTAACATCAAGGTTACAGCTTGTTTAACTTTAGTATCTGGGACGGTGCGTGAGGTGTAAAGCTTTAAAAGGTATTTAAGTGGTCTTTAAGGTCCAATTACATACCTATATTATTGTTAAAAAGGTATTAAGACATATATTAAAGATACAAAAGGTGTACCCTTGATGGCCCCACGCAATCGACGAGGGAATGTAAAGCTGATTTAGATCTTAGAGTATTCCAAGAGAAGCGTTAACTGGAAACGGCTTATCATTTCCATACAGCTTTAAACTTTCATGCACTCTCCAAAAGAAAATACACTCACTTGCTGCGTTGTTTCGGGATCGAGCTGGTAAACGGGGCGCCTTGGAATAAACTGTATATCGACGGAGTCCCGTAGGTTAATGAAAAACTCAGCATGAGAAAGGCTGCAGACGGCAGCATGTAGAGAAAACACACACACTTCATCTTAAAACAGCTTCTGAGGTAATATGAGAGAAAAGTCTCCAAGCTGATGGTGGGGTGTGAGGCTGACCTCTGCTGTGCGTGTATGTGTGTGTGTGTGCGCATGAGAGAGAGTGAGTGGTACAGATGTTAAGATCTCCGCCCCCTCCGGGTTTACTGCAGCTTTATGAACGCACTCTGCTTCTGTCCAGCTCCCAATATCCCCATCTCCTCGTACAATCTACCCAAAGATGTGCGTGTGTCTGTGTGTGTGGTTCCAATGTTCCATCCGAGCCGCCCACACACACACACACACACACACACACACACACAAAAAACCCACTTCATTAATTAGTTTAATCAGAAACGGTGGATTCATTTCTATGTGCGACAAGAACCACAGCCTTAAGGTCAACATTGGATAACGAACTCTACAAAACCCAGTACAGATAGCTAGCTATAGTTTGTCCGAATAAAGTGAAAAACTTCTCCTGCTGGTGACATCCCTTCTTCACAAAAACAAAGAGTGGCTACAGTTCATTAAAACATGGGAACGAGATCTTGAAGTCGTGGAGACGAGATAATTAGGTTGTGGCCACAAGAGGGTACAGAATGTGTATGTAAAACAAACATGGGGAGGCCACGAATTAAGAATGATTCGTTCCCACGACTTAATACGTTTTACGAATTTGTTCCTTTACCAATTTGAAAAATGATTTCTTGCTTAAAATGGGGGGTGTCCATTTTATTTTCAACAAGTAATGATTCATGCGGTTATATCACTCCCTCACCACTCCCTTGAAATTTCCAAGATGTACATTACATTTACGCCATTTGGCAGACGCTCTTATCCAGAACGACTTACATTTATACAACTGAGCAGTCGAGGGTTAAGGACCTTGCCCAAGGTCCCAACAGTGGTAGTTTGGCAGTGCTGGGATTTGAGCTCATGACCTTCTGATCAGTAATCTAACATTACATCACAGGGCAGTGGTAGCTTAGTGGTTAAGTATCTCGTTCCCTCAATCATGAGTCATGGCCACGCATTAGGATCCTGTTCCCACCTATTATTTTTTTTTATTAAGAAGAGAAGTCACCAGCCAGGCTCCATCGTGAACACCACAAAATACACTTAATACTGACCAAGTGTGCATGTGCAAAGGGATAAAGCATTTTCTGCTAATCTGTGCAGTGATTTAAACCAAATTAAACTAGATTTAAACTAGAAAGGCATGGAGAAAATACGGTCTCTACAAATGTCCCCAAGCATACCACTGAAGGAACTAATTTAAATAAATAAATAAACTGTGATCAAAGATATGATCCAATATGGCTAATTTGGAAAAAGAGAAAACATAACAGGAAGAAAGCAGGTCATGTTGAATTAAATGATTCATTAAGGCACATTTAATGATAGTTTTCAATAATTAAAGGAGACTGTATTAAGTACAAACATATATTTTCATTTTTCTTCACATACAAAAACATACAAAAGGTCATCGTGGACATGGTCCATAACTTAAGTTCCCTTTCTGTTTAAATCAAAGAGAATCAGTTTGATGTACGAAATATTCAGAAATAGCAGTTATTTTCATTTTTAAAAAACAAACAGACAAACAAACAAACAAAAAAAAAAACTACTACTCATAACAATGCATAACAATCCAAATAAAAACAGGTAAGTAAAGAGGAAAAGAGAAAATACTTCACTCTTTGATAGAACATAATATAAATTTAACAAACATAAATCCATGTTGCAGAAGCTAATATAAACACTTTATTTTCTGATAATTTTACTTGTTGGTCTGAGATGATGTCGTTTAAGGATCTGTAAGAGGAAAAAAATGATAAGTCAAAATGCTGACACAAGTGTTAAAAATTTGTTATTATAATATTTTTTCACAGTTCTGAGGTTACAATAGTTTAGACCAGTGGTCATCGACCTTGTTCCTGGGGATCTACCATCCTGAGGACTTTAACTCCAACTATAATCGTGCCCACCTGACCATCGAATCATTGCCTTAAGAAGTTCTTGACTAAAGTTCTCACCTAAAACAGATGTGTTAGATTTTGGCCAGAGATGAAATCTGCAGGAAGGTAGATCTCAAGTAAGAGAGTTGGTGACCACTGGTATAGACACTCCCAAATCTCAATTAATGGAAGATTCAGCCTTTAGTCTAGGGCAAAACTGCAAAATGCATGAACAAATTCAAAACCTCTCAAGTCAATGCAATCTATCTCAGAAATCTGATAAGTGGTATAACAACTCATTTGACTGGACACATAAATCAGTCCAGTAATTTGGTTCCCACAAAGAAAGGAATTGGCTAGAGGCACCATTAGCCACTATGCTACCATCAGCATTAGCTCTTCTACCATCTCACTTTCAGCCAAATGAGCTCCGTTATTAATTTGACAAAATTGAGCTTACATCTTCAAGCACCACTGTGTAGCTAGCTTAGTGCTGGTAATAAATAAATAAATACATAAATAAATACAAATTTAAAAATGAGTAGCTAATGCTGCACACACAGGTCTACTGGTGAAGCTCCTATGTACATGATTTATTATTTTTATGGACCATCCTAGTCATGTGAAGAAAAAAATAAGTACACCCCATGGAAATGGTTGGCTTTTTGGACATATTTGGACAAGCAAACATTTAATCATCTATGAAACAGTGTTTACTAATGAAGTTGAAATATTTAAGCAAAACGGAAAAAAGGAAAATGAGCTTTTTCAATCATTTATTCAACAGAAATATCAATAGATGTGATATTCTTCTGTGGAAAAAGTAAGTACTTCCTTGGCCTCAGAAGCTAGTATAGCAGAAATAACTTATTAGCATAATTGTGTACCAGGCTTGCTGGAATTCTTGACCAATCCTCTATGAAATATTCTTTCAATTGCATGATGTTTGAGGGGTTTCTTGCACGTACTGCCCATTTCAAATCATCCCACAACATTTCAATGTGATTCAAATCCGGACTTTGACTAGGCCTTGGTGGATATGCTAGTGTGCTTAGAAACATTATCCGGGTGAAAGACCCACTTTCAGTTCAACTGTAACTTCCGGAGAGATGGACTCATTATCTTCAAGCGTCTCTGATATGATGCAGAATTCATAGTTGAATTAATGAATGCAAGCTGTCCAGTCCCTGAGGCAACCCCAAACCATAACATTTCCACCACCGTGCTTCACAGGTGCTATGAGGTGCTTCTCCTGAAATGCTGTCTTTGGTCTGTGGCAAACATGTCTGCTGTTACTATGACCAAACAACTAACTTTGATTCGTCTGTTCGGGGCATGTTATTCGAAAAGGCCTGGTCTTTGCCTATACACTCATTGGCAAACTGTAGTCTTCAAAGGCTTTTTTCCTGACACGCCTTCCCTTGCAGGTCAAATTTGTTCAATCTCTTTCTGATTGTAGAAGCATACACTTTGACACTAACAGTTGCTAAACTTACTAGCAGATTCTGTGATGAAACTTTGGGATTCTGAAAGACTTCTTTTTTGAATTAGACGGTCTGATCTTGGGCTGAATTTGCTGTGACAGCCGGTCCTGGATAAACTGGCAGTCGTTTAAAATCTGCACTACATGTACAGTGGAATGATGCATTTCAAATAATTTGAAGATCTTTTCAAATCACTCGCCAGACTCCTAGGCATCCACAACTTTTTTCCCCCGAAGGCCTTATAGACCTCTTTAGATCTTGGCATTATGACACCACACACCTCAATAGCAAAAGGAACACCAGACACTAGATATGAGAGGGGTGTAAATAAGACCGGTTCCACCTGCAGTCCCTAAACAGAATCTAAATCACTGGCATCCGATCTTGAACACCTGATTCTAATTTTATAGATTCGAAGGTGTGATATAAATGTAGGGGGTGTACTTCATTTTTCCATGTGATCTGTTTTCTGTTCATTTAAATTGTGAAAATTACTACAAAAAGTCAATTTTATGTATTTTGATAGAGTGCATGGTCTTTATTAATAGGCACTGTTTCAAAGAGGATCACATGTTTGTCCAAATATGTCATTCACAATAAATAAACAAAAACAAATAAATAAATAAAAAGCCAACAATAATAATTCGTTCACATGACTGTATATAAGCTACATACCCAGTAGTTTGCGGGTTTTACGCCTAATCCTTTTTGCTGGAAGGGACTCAACCTCATCTTGAAGATTTCGTTTTATCGAACCGGGAGAAGTGCGCACAGGAGTGCTGGCTGTAAAGAAAGAATAAGTTTGAGCACACAAGCACACACTTGACTTTTATAAATGCTTTTCAGCTTTTAATCTGTCTGTCAACTATTTTACTGAAGGACCAAAGTGGTCAATGTTACATGGGACTTGTAAACAAAAAACATAGACAAAAAAAACAACAACAACACAGTCTCTAAAGGAAGCATACACTAACTAGACAAATAGACAAGCACTATACACTGATCAGCCATAAGATTAAAACCACTGCCAGGTGAAGGGAATAACATTGATTATATCATTACAGTGGCACCAGTCAAGGGGTGGGAAATATTAGGTAGCAAGTGAACAGTCAGTTCTTGAAGAAAATGTGTTGGAAACAGGAAAAATGAGAAAGCATTAGGATCTGAGCGGCTTTCACAAGGGCCAAATTGTGATGGCTAGACGTCTGGGTCAGAAGATCTACAAAACAGCAGATCATGTGGGGTGTTCCCAATATGCAGTGTATCGTACCTACCAAAAGTGGTCCAAGGAAAGACAACTGGTGAAGGTTGTCATGGGCACCCAAGACTCACTGTTGTACACTGGAAGCAAAGGCTAACATCTGATCCAATCCCACAGAAGAACTACTGTAGTACTGTAGCACAAATTTCTGAAAAAGTGTATGCAGGATATGATAGAAAGGTGTCAGAACACAGTGCATCACCGCTTGCTGCGCAGGGGGCTGAATAGCTGCAGACCAGTCAGAGTGCCCATGCTGACCCCTGTCCATCACCGAAAGTGTGTAGAGTGGGCATGTGAGCATCAGAACTGGAGCATGGAGCAGTGGAAGAAATTGGCCTAGTCTGATGAATCACGTTTCCTTTTACATGTGGACAGACGGGTACGTGTATGCGCATGGCATACCTGGGGAAGAGATGGCACCAGGATGCACTATAGGAAGGAGGCAAGTCAGTGGAGCAACTGTGTTGCTTTGGGCAATGTTCTGCTGGGAAACCTTGGGTCCTGGCATTCATCTGGATGTTAGTTTGACATGTACCACCGACCTAAACATTGTTGCAGACAAAGTACACCACTACATGGCAACAGTATTCCCTATTGGCAATGGCCTCTTTCAGCAGGATAATGCACCATCTAACTGCAAAACCATTGTTCAGGAATGGTTTGAGGAACATGACAAAGAGTTCAAGGTGTTTACTTGGCCTCAAAATTCCCCAGATCTCAATCCGATCGAGCATCTGTGTGATGTACATCACAAAAATCTCCGATCCATGGAGGCCAACCTCAAAACTTTAATGACTTAAAAGAATCTGCTGCTAACATCTTGGCTCCCGATACCACTTGTGGAGTCCATGCCATGTCAATGTCCATGCCTTGACAGGTCAGAGCTGTTTTGGTGGCATAAAGGGGACCTACAGAATACTACGCAGGTAGATTTAACGTTAAGGCTGATAGGTGTACACACACACACACTTATCCACTCACTAAGCATTTTCTCTAGGTCTCTGAACTCCTTCTCTTGCTGTTGGAGCTCCTGCTGCTTCTGTTTCATCTGAGGACTCTGCACATGGTTGTCGTAATCATCCTTGACCTTTAATGCCTTCTGTACTGCTACAGAGTATTGCTGCAGCAACTCTACACACACACACACACACACACACACACACACATACACACACACTTTAGACAGTTCTGCTTTTCTTGTTATTAATGTATTTTTATTAGATCATTTAAACATTTTAAAAACTTTGCACAGAGGGTGTGAGCACTCTCCTCCGGTTTGATGATGTGATGGCACACTTGCATCAGGACCATTTTGATAGCTGAGGTCTGATTATAAATTTTGCTATGGCATGTAGCTATCCATGATCAAAGTGTGACATGATTCAGTGTGTGAGAAAAATTCCACATAGCTAACAAGGTTTTAGACATCTTGGCATTACCAGATTTTAAGTTTAAGGGGGTAATTAGTTTTTCACATTGGTAATGGGTGTTGGAAAAGATTTATGCTTCAATTAAAAAAAAAAAAACTAAACTTTGTGTTTACTCAGGTTGCCTTTGTTTTATGTTGTATTTCATTTGAAGATCTAAAACTATTTTTAATACGAGATATACACAAACACTTTTCCACAGCATCGTAGTTAGTGTCCCTAATTTTGCCAATATACAATCTAAGGAGAAATTATGTTAAAATATGCGATTTCAGAAACCACAAATGATTCATTTCTCATTTTCCAGGCGTTTCCCGTATCTATAAATTTCTAGATTTTTGCAGCACGCCTGAATGTATTTCTACTGCAAAAACAAACTAGGCATGAAATTACCACTAGTTTAGTTGCAACAAGCTGTGATTTATCGTGAGTCACAGAATTCTCAAATAGCATGATAACAGTTGATGTGACTGATCTAGTTCTTCACACATGTTTTTCATGTATGATCTGCTTGGGCGTTGCCTTTGTTGGCAGCAAATCTGAGATTCAAGAATGCACTTCTGAACAATAATACTATAAGGGCAAGTTTTGAAACATGGGAAACATGACAGTGTAGGTAAACTCTTTACATGATAAAATGTTGGCATTTTCCATTGACACAGAGTTGCCAGTTTATTAAGTGATTGACAGGAGCACATAAACTGGCAACTTAGAAATTGACTTTAATATATTGCCACTGGAAATTTACAAAAAGCAACCCGTTTTCATCCAAAAACTTCACCAGGGCACAACAATGGTGTAACAGGAAGTGTTGCCACATCATAGCACCCAGGTCCCCATGTTGATCCTGAGCCCAGGTTACTGTCTGTGCAGAGTTTTCCATATTCTTCCCTTGTGCATTTGGGTTTCCACTGGGTTCTCAGGTTATCTCCAAACTCCCAAAAACTGGTAGGTGAATTGACTATTTCTGGTTGAACGTGTGAATGCATGTGCCCTACGATTTTCCTAGTCAGTGGCACATGACATCATACGCACATAACGTGACGTATTCTGCTAATGCTAGCGGCAACAACAAAAGTAAACAACGATAACTTTCTTCAGTTTACTGTTTATATCAACGTTACCTTTTATTACCAACATGACCTCAGTCACCATCAGACGGAGGCGTAATCGTCCAGTGACTAAGGAGGAAAGTGTGCAACCTCCAAGTCCTCTAAGGCAGGGGAGCATTTTGTATTAAACACCGCAGAGAAGATCAAACTTTATAAAATGGAGCTTGTGTAGCATTGACGCATGCACGAGCACAAACTATTGTGTTTGTATCCAAAATGCTCCACTGTGTGCAAGGGCATGGGGAAAGTGGTGCCAGTTGCTTAAAAGATTTAGTTTAAGTTTACGGTCATTATATGTTGTATTTGCGTGCTTGCAGTGTAACTTGTTGTTTACTATAACGGAAGTGATTTGTTAATAACGAGGCAACGTTGCTCCTTGCTCGCGATTCAGTGACACACAGTGGGAGCACGAGTAAGATCTGTAATGTCTAATTAAAACATGATGATAAAAAGTAAACAGAAGTAAAACAATATGCCTAAAGACCGTGAGTAACAGAAACCACAAGGTGCAGTGAAAGTGAGTTTTTATTATTAATTTAAGGACTGTAGTTTAAATTCGGTGCTTTTTGTGCATCCATAAAAATAGAAGAATAAATACTATTATATAATATAAACTAATATATAGAAGAATTTCTGCATTATTTTTTATGGATGCACAAAAAGCACCGAATTAAACTACAGTAATAAATTAATAATAAATATTCTGGTGTGTATTGGGTTATTTTCAGTCTTATAAACTTCAGACTAAAACTTTACACAACTGTTTATCCAATTATATATTTGTAACTCTCAGTTTGTGGATTTTATTTTAAAAAGACGGGGGGGGCGGGGGAGGATACTGAAAGTTGAAGTTTGAACTGAGCAACACACTGAACAGACCGCAGCCAATACTGAGGCCACAAAAGGGAAGAATGTAAGGCAGATAAAAAAAAAATGTCAACTAAGAAACCAAGTCATGCTAAACTGGCTTCTTAAAATAACAGGGTATCCACAGAGAGGGGTCAGGTAAAAAACACGACACAAAGCAAGAGCAAGCCAGTGATATGTGTGATGAGATATGTGAGCGGTTAGTTTTACCCCTCTGCTTGCATATGGTGTGATATTCTTGAGGCAGTGGTGCTCCAAACACATGTCCTCTGAGCTTCTCTATTGGTGGAGCCTTGTTTTGTAAACCACCAAACTTCCCGTTGCTACGGATACGGTCCCCTTGCCGTGTCAGCAGAGTAGGGCACTGCACCTTATTCTGGACAACCTGTCAAACACAAAACACACACATATACAACCCTAATTCCAGAAAAGTTGGGACTTTTCCTAACTGGAAAAAAAAAACGGGAAGAGGGTCAGACCAGCCGAAAAGGACACAGGAGACAAAGGACACTTGCACGCATAGGACCTGGAACACATGGCATTATAAACAGAAAATGTATCTTCACTGATTAATAGATAGCACGATACAAGCCCAATTCCAATTTGGGACGCTGTGTAAAATGTAAAAAAAACAAAAAACCCAGAATGTAATGATTTGCAAATCTCAAACCCACATGTTACTCACAATAGAACATAGAAAACATCAAATGTTTAAATTTGATATGTAATCAGGTAATGGCCACAATACATCTCAAAACAGTTGGGACGGGGCAACAGAAGGCTCGAAAAGTAAGAAACAGCTGGAGGAACATTTTGCAACTAATGAGGTTAGTTAGCAACAGGTCAGTAACATGACTGGGTACAAAAAGAGTATCTTAGAGAGGTAGAGTCTTTCAGAAGTAAAGATGGGATGGAATCTGGATGGAAGCATACACATGTATATACCTTTCAGCGTTGATGGTGCCTTTCCAGATGTACAGGCTGCCCATTTCATGGACACTAATACACCCCTATACCAGAGACGCAGGCTTTTGAACTGAGCGCTGATAAAAAGCCGGATGGTCCCTCTCCTCTTTATTTTAGAGAATGCGGAGTCCATGGTTTCCGAAAAGAATATAAAATTTGGATTCGTCTGACCACAGAACAGTTTTCCACTTTGCCTCAGTTCATTTTAAATGAGCTTTGGCCCGGAGAAGACAGCTGCGTTTCTGGATCATGTTCACATGTGGCTTCTTCTTTGCATCATAGAGTTTTAAGCAGCGTTTGTGGATGGCATGGTGAACTGTGTTCACAGACAGCGAGTTCTGGAGGTGTTTCGGAGCCAATGGAGTGATTTCCATTACAGAATCCTGCCTGTTTTTAATACAGTGCCACCTGAGGGATCGAAGATCACGGGCATGCAATATTGATTTTCACCCTCATCCCTTGCGCACAGAGATTTCTCCAGATTCTCTGAATCTTTTTATGATATTATGTACAGCAGATGATGAGATATTTATAGTCTTCGCAATTTTACGATGAGGAACATTGTTCTGAAATTGTAGTTTTTCGCGAATTGGTGAACCTCTGGGTATAAAAAGAGTATCTTAGAGAGACAGGGTCTTTCAAGTAAAGATGGACAATCACGTTATTGACCTGTTCCCAATTAACCATCCAGCTGTTTCTTTTTACCAACACTTACTTTTCCAGCCTTTTGTTGCCCCGTCAAATAAACATTTGATTTGTTTATGTTCTATTGTGAATAACATATGGGTTTGTGAGATTTGCAAATAATTGCATGTTGTTTTTATTTACATTTTTACATTGTTCCAACTTTTTTGAAATTGGGGTTGTACATGTATATAGTATTTTTTATTTCCCGATATTTTATGCCTAGATGTGTTATACAACCAAATATTAAGTGTTCTTACTTTAAGACTATCTGTTCCTATACTTTTCCCTCACCTAAATATTGGGTGGTTTGCCACCAACGGTGCTGTGTTTTAAATTGTATATCACATGCAGGCAACAACTGCATCAAGCCAGTGACCTACTGACATAACCAAACTGTTGCATTCTTCTTTTGCTTTTCCATGCTTGTATTGCTTGTATGTGTTTGTTCTGGGGGGTTTCTCCATTCAGTCTCCTCTTCAGGAGGTGAAATGCTGCTCAATTGGGTTAAGATCTAGTGATTGACTTGGCCAGTCTAAAACCTTCTTCTGTTTTGCCACTGCTGAAGTCTTTTGTTGAGTTGGCAGTGTGTTCTTTGGGTCATTGCCTTGCTGCATGATAAAGATCAAGTTTCTCTGTAGACCAGCAGAGAGAATGCTTCTGTAGATTTCGGAATTCATTCTGCTGCTACCATCATGAGTTGCATCATCAATAAAAGATTAGTGAGCCCATTCCAGAATCAGCCAGGCAAGCCCAAGCCATGACAGTACCTCCACCATGTTTGACCAATTAGCTTGCAGGTTCTTGATCTGGAGCAGAAACTTTCTTTCTCCATACTTCCCATCTCATTGGTAGAGGTTAATCTTGGGTTTTTCTTTACAACTCTCACCATGTTTCTGTCATCAACTGACGATGTTTTCCTTGGCTGAAATATTCAAAGTTTAACAACAAATGCAGTCATCACAGGCAAAAATTCAGGGTTCAAACCAAGAGTGGACATTCAGAGCTATTTATTGTTTAAATCAGTCAATCTAACACGATACACACACACACACACACACACACACACACACAGAGCAAGAAACACTCAGTCACATCTTCCAGTATTTTTGAACAGTTGAAAAATGGGTGGGTTCAAAGAAAAGGTTTCATGTTCCAAGTTGTTTAACACATCTAGATGTAAATATCAGGAAATGAAAGCTGAAATTCCGATCCATCATCACATATTCACCTTTTGATCTAGTGCCTGAAGATGATTTTTCTTTTAACCAGCAGAAAAATAGTTTGAACTTTCATTGGGACTGTCACTGCAGTAGCTTGGTTAATTGTCAACACAAGTGGTTAACACAATTTTGATAATATTAGGTCCAAATGATTTTGTTCCCACTCCAGTATGTTCTCATCAGGAGAAAAATGGCAGTACTTTATTTTATTAAGCATAAATTGTATCTTGTTTGTGGCGTGACATTTAAGGACAAAAATCTTCCTTCACACACAAATATATACTTACCCTCTTGCGGTAATGGTTAGCGGAATCCAAATCATCCACTAATATGGTGTCTCCAAGAACATTGGTGAAGACTGTACAAATAAACAAATCGTTACCACAAGCTCGCTCTCTCTCTCTCTCTCTCTCTCTCACATACCCACACAATTCTGAAATCCCTGGTGCCCAAATTTGGAGCCTGAATGGCAGTTTATGTAATGACTACCATGCACACAATGGGGATTACCTTTTTGTTACTATAATATTTATTACTTGTCAGAAAACATAAAAGGTATTGTGGCAAAGAATGGAGTAAAATAAAAAAACAAAAGTTTTCTACATACATAAACATAACTGTGAAACCCTGTAAATACCAAACATAAGCATCTGTAACTACTGAAATCTAATTCCCAAAGAATGGCACACGTACACACAAATCTAAATTTACAGACAAAGAGCACTATTGTGCGTCAGTGCAGAATCCAGACTCCAGGGGCTCCTTCAGAGTAACACTTGTATACGTGCAGCATTTTCTAGTTCACGTTATCCCTGTACTCCCCAGAACACAATTAACCCCAGCCATTGAAGCAAATGATGGCAGCCCCCATGCTGGAGCTGTCATCTGGAAACAATCTGGGAGGGGAAGTGAGTCTAAAGACACACAGCATCACATCATGCTGCATAACATCACACAACAGAAAGGGCAAATGCTATGAAAACCTAACACAGTGGGAATACTACAGCTACTAACCCATTCAAACCCATCACCACCCTAGATGACTCAAACGGGAATTTATGACTCAGCTCTGACTTAAATCTGTCCATCATTTATGGCTTTCAGGAAGCTAAATGATTTTGTGAGCCTAGTCATGTGTGCCTGCCTGTTGCTCTGAGAACTCACCCATGTTGCAGCTTTCTGCATGGTCAGGAAAAAATAGCAGATCTCTGGCAAACACAGGGTTTCCTAACGGAGGGAACAAACTTTGACCATTCTTCATGTGGGGCAGTGGCCTAACAGGAAAAAAACAAACAAACAAAAAAAAACACACACAAAATCAGTGACAAATAACATGAGGAAAAACTAGAAACTGAAGGCTAAGAGTACTATCTAAATCTCATTCACAGGAACCTGTATGATGGAAGCTCCACATAATCTATTAAATAGATCATTGTTAAAAAAAACACTGCTTCTTAAAAAATAATAAAGATTTTGAAATTTTTGATAAGGTGAAGCTTTCTGTAAGGATATAGAGGAGACCATTATATATCATTTACTCAGATGTCAGCATTTTGCAACTACAGGTCAACCAATTGTTCAGTTTTGCCAATTAATTGGTCACTGATAAGGCATTGCTGGAACCATCAGTTATCAGCAAAAATCAACACCGATAGTTTTTCCCGGTTTCGTCTGTTGACGAGCTGAGAACCCATATTATACAGGATGGCGGCCTCTAGAGGTGAAATAAAACATAGACAAATTTGTTGTGAATATTTGAGTTATTTGCATTTGGATGTATATTTTTACTTTAATATTAATTAATTGTTAATGTATACTAACGTATATATTTATTTCATTTAAAAAAGTACAGTACATTTTCACGGTGCAATAAAGTGTTATGTTTTCATTCAGTATTAATTTGAATTGAATTGGTTATACACAAGGGTCTTCAGTAAAGGATTAGCACTTTCCAGTTTCTGCATAAAAAAAACAAATTGTGGGTTAGGCGAATGTGAAGAAATGTCTGTTTATAGCGGCCATAATATAATTGATAACTATAATTGGAACCAACTCGTCTTGCAGACATTTCACAACATGAAATGTAACTAATCAACTAGAACTATAAACGTGTCCTACTTTAATAACTTAAGTATACGGCTGTGGGGCGCAGTTGGTAGAGTGGGTTGTCCACTAATCATAGGTTTGGCGGCTCTATTCCCGGCACGGGTGACTCCACATGCCGAAGTGTCCTTGGTCAAGACACTGAACCCCAAGTTGCTCCCGATGGCAAGTTAGCGCCTTGCACGGCAGCTCTGCTACCATCAGTGTGTGAGTGTGTGTGTGAGAATGGGTGAATGAGACAGTGTAAAGCGCTTTGGATAAAAGCGCTATATAAGTGCACATTTACCATTTACCGAGTATAATTGTTAAATTGCTGTGGTACAAGAGGAGTAAGACTCTTCAGGACATGCTAAAAGAAAATAATCAACTTATTGGTGGTAACAGGGAATTGTCGTAGATCCCCAATACAAGTCTGTGACCGGGAAATCTGGGTTAAAATCATGAAGTGTGGCTTTACCCCTAAATCAGGGCTACAGAACTCTATATCCTATGTACAAGTTAACAAAAGATATGAATACATCTTCAACAAGGTGAAAGAATGGACACCCCTTCTAAATAGAGGGTTTGGCAAAATAGGTTCATTGTTAATAGGAGCGAAAACTCAAGCATACAGACATACAGTCTCCATATACAGACACTGGCAGTAGAATGTGCAATACTGAAGAATTCAGTGATCAGCACGGTCATAGGATGCCATCTTTCCAAGTCAGTTAATCAGATTTCTTCTGCTAGAGCAGACCACGCACATGTACTCTTACTGAGAAGCTGAAAGGTCTCTCAAAAAAGGAGGACTGCATCACCACCGCTTTGTTTTATTCTCTTTATATCACTGCAATTTATTAAAGAGCAACACATCATTCTTTTATCTATTCAAGTTGAATTACAGCTTATGGCTGGTGTGTAATTTCAGGATAAATGAACCACCAAACTGAATAATTCAGTGCCAAGTGTTTGAGTGTTTCACTTCTCTTATATTCTTCCACTGCTGGCTGCCTTTATTGACTGTTGGAATTTATTGTGCAACAAATTACTCGATGGACATACAGTCCCCTTTGAAAGGATTGGAACAGCAAGGTCAATTCTATTGTTTTTTCTATACAGTGAAGCCATTTGGATTTGAGATCAAAAATTGACATTAGAATTTCGTCTTGCGTTTCCTCATATTTACATCCAGAGGTGTTAAACAACTTCCAGCGCATCACCTTTTGTTTGAAACCACCCATTTTTTTCAATTGATCAAAAATATTGGAACATACGATTCTTGCTGCCCATGTGTGCCCTGCTAAATTGACTGTTTAAATAATTAATAGTTCTGAATGTCTACTCTTGGTTTGAGTCCGAAGTTTTGCCTGTATCTGTTGTTAAAAAGGATAAACCAACATGAAGACCAAATAGCTGTTTATAGGAGAAATGCAAGCCACTGTGAAGCAGAGAAAAATGGGAAAAATCTACTGTATCAGAGCTGAAACAATGGGCAGAGGCAATACAACAATTTGGAATGTACTGAAAAAGGAAGAAACCATTGGTGAAACAACCAGACATGGAACAGGTCTGGCAAAGACGACAACAGTAACCGATGACAAATATTGTGGGAGTTGTGAACACCACCCCAAAAACAACAACCACAACCTTCACAGGGCAGGGGTGAATGTATCACAATCCACCATTCAAAGACAACTTCCAGTACAGAACTATAGAGGCCAAACCACAAGCTGCAAACTACTCATGAGCAGTCAGAATCAGAAATCCAGACTGGAATTCACAAAGAAAGAGTTGAGCCACAAAAGTTCTGGAACCACGATTAACCTCTACCAAAGTGATGGAAAAGCCAAAGTGTGGAGAAAGAAAGGATCTGCTCATGATACATTAGTAAAGCATGTTGGAGGTAATGTCATGGCTTGGGGTTGCATGGCTGCTTCTGGAACAGGCTCACTAATTTTTACTGATCATGTAACTCATGATGGTAGCAGCAGAATGAATACACATGTTTACAGGAACATTTTGTCTTTACAATTTACAGAGAAATGCATCCAAATTAATTGGGAGGAACTTAACCATGCAGCAAGACAATGATCCAAAACATACTGCCAACTCAACAAACTTCATCAGGGCTTCATCAAAAAGTGGACAGTTTTAGACTGACCAAGTCAATCGCCAGACCTTAACCCAACTGAGCATACATTTCACCTCCCGAAGAAGAAAATAGGGGAAGAAACCCTCCTAAACAAGCAACAACTGAGAGGCTGCACTAAAAGCATCCCAAAAGAAGAAACCAAAAACTTGGTGATGTCACCAAGTCTCAGTCTTGATGCAGTTATTGCAAGCAAAGGATAAGCAACCAAATATTAAGTGTTATTTACTGCAAGACTTATCTGTTTCTATGTTTTTGCTCACATAAAAATTGTGTGGTCTGATACAAAAAGATCAATGTTTTATTATTTTAACACATCTAGATGTAATTGCCAGAAAAGCTGAAATCCTAAACTCTCATCTCATATCCATCTTTTGATCTATTCAGGGGGGGACTGTACATTGTCCATTATATACACAGATGCATGTATTTTTGTGGACGTACCTGTTATTTGGTTTCCAGAAAATTGTTTCTAGGGGCATGACTTGTTGCCGTCCTTGTGTTTCATCATAGATTTTTTTTGCTGCAGCTGTTGTCACAGTAACCACACAGTCCATGTCACCAAGAATATGCCAGGAAATGACCTTTGCTGCATCATCATCCTTCACCAGTGCCAGGTGTGCTATCTATAAACCAAAACAAATAGTTCTCATTCATTTCTAAACCTCAGGTAGCAACATTAACACACACAGACACATACATACACACACACACCTTTCCTAGGACCTCGTGGCTGCCTCTGAATTGATCTGGCATGGTACATTTTCGACGTGGCCGATCCTGTAGCGCCACCAAATCTGCAGTCATCTGAGCAATTAAATCCTCAACTGCTTTCACCTAAACACAAGCACACAAAAAGACAATGTGCTCCCAGCTCACAAGGTGTTTAATATGGTCACCCAAGTCATTTTGAAGCTTGAGACAAGATAGGTTGGTTTTAGAAAAAGACTATGATCCATAACTTGTGATTCATTAGCCTTAAATATGCTGCATGAACGTAAGATATGAAACTAAAATTAGTTTTTTTTTATTTAGTACATTTCAATGATGGGGATCATGCTTTTCAGTTTTTGGAGTCAGGGCTTCAGAATAACACTTCAACAGCTTAACAAATAACACGTCTAACTCTGAACTGCATTTAACAAAAGAAAGAACAGAACTTACATTCTTCATGAACACACTCATAGCTAGACTACTAGTCTTGAATAATTTCCCATACTGGGGAACACAAAGATTTTTAGACTCGTGTGAATAAAGAATGAGAAATCTCCGTTTACGCACATCAGTTAATTTTGAAACGTCTATGCCACTGTTCTTGAGCTCCAATTTCAGTTGAGTCTGTTTACTAGCTGCATCTTGCACTTGACCTAAAAATAAACAAACAGATCGAGACTAGTTCAGGACACTGGGACTACTCCACGAAAATACATAACACAAGCATATGAACACACAAGTTAGTGCATACCCTTGAGTTCAGTTGTGAGTTGTTTGTTGGTGTCCAAAATTGCTTTGTAGACTTCAATAGACTGTGACAGCTGGTCTTTCTTCTTACTCATGGCAGCCATAACCTTCTGGTTCTCTGCATCTAAAATACACAAAAGCGTATATTTACATTTATGCCACCAATACTCACCTATTTAAATACAAACAAACACATGGTTAATTAGTTCTTTACCGGTTAAATGATGCAAATAAAAAAACAACCTGCACATGATCCTTTTATAATAATTATTATTATTAAATAACTGTTACGTAAACTGTGTAAAATAAAAAGATTAGATTTAATCTAGACTAAAACTGCTTGGTCTTGTTCCATTCGAGTACTTGGTCAAATAGCCTAAATGGTCACCTGTGACAATAAGGTTTGCTTAAATAGAGGACTTAAAATAAATTAGAATTAAATTAGAGGTCAACATGACAGCATCACACTGTGTAAACAGGTGTATAGTCTGAGAAATCTGATCTTTATAGTGAATAATCCATCAAACCTGAGAGACAGTTTCAAAAATTTTCATTCATTTGCAAAAAACTGCCCCAAAGACCTAAAAGTAGTAATAATAATAATAATAATAGTATAATAATAATAATCATAATAAGCTAATGCTTGAGCAAGTGTGAGGTTTTGACTCTGCGCACTGACCGTTGTAGAACCTGAAGGGCAAATTAAAAGGAGGGATGGTGGGGTTAGATTTAGGGCCTTCAAGCACTGGACGAAACTGGAGTGTGTACACGGCTCCATCAGCCCCTGGACTATTCTCCATAAGTGCCAATTCCTAGACAGACAGACAGACAGACAGACCCTTACTTTGACAAAGATAAATTAATAGTAATATGCATGTAGGAATTACACTGTACTGATGCACTTTGTCCTAAAAATCCACCCTGAATGACATTAATATTTCTAATTAATATGTTATGTCCAATGGAGTCCAAGATTTATGCAATAATGAAATTCTGAGTTGGCTATTTTTGTCTTCACTGACATGCTGGTCTATTTTCACTTTGTCTTTAATTTTATTTTTACTACATTACCCACAATGACAACCGACTACCTCCTGATCGCAGCACTAGAGCCCTTGCTTCAGTTCTACCTAGTCTCCAGTCTGTCCAGTCCTCTCTCATTCCCATTTGTACACTCGGCTCAAACAGAGATCATTCTAGATATTTCATAGATCACTAAATAGCCGAGCTGGGTTTGTTCCTGGTCACGCCACCTAACTCTGAACAACTGCTTCATACAGCTGGCACTGCAATCTGGAACTTGGGAGTCCAACTTTTGTTATCTTTCCCCAAGTCTACAAATTCTCAGAAATATGATATTCAATAGTGCTGACATTTGATAATGCTGGTTATCCCATCTGCTAGAGATCACTGAAAATTTCTCTCGTAATAACATGTATTGTAACTGCGCTGCCGCACTGCCTCAACAGATAACGTAAATACAGTATCGACCGACAAATCAGCACCGGAATCTCGAAGCTAATCACTATTACGTCAACAAATATAATGTGTCTCAGGGTGGATAGTTCCTTTTAAGCCAACTATGAAGTAGTCTCCAACATATTAGCAGAGTCATGACATTTTTAAGTTGAATTTAAGTGCAATTATTCATGTAATCAAAGTAACAACATTAATACATTACCCCCACCCTCACACTTACAGCGATACGAGTCTCCCCATTAAGAAGATTGTATGTTAGACTCTTGGCCTTGTTCTCAAACATAGGAAGACCTTCTGCATCATCACCATCAACAGTTGTCACAGTCAGAATCACCTTCCCATTAATCCCCATACCAGCTGGGTTATTGTGCTTGTCCTGTGAGGTAAAGCACACACACACACACACACACACACACACACACACACAATGTAAAATAGTCTGACCATTTTTTTTTCCGTCAATAATGTACTTATAATATAATATACTAATATACATACAAGTACTTTAAGAAAACAAATATTTTCGCAAAACACTGGAAATGTTTTTATTTATTCTACTTTCTAATCTTGACTGTCTCGTCAAGTACAAAATACATTTTATTAAGCAGAGCAAAACTGACAAAGGGAAAGCGAATAGATGATGAGGTTTGGGTTTAAATGCAGTGAATAATTTTTAATTCAGGTGATGAGAGAGACTGATGTGGACGATGCTGATAAAGCAAAGCGACAACTCATTTCGAATAGTAAACATATTGTTTTATTAAATGTGCCCGTAATGCTGTTTTTCCATAAGTACGTTAGGTTATAAATGTAGAGGTAGGCAGTGCATGTTTCAGTGGATTCAGAATTCAATATTTAAATGCAAGTTTTCTTCTTCCCATTGGGGGAAAACACTAGACACGAATTTAACGCATACATGGGCAGTGATCATCAATGTGAAAGTAGTAATAGGGGTAAGTTCATAAAAAGGACCAAATTTCTCTATCGGATCTTAACTCCTCACTCAGTCAATCCCACATTCATTTAGTGGACACGAAATTTGAGTGAAGCAAAAAAAATAAATAAAATAAAATATGGAAAACAATGAAGCAATTAAGACATATAGGGGAAAAACTATTAATGAATCACAATGAGATCATGTGTATTAAAAATGACACTTTCAGGTCAGAATTGTTTTAATTTGGATTTTTAAATGGAGGTGTACTGGATGTGTTAAACGCTTTTACTAATAAATCTCAAGCGACTCACCATAATCTTCAAGCATAGGAATTGAAGAAGAGTGCGATTAGCTAGAGTGCTGCTATTGGAGACCACAGGAGTTGAAGCCGGAGTGTCTGGGACGAGTTTGACTGGCTTATTGGCAACAATGTTCAGAGCAATCTGATAGGGTAGAGAGAGAAACATTCCATCCATTACTCTCGCAGTGCCGTGTGCGCCACAAAATGTATTGATATAAGAGAATAAACACAAGCAATGCACACAATATACATGTAACACAAATGAGGTCAAAGAACAGCAACAGATACGGAATATAAATTTAAACACATACAAGTATATAACTGCAGTCCAAATCAGGCAAATCAGAGACACTGCTAACATGTTCAAATGATATACACAACTTCATATTGAGGAAAAAAACTAATCAATTTTTTTTTTTTTTTAAACCACACACTTACTGGACCCACTTACATTTTCAGTGCAAGATAAGAAATCTGTGTACTTTTAAATTAATCTATGCTAATGATTTTATACTTTAAGTCATAATGCCTTATAAATTCAACAATTAGGGCTGTGAACGTGCACAATGTACAGAATTTGGGTGTACCATTTTGGATATTGTTATCTTGGGGAGAGCTGGTAGCCAATAATGAACATGCAGGTAGAATATTTCAGTGGCTCACCTGACTGCTCCAGAGAGACTTGCCATTTTCGACAGCAAAAAGAAACTGCAACATGTACTTTCCCACTCGGGAAGGAATCTCTTTATCTCTGTGAGATAAAATGGACAATAGAATAGTCAAAACATCAGAAACATGGCGTTTTTTTTGTTGTTGTTGTTTTTATTTTGTTGGAAAGTGTTATGAGCATTGTGGGAGCATTATGTATTAGCATCTCATACTAATACACTTCATAGTAAATCTGTAATATTGGTTTCGCTGCATGCGTTACCTGAAGTAAAAGTGGTCATCATTTTCCTTGTCCTTGGGTTTACTACATTTAAGTGCTACTGCCTGAAATCAAAGCATTTCAATCATATCATCAAATCAAATCATATCATATGTATATTTATTATTCATTGTTCTTTTATGTCTGTTTTCATGGCAAGATCAAGGTAGGTCAAACAGGGCATTCTGTTAATTTTTTAATATTTTTAATAAAATATGAGAACTTTTGAACAGTGTCAACAGCAGCAGCAGCAGCAGCAATATAAGGTCCTTCACTGTAATAGTCATTAAGTATTCTAGGATTTTCCCTGGTGAGACACTTTAGAAGACTTTCAAATGTGTGTTTTCTGAGTAAACGATGTGTTTAGTATTGTTAAGAGCAGGACAGTTCAATCATTATATGCGACTACAGTAGCAATGCAGTTCGAAGACTTGCTTTGTGTAACTCACCGTAGATGGAGGGCGGGATCCTGAAGCCAAGCCTTGCCACAGCAGCATGGACAGACTGGATGGACTCACATTCTTCACAGGTCCACCCTCTTCAGAGAGTATGGTTACTTTGAACACTGCACATGCACAAAGCCAATAACCAGGTCAACGTAGAGTGTGCACTTTTAATACTTAACGACAATAGCTTCTTATGCAGAGAATACGCACCAGGGAAAAGATCTCCAGCTCTTAAGATGGCTTCACTGTCGTATTCGACGCAAAGCCTAACAGGTTTGTTGGGATCAGGCATCACACACAGCTTCACAACTGGGCCAGAAATAGTATTGTTTCTACTAAAGGATCCTCTGAACTCCAGCTCATGCTCTCCTCTGCAGATAGCAAACCGAAAAAAAAAATAAAAAATAAAAATAGAAATTTTTAACGCAAAAAAATAGCAGTTAATGGTTAATAGGCAGGATGGTAAAGGAAACAGCTTTGAGTGATGCTGGTCTCTACTCACATTGTCGCGGTTATGGTCTCTAGTATAAAACGGGCCTTTCCTTCTGCATCCACCGGCTGGGACATCACTGAAGATTTAACCTACAGCACCCAAACACACACCAGCAGATACACTTAGTTGTAGGATATACTGAAATTCGATTAGCCAAAAATGACCATTTTTGTTAGAAAATTGTAGTAGCACAACCCAAAGTATTATATTCCTTTTACACCACAGTAATTTGGAAGCACTTACAATAAATTTAAATTACAGAATGATTTGTCACACGTTTATTCATTTATGTCTAATGTTGAAGAACGTCAACAAATTAGTTCTCTCTTGACATTAACAAGACAAAAAAAAAAAATGCAGTTTATGTTACTGAGAAAACAAAGAATAAAACCCTCTAATCGTTTCCCAATTACATGCTTACATGCTACTGTCTGAGTGATGCTTGCATTGCACAAGACTGGTCTTTGGAGCTTTTATTATTAGTAGTATAGAATACAAATAATGAATAAAATTGCTATTTAGCTTTCAGACCAAAAAAAAAAAAAAAAAAAAAAAACAAGCCATAACATTTATTTCAGTGCATCAATATTAGGAGATACCTTGAGGTGTGATGACAGAGTTTTCATTGCTATGACAACACGCTGATCTGGAACAGGATTCCCCCACTCATCACATAACTGTAGCAGGAATGGAGTGGCTATACCGTGTCCATTTAACACGCATAATGGCTACAGACAGACAAAAACACTCAATAAACTTAAGCAGATTCATCCTTAGCATCAATTACCAGTCATTAAAGTCATCAAAAAGTCAAGGACAAATGAAACTAAAAAAAAAAAAAAAAAAAGTACAAATTAAAAGACTTTTTTTTTTTTTTTAACATTGTCTGCATGTGTTTCAAGATAAATTGAATGA
Source organism: Ameiurus melas (assembly GCA_012411365.1). Lineage (NCBI taxonomy): Eukaryota > Metazoa > Chordata > Actinopteri > Siluriformes > Ictaluridae > Ameiurus > Ameiurus melas. The sequence continues at coordinate 31,118,521 of CM022756.1, forward strand.
GAACGTGCAAGAGGAAGACATTTTTTATAGCTTTACTGACAGTTCATGTGCTAATTACCAGTTCTGGTGCCTCCAGCAGAATGATTTTTGCCGGTGGTCCAGCAGTGACATTTACTCTGACAAACTCTTTAAATTTCTGGTACTCAAAACACAATTCCCTTGGACCAGGGAAGCCTTCGGCAAAGCGAACACCTGTCACCACCATTGTCCCTGTACTGGTCTACACACAGACATACAAAGATAGCCACAGACAAATGTAAAATAAGCTTAACATGTGCAGGGATGTAAGAGCTCCTGGATGGGGCCAAAACTATAAAAGCATATTGCTGCCAGGCTTATTTTTTCTTGTTAATGCTTAATAATGCATTAAAAACTACAATGTTTTTATGTTGCAATTTTTTATTTTTAACTTATAAAAAAAAAAAATCCATCAATACAAGAAAGCAACTTGTTATTGTCAGATAAGTTATTATGTGCAGTTAGCCACTTTCATCAGGACTCATAAAGCCTCAACATAACTGATCAAATTCTTCCTGCTGGACACAAGGTACTGCTAGATTTCATACCTGCCAGTCGAATTTGAGGGCGGATTCATCAAGGTTATCTGCAGACACACTGACTGCTTTCATGCTCTCAGCATTTAGAGCATCTGTCTTATTGCCATACTGATCAATCACCTCAACATCTATAAAAGGTTAAAGTAAGAAAAGGGAAAACTAAGGTTAAATAACTAAAACTGAAGATGTTGGGACAGGGGGGTGAATTCTGCCTATAGTGAAACTCTGTTTTTATTAATGATTATTTTGATTATAATGATTAATTATAATACAAGCATGTAACAATTGTTAGTTTTTAATTCGGCTTTGGAAAACAAAATCAATCAATTAATTAAACTATTATCAAATCATAAGACCAAGAACAGGGGTGTCAAACTAATTTTAGTCAACAGGCCCCATGATACTCATTCCAGTGTCATGTGGGCCGGACCAAAAAGATCGTTTTCTTAGACCAGTAAAACATTAACAACTCCTTATAAATGTGGTCATTTATTTGCATTGAATGCCTCCATTATCTCGGGCCACACTACAACGTGAAAACTTTCACATTTATCCACTTTGGAGATTAATGCAGATGTAGCCAGAGACCACCTCTTTTCCCCCCAAAAAAACTTCAATTATGGTCCATAAGACAATTTTTATTTAGATCATAGATTCTAAATTTATTCGAAGGGCTTGATTAGAAACTTTATTGGTCCTGGCCAAAAGGTCATATGTTTGGCACCCCAAAATAGAACATCGCTGGATAAACTGAGCCTATAATACTCTTCAAGTGTAGCCATTATTCATGCTTGGCAGTCTGGGAAAACCATAATATGCATTAACATCTTTAAAGTAGGTGAGCCTTTGGCTTGCTACCGATTTTTTTTTTTTAGAAAGTTTTTGAGAATTCTTACTCTAGTTTATAAAATGTAGACAGAATGATTTCTAATATCAATAAATATATAGAAATCATTTATTTATTTATATCAAATAAATACTGATAAACATATGATGACTTGGACTTGACTAATGAATTGACTGGACTTCTGAATATCCTGAAGGAAATGAATCTATCTATCTAAAGGCTGTTAGAAAGAGATTTTCACCTCTGGACGTACCACTAATTTCCACCTCAATTACAGTTAGACCATTTTAAGAAGAAATCTGTTGTTTTTAAGAACGCCATATAGTAGAAAATGTTTTGGGGTTTTTTGCCACACATTAAATGGATCCCGAGTTAAATAGGTGATTCATTTAATATTAGAACTGAAACTAAAAAAAAGTCTAAACAGTGTGCAAAAGTATACTCAACAGCGATGAAGTTTTGGTATTATAGTCAGTGTATAAATACTCAAATATTTATGACTAAATATTACATTGGATGACTATTTAGGAGAGATCTTACAAATATTTCCAGACAGAGTTTCGCTCATCTTGACAGTTGTCTCACTGAGAGTGACCTTCAACCGTTCGGGCTCATCCGGCCGTGGGCTATAAAACACAAAAGATGCAGACACACACAAAACTTGCTTTCAGAAATAAGCTGCATCTGTACGAATTGTGTACAACATAATAAAAAAGGAGCTTGGCACTACAGGAAAAATATTGTTTGATTTCAGGTTGGATGTGGGTGTTAATAGTCTTACATTATGGTAAAGGATGTGTCAACAGTGTGCTGATCCTGAAATGCCACCTGATAAAACTGTTCACCGTTTGTTTTTGTGGGGACACACACACATGGTAGTCTTCCCTTTGCCAATTCTGCAGCTTTAATGTCTGCAGTCCAGTTGACCTAAAATCACACATGCATATCCTTAAATCCTTTTAGCACTTTTACAGCTCTTTTACATATGTGGACAAAAAAAAACGAAGAAATACACAAACATCTACCTTAATTTTATGGGCAAGTCTGTGTGTTAAAGCCACCTGCCTGCCCCCCTCATCATAGAGTTTAAAGCGCAGACTCCCGAGTGTGTCACCTGCTGTCCAGTTAATACACTCCTTATTCTGGAGCACCATGACATCATCCGAATCATTCTCCTGCCTGTAGACCTCTATACGGAAGACATGGGTGCTTGGCGAAACACGAATTCTTCTCTCCACACAAGCCACAGCCTTCAGATTCTAAACACATAATCGCATATAAATGAATGGATAGCTGCAGAGAATAACTTCAGAAGTCACTTCAGAACTAACCACATGTACAGATCGCCACAAACTGCCATAAAGAGAAAGCAGTGTGATAAGATTACATTTACTTGAATGAATAGAGAGATAGAGAGAAAGAGTGCGAGAGAGAGATTGCGCGTGTGTGAATTACCTGCATCTGCACTGCATCTCTACTAATAATGACGCTGCGAGTTTAACGGTGTTACTATGGTTACAGTTGTATATAGCTGGCGCAGTAATTTCGAATGGTGATTAAACTGACCGGAACTACCTGTGGTATATACAGTCCTAATGCACACCTTCCAGCCAATCAGAATCGAGTATTCGAACTGACTGGGCTATAAAGTTATAATCAACATACGAGTCAAAGTTCAACCCTGGCAACCCCACTATTTGCTAATTATTCGTTTATCTAGAAACATCCTGAAATGATTGGCAGTTTGTGCTGCTCACACTTATTGAGACATGCATCATACACCGTATAAAAATCACAGTACAAACAAACAACTTTTAAAACATTGAAGACTGCAAAGGATATGTATAGATGTTAAAAAATATATATAATAATAATTAAAAAAAAAAAAGTCTTACAGGAATGCCAAATTTTGCAGTGAGGATGCGCTCTGTGGTGACGTTCTTCAGTTGTATTGGTTTTTCTAGCAGCAAACCAGAACCAGTATTACTGCAATCAACAGTGTCCGCTGGCAAATCAGAGGCTCCGAATAACTACACACACACACACACACACACACACAAAATAAAATTCAGCAGAATTTAGGATTTAAGTAGGCTGCGGTTACACATCAGAGACATAAAACGTTGCTGTGCATGAATAAAAAAAGATAATGAAAGAATACAATCTAATAAAAGGTATTTTCTTTATAAGCTACGCTAATAAATAAAAGCTAATCTTTGCTTAATGTATAGAAAATATTTACCTTGCTGGTTTTACAATGGGAGAAATTTTTTTTCAGTAAATATATTTCCGATGAGGCTATTCATAGAAAATTTTCACCAGACATCAGTATTAGCTCAAGAAATCCAGAAATTTAAAGAATTCACAACATTAAAGTCCATAAATAAAGTGGTGTGTAATAAAGTGGAATGACACGGGAAAAAAGTATTGAACACGCTAAGAAAAAGTTCTCCAAGGCAAGGTAAGGCAAGGAACCAGCTGAAATCTGCAAGTAATTATACCTCCTATCTGTGGAAATTAATATCAGCTGGGTTACACAAGAAACATCTCATGATGGGAGAGAGCAAAGAGCTCTCCCAAGACCTTTGCAACCTTATTGTTGTGAAACATATTGATGGAATCAGATACAGATGTATTTCAAAACCTCTGAATCCTCCAGTGAGCATCAATGGGGCCGTTATCCACAAGTGGAAGCAACATCACTCCGTCATCAACGCGCCACGCAGGAGCACCTCACAAGATTTCTGACCAGGGAGTCAGAAGAATAGTCAGGAGAGAAGCCCAAGAGCCAAGGACCACTCGGAAAGAGCTCCAGAAACACTTGGAGGCAGCAGGTGCCATCATCACAGAGAAAACAATAGGCGATGCACTCCACTGCTCACAACGAAAGACTCCATTACTAAAGAAAAGGCATGTCGAAGCTTGTTTAAAGTTTGCTACAACTCATTTGGACAAGTCTATGAAATACTGGGAGAGTGTAGACTGGTCAGTCGAGAGCAAAATGGAACTTTTTGGCTGTGATACTACACACCATGTTTAGAACAAATGGCACTGCGCATCACCCTAAAAACACTACACCACCAGCGCTTTCTTCATACAGGAAGTGTCTTGAAGCTGTCATTACAAACAAAGGCGTGTTCAATACTTTTCTGTCAATACTGTGTCATTCCACTTTATTACATATAACTTTATTTATGGGCTTTAATGGGTTTTTATGGGTTTGGATTTCTTTATGTGTATGGTTTTCTTGAGTTAATACAGATGTCTGGTGAAAATTTCACGTGAATAACCTCATTGGAAATATATTTACTGAAAAAAAATGTTAACAAGTTCAGTAATTATTTCCCCCCACTGTATGTGCTACAAACACATACACAAACACAAAGCATAATTCTGCTACTAAAAGTCTCGGTCAGTCACAGGAAACTGAGCTTATTAATTATCGTACTTAAATAACAATTGCTTGGTTGGTTAGTTCATTTTCTGAGCTGCCTGCTCCTCCATCCCGCAAATGGAAAGGTTATGTTTCCGTTATAAAATTGAATAATAATTCAATAAATTATTATTATATATATATATAATAATAAATAATAATTTCTTCCAGGTGCTATGCACATGTATATTTCAAATTCCAAGTAACTGATGACCCCCCCTTTATTTCTTTTAAATATGATCGAGCACTTGACAACAAAATAATCTGAAAAGCCCATCACAAGTATAAGCAAGTTAATAAAGCATTTTGGCACAAGAGATGTTTTAGTGATTTTATCAATTACATAAAATCCAGTGTTAATTTAATTAGCAATAATATTCAGTATAAAAAAATTCTTCTGGCAGGCAATACAGTCTGGTAACAGTAAGCTTTGGTTCTTAAGCAAAAATAAATGAATAAATAAAGGACAAAAATTGTGGGTATTCTCTGGACAGAACATGTAAATGTACCAGTTTTCATTGTGGAAGTGTACTTAAACATGGGACGATACGGAATGAAATGATTGTGACGCAGTTACAGTCAAGTACAGTATATTTAGGATTTTACAGTGGCTTCAACAGTGGTTCAGTCAAACAGATGTTAGAATTTAAATTGTTTGGGAAATGTATATGCTCCGTGGAAATGTTACCTGGCAGCGGACAATAAGACTGGAATGCGTCGTGACATTATGGAACTCATCCTGAACTTCGACTCTGAATCTGGCTGATGTGCCATTCTCTATGCAAACTTCATCGGTAGGCTTCACCACTAGTTGGTGTGGAGGGCCTTGTGAACAGATCAGAAAAGAACGTCACAAAATACTTGCACCTGTGCACTTCATTTAAAAGATAAGTTAATCATAGCTTAAAACTGTGTGAAAGATTGATGCTTTTAAAATGTAAATGGTAGAGCATGTGATACTTATAATACAGATATTACTCCCATTGTCTACAAGTACAAATTACAAAAAAAAAGTTTTTCTTCGAAAATAAGTGTCATTTATTAAAAATGACTGCAAAACGATATCAAGTGGTCCCAAATTATTTAGCTATATCTATGAGCATATACTATACATTATCCATGGTTTCATTGTTTTAATTAGTATTTCACCGTGTGTACACTTACCTGGACGGACACTAATCTGGAAAGACTGGGACTCTGGGTTGAGGCCTGGGATCGTTACCTTTACAGTGTGTATCTGTCAATAGCATGTGTGGGTTAAATATCAACACAAACAGCACCATTTAAATGCCACAGTTACATAATACCCAACAATGAAGCTGTAGGTTTATGATACTGAAGTTTTACATTAGTAAAGTCTTAGCAGTGTAAAAGCAAACAATGTCTAATAACTCGAATAGGTAAACACACACTGACCTTGTCCTGATGGTCGGTTAGTTTACCCATGGCTTTCAGGTCTTGTATGGTGAAAGTAGATTCTCTTGAAGTTGTCTGTTCATAGCTCAGTTTCAATGAACTAATATGCATGTTTATTAGTGAGAAAGACAAGGATGATTTAGAAAAAAAAAAATCATTAAGTCATCTAAAGTAACATATGGATTCTGTACTTTTAACCCTATTATGTCATGGGACCCATTTCCACATTTGAGATGTCTGAAATACTGTACTGGTTAATCTCTCTGACATTTTTTTTTTTTTTTTACACTTTTCCTCATTTAAGGTCTTAAACTTGTATGCAAATATTTCTTCTTATGGCTCGTCTCAGACAAGCCATAATAAAAGTTTACTATAATTTTAAGCTGTTCTTTGCTGTTTTTGTGTTTATTTAAACTGTGGAAGTCATTTTGTCCCATAACATAATGGATGTAATTTTTACATCCATACATCCAACATAATAGGAGGGTTAACTGCAAAATGAATCAGTCAGTCGCTAATGGTCGGTCTCTGGGATGGATGGATGGATGGATGGATGGATAGATAAATAAATAAAATATATATATATAAAATTTCAATAAAAGTATATATTTGTTTGTATATTTTCTGCACCCTACCTGCACACAAGCTGGGGTTTGATGCCAGAAGGAGGTTCAGTTGGATGATTAAATTCATCTGTAAATTGCAGAGGCAAGGGGAAGGGTACTCCCACCTGAACGGGAGAAGGAACAACACCCGTCACGAAAGCTGCTGCATTGCCTTCTGAAAGAGTAGAAAGAAGAGAATGCACATGGACACACAGAGGCAGGGAGAAGAAAAAGAAAACAACAAACAATATGAATAAATCATTTTCGGCCCCAGTCCTCTAGTGTCAGATTGACAGACACATACTGGGATCGGCTCCTTAAAATGTTCTGGTGTGAGATGGATGCTATGGTTTTAATAAATACAGAGTAAAAAAATATTTAATAATGAAAAAATAATTAAAGCACAGAAAACAATTATTGTTTTGAACATTTTTGAAACAGTTACCTATAATACGGAAGTGGAGTGTATAACGAGGCAGTTGTGTTCCGGCCCACTCAGTCATTGGGGAATCACAGTCACTCAGTATAGTTTGCAGATGAAGTGTGTATGTCCCCAGCTTATTCAAATTTTCTGAAAACACAAAAACACAAATTACATCAAGCAAGAAATTTTTGAAGACGATTATAAAAACTGAATTTATTTAATGAAAAGTACAAAAGGCCTCAAAATGGCAAAGAATCACATACAGTCCCCTCTGGAAGTATTGGAATGGCAAGATCAATTCTTTGGTTTTTGCTATACTACTGAAGACATTTGGGTTTGAGATCAAAAGTTGAACATGTAATTCTGAGAGATCAGAATTACATTCACCTTTCTTTTCCTGACATATACATCTAGATGTGTTAAACAGCTTAGAACGTGGAACCTTTGATGGGAGACCAAATCAAATTAATGTGACCAAAAGTATTGGAACAGACAGTCTTAACTTAAATAACACTAAACACTTTGTTACATAGCCCATGCTTGCAATAACATCAAGCTGGCAAACCACTGACTAATATCGTCAATAAAGTGCAGTGAGACCGTTTCAGAAGTAGCCATGCAAACTCAAACCATGATGCGACCTCCACTGTACTTGACCGATGAGCCTGTATGTTTTGGATCATGAGCTAATCCTTTCTTTGGCCTTTCCATCACTCTTGTAGAGGTTAAGCTTGGTTCTAGAACTTTTGTGACTCATCTCTGTACTTTGCAAATTTCCATTTGGCCTGATGAGAGGCCTGTTCAATCTGCTAATGAGTGGTTTGTGTCTTGTGGTATGGCCTCAATATTTCTGCTCTCAAAGTCTTCTTCAAAAAGTAGATTGCGAAACCTTCTCCCCTGCCGTGTGGAGGTTGTTGGTGATGTCACTGACTGTTCTTTTGGGGTTTTTCTTCACAGCACTCACAATGTTTGTCATCAACTGCAGTTGTTTTCCTTGACTGACCTGTTTGATGTGTGATTGTGAGTATACCAGTGGTTCTTTATTTCTTTTTTTTTTTTTCTTTGTGGTATTGACTATGTCCAATGCTTGTGCAATGGCTCTGATTTATTTTTCCTTTTTTCTCAGCTTTAATATGCCTTGCTTTTCTCCCATATACAGCTCCCTGCATTCAGGTGAAACCCAGGGCTCAATCCAAGAGTAGACATGCAGGGCTATTAACTTTCTAAACAATCAATCTAACAGGCCACACCTGGTCAACAAAAAATACCAGTCAGTCACATGTTCCATTTTTTTTTTATGTTTATATTATTTACTTGAAAAATGGGTGGGTTCGAACAAAAGATGCCATGTGTCAAGCTGTCGAACATGTCTACATGTAAATATCAGGAAATTTAAAGCTTAAATTCTGATTTATAGTTTAGTATTGTATGTTTTCATTCCCAACAGGCATAAGATTGGGAAACCCTGCACCAAACAAATGTAAAACAGGTTACAACAGGTGGGAATGTGTGTATATTCTGATGGTGTAATTAGGTCTTTACCCATTGATCTGAACCAGTATTCCCACTTGGAGTGCACACCAGTGTGAGAGTTGGTTGTGATATCCCCATCAGGAGCTGTGAGTAAACAGAATAAAAGAACAGACTAAAACACACCAATATAGAACTTACTAAAAAGGTAGAATATTCCCTCAATAATAATAATAATTATAATAATAATAATAATTAATATACTCACAATGCCAGACCACCTTGAGGTCAATGAGGAATTTCCTGGAATTACCATTGGATACAGGCCACCGTGACATTGTCTCCCCTTTTTTATTCAAAATCTCAACTTTGATGGGACCTGAAGTTGGACAAGTGGAACATGTTACAAAATATAACCTCACAAAATAATTGGTCCCCTGTTTGGTTTTCTTACACGTTTGTGGACACCTAAGCATTACACCACAAACTGTGTCCACAAACTGTTGGCCATATTGTGTGTATGAGAATACGTGTATGCACGTGAATGTAAATGTGGAATTTGTAGGTCTGTGTGCATGCGTGTACCCATGGGAGTCCCAGCTGGTCTCTTATCTTTCTCAAGCCATGGGTTCCCGTTTGGCCATGTGACTCTCAATTTATCAGGAAGTCTACGACAAAGACAAATGTTTGGCGTAATTACCAGTTGTAATTTCCGAGACTGCAAACTAGACTTCAGTCATACAATTTAACACATCTATGCTTTTACTGTAGTGTTTATGCATGGCAATGTAGTGAGTATACATACACTCACTGTTCACTTTAACATGTACACCTTTACACCTGTTCATTTATGCAGTTATTCAATAAGCCAAACTTGTAGCAGCAACACAGTGCACAAAATCATGCAGATACAGGTCAAGAGCATCAGTTAATGTTCACATCAGAATGAGGGAAAAATGTGACCATTGTGACTTTAACTATGGCTTGATCATCAGTACCAGATGGGCTGGTTTGAGTACTTCAGAAACTGCTGATCTGGGATTTTCACACACAACAATATTCAGAGTTTAAACAGAATGGTGTGAAAAACAGTCTTTGGGCTGAAACACCAGGTTAATGAGAAAGATCAGAGGAGAATGACCAGACAGTTTTGAGATGACAAAGTCTATAGTAACTCAAATAAGCACACTTTGAAAATGTGGTGAACAGAAAGCATCTCAGAACACACATCAAACCTTAGGGTGGATGGACTTCAACAGCAGAAAACCACATCAGATTCCACTCCTGTCTGTCAAGAACAAGAATCCGAGGTGATCATGGGCACAGATGCATCAATACTAGATAGCTGAAGACTGGGAAAAGCCCAGGTGATTTTTATTTTCTAAACTTCAACTCCAGAATAGGCGAGTCTTTGCCCAGAATCACCCAGATTCCTGTTGGCTGTCAGGAGTGGAACCAATATGGTCGCCTGCTGTCGTAGCCCATCCGACTTATCGTTTGATCTTTTGTGCATAGTGAGATGCTTTTCTGCTCACCACAGCTGTAAAGAGTGCTTATTTGAGTTACAATATTCATCCTAGCAGCTGAAAAAAATCTGGTCATTTTCCTCTGAACTCACTTGTCAACAAGGTGTTTCCACCCACAGAACTGTCGCTCATGCAATGTTTTTTGTACCATTCTGTGTAAACTCTAGAGACTGTCGTGTGTGAAAATCCCAGGAGATCAGCAGATTCTGAAATACTCAAACCGGCCCATCTAGTACCAACATCCATACTACAATCAAAATCACAGAGCTCAAAGAGCTTTCGTTCATTATGATGTTTGATGTGAACAGTAACTGTAGCACTTGACCTGTATCTACATGCTTATTTACACTGTGCTGCTGCCACGTGATTGGCTGATTAGATAACTGCATGAACGTGCAGGTATTCATAATAAAGTGGACAGTGAGTGTACATTATACAGTTGTGCTTTACATACCCATTGCAGAATCTGCAATTAAAAAAAAAAGGAATAATAAATTGCACGGTTTTTATTTAGTTCAGTCCTGAATAATCTATTCTTCACAAGGCACAATAATAACTGAATTTACACAAATTAACCAGTTGAAAAACACATGCTTGATCATTAATACCGTGTGTCGTTAAATGGATGATCAACGACTGTTTTTTTATGTTTTGTGAGAGTTGATCATGAGTCCCCTGTTGGTCCTGAGCAGTTAAACTGCCCACTGTTCTTCAGAAAAATCCTCCAGGTCCTACACATTCTTTGCTTTTCCAGCATCTTCTGCATATTTGACCCCTTTCCAACAGTAGCTATACGATTCTCAGAGCCAGCTTTTCACACCGAGGACCACTGAAGGACTCCAACAAAACTATAAGAAAAGGTGCCAACATCCACTGATGCTCAAGAAAGCAACACGATACATGAAGAACCAGGGGATGTAAACTCTCGAACATTTTTTTAAAAATTAACATTTTGCAGATTCGGCAAAGGGTATGTAAATTCATGAGCACAACGGTACAAGAATTCTAGCTACCTTTCCACCATTTCATAAATAATGACACTGTGAGCGACATTATATCAACAAGTGCTATTGAATGTCAGTTACACACTCCCAGTAATAATAAACAAGTATGAATTTCACTACTATCCAAAAGATAAAACGTAACGAGAGGGAACAAGTGAGCGGAGACAAAATTATAGTCACATACTTGTCCAGTTCCTTCTCAATGTTTTCCTTGATGTCAGCATTTGAAGCCTGTCTGTCAATCTTAGTAATGGGGATGATCTTAACCTCATTGTACACCTCTTTAGGTTCCTGTAGACACATGCTCAGTGTTATGCACATGTATTTTCAGGTGATATGTTTTGCACTTCACCCAGGTATATTGACACAGCCCAAGTATATTCTGCACCATTAAAAATGGCATTTTACTCATTAATCCATTCTGAGAAATAACACACTTTTCTCTCTCTCGGTCTCTCATGAGCTGTTTTCCTGCCATAGCCCAAGTAGGAACACAGATGAGGAGAAGTACACCAGTAATAACAAAACAATGTGAGAAAAAGTTCAACAGAACTGGTAAAATGTTGCACTTTTCTATTAATGCTTGGATGTTAATTAAAATGAATGGTAATGATATTCATTGGCAGCTAGTAACTTCCAATTGTAAAGAAGACCGTGTAAATTCATGGTACAGGTACAGTCTGTCAGAGGAACTCTTAATATTTGCATGCCCCTACTAAATCCTTTACCAATAAAACTTTCAGGCCAGTGATTATTGATTAGATAGAATAATACATAGAATGATTAATCAGTATGTTTTATGACAGGTCTTAGACTTAATCAGTCATTCTTTATAATAGTTACACCAAATCATTGTATTGATACTGAAATGGCCAGTACATAACTCAGTCACAGAAACTAATGCAAAATCAGGCAAACTCAATGTTCGAGAAGAGCTTGCAATTTTTCAAAAATAACCACAGATTTTCTGCAGACTTGGGCCAAGATGTGTCATATGACATCATCCCAACACACATTGAGCCAAAGCCCTCGTCAATTCACGTGTATCTAACATGAGCTACAGCAAAAATGTCTCATTTACAAACACTGTGTAAAGCAATTTTGTGCAATTGCTATTCAAGCACAAAAAAAGCACAAAAAACTCCACAAGTTGCATTGCAAATTTTTTTTTTAATTAAAAAAAATAATAATAAATAAGCAGCAGCAAAATCAAGCATTTTTGGCTGCAAGAATCACAAAAAAGTTTAGTGAAATCCTATACAGACTGGGTACTGAAATAAAGCAACCCACAATCAGACATATAGTGTGTTCTCTTACCACTACAATTTGGACATGCCCCCCAGTGGCATAGACATCGTCTTCATGGTCCCCATAGAGCAAAAACTGACGTACTGTGCCATACACAATAGGTGAAGTTTTCATCGTCTTCACCTAAAAGAGGGACACAGACATGGTAAGAGAAGTATTATCAAAGCTTATGTACGTACACACACACACACATAAATACATACATACATACACACACACACATATACATACATATATATATATGTTACGTCAGGAGACGTATTGTGTGTATACGCTCTCTCACTCTCTCCCTCCCCCGGTTTTGCTCTCACAGGTCGCGCCGCCCTAATTCGACATGCTGCACAGGGATTGGAGATGGAGGTTTAGTTCAATCTTTGGTCTGAGAGTCCTTCAGGTGCCTTTTGGCAAACTCCAGGCGGGCTGTCATGTGCCTTTTACTGAGGAGTGGCTTTCGTCTGGCCACTCTACCATTCAGGCCTGAATGATGGAGTGCTGCAGAGAAGCACTCTTCTGGAAGGTTCTCCTCTCTCCAAAGAGACACGCTGGAGCTCTGTCAGAGTGACGATCGGGTTTTTGGTCACCTCCCCGACTAAGGCCCTTCTCCCCTGATCACTCAGTTTGGCTGGGTGGCCAGCTCTAGGAAGAGTTCTGGTGCTTCCAAAGTTCTTCCATATACAGATGATGAAGGCCACTGTGCTCATTGGGATCTTCAATGCTGCAAAAATGTTTCTGTACCCTTCCCCAGATCTGTGCCTCGATGCAGTCCTGTCTCGGAGATCTACAGGCAATTCCTTGGACTTCATGGCTTGGTTTGTGCTCTGACATGCATTGTTAACTGTGGGAGCTTATATAGACAGGTGTGTGCCTTTCCAAATCATGTCCAATCAACTGAATTTACCACAGGTGGACTCCAATCAAGTTGTAGAAACATCTCAAGGATGATCAGTGGAAACAGGATGCACCTGAGCTCAATTTTGAGCGTCATGGCAAAGGCTGTGAATACTTATGTACATGTGCTTTTTTTGTTTTTTATTCTTAATAAATTTGAAAAGATTTCAAATAAACTTCTTTCATGTGGTCATTATGGGGTATTGTTTGTAGAATTTTGAGGAAAATAATTAATTTAATCCATATTGGAATAAAGCTGTGACATAAAATGTGGAAAAAGTGAAGCGCTGTCAATACTTTCCGGATGCACTCATATATATATATATATATATATATACACACACACACACACACACACACACACACACACACACAGATGTAATCTGCTGGGATTTCCATATTGTCAGTATCTATGTACATATTACTAAGCCTTTTGTGGGCAGCACATGCTTGTGTTAGCTTTAAGTCCTTACCTTCTGTCCACTTTTGTAGGTTTTACCATCCCACACAATGGCTTTGTACCGGGCCCATGGTGACTGCAGGCGTTTAGGTTGTATATCTGGGCGAGTCATTACACCTTGGAAACCGAGGAACTTCACCTATAATAAGCCAATCCAAAGGAACACACCACACATGCCAAAGCCATAAAAATAAGTACCAAAGGGGTTAAATATGTCATCTGGTCCTAGCATTCATTCAGTGTTTTTAATGAATATAAATAGATGATCGCAAACACCTACAGTGCCCTCCACTAATATTGGCACCCCTGATAAATATGAGCAAAGAAGGCTGTGAAAAATTGTCTTAATTGTTTAACATTTTTTCCTTCAAAAACATTACACAGCCACCATCATATTTAACCGTGGGCATGAGGTACTTCTCCATATGGTACCTCTCTGTGTATGCCAAAACCACCTCTGGTGTTTATTGCCAAAAAGCTCTATTTTATGCTCTAACTGAAGACAATGTTTGTTTTTGGATGACAGTAGAGGCTTTTTTCGTGAAACCCTTCCAAATAACTTGTAGTGATGTAGGTCACTTCAGATTGTAGTTTTGGATACTTTCTGACCCCAAGACGCAACTAACTTCTGCAATTCTCCAGCTGTGATCTTTGGAGATTTTTTATCCACTCAAACAATCCTCTTCACAGCGTGTTGAGAAGATATAGAGCACACGTTCAATTCCAGGTTGATTCATAACATTTCCAGTTGACTGGAACTTCTTAATTATTGCCCTGATGGTGGAAATGGGCATGTTCAATACTTGTGCGGCAAAAGTTTGTTGATAGCCACTTCCAAATTGGGGAGTGGCTATAACCTTATGCGCACATCATAGTTACATTCCTTGGTCTTACCCATTGAGATTAATGACTAAGGGAATTTGGGCTGTGTGTTACCTCATAGTTAAACCCCTGTGAAACAGGAAGTCATGGTTGAACAATTTCCTGCTCCTAATCACCCAGGTGAAGTAAATTTTTTTTTATATTTTTGGGAATATACAAGAAATCATAGGGGTGCCAATAATCGTTGCACACCTACATTTAACAGATATTTTTTATAAACCTGTTTTGTTTGCAATTGTTTGATATTCATGATAGAGTATTTGTGGGGTTTTTTTTAACAAAAGATCAAAAAGTTAAACAGTAGAGACAATTTTTCCACAGCCTGTTTTGCTCATATTTACCAAGGGTGCCAATATTAATAGAGGGCACTGCACATACCTGTTTATCATGTTTTTCATGGCACTCTTTCAACCAATTTGCAAACTCTCGCTTGATCTGCACTCTTTGTTCCTGCAAAAAAAGACAATGATTTCTGAAATTATTTAGTACTAAAATTGCATCTAATACTGAATAATAGGGCAATTATTCTTCACTGATATTTAGTATAATGGTTTAATTCATAATGTTCTTTATATAGCCCAATGTGTTTGGGGGAGTGAAATAAACACTGCTTCTTCACTTTCCAAAATCTTTGGCAAAAACACTCGAACGTGAAACAGTTTTTATTTAATATTTTTTTTAAACCGACTGAACGCACTGGTGTTTTCAGCAGCGTTCAGACTTGAGAAGGAAGCAAGCAGCTCAGTCCACTGAAACAAATCAATGCAATATTGTGTAAAGGCATACTTTACCTGCCCATTCAGAACTCTTGTAAAGATGGTATCCTTCTCACGTAGCTGAAACTCCAGATCCATAAATGTGAGTTTGTTGGTGCTGACTTTAAAATGATCATTAGTGAAGAGAACGCCCGATATCCTGTTATAACATTCCAATGGTACTGAACTGACTTTCTTGGGTCTTTCACACCACTCAAACCTAAAACAAATAAATGTACATACATTTTTCATTTAGCGGTCACTTTTATCCAAAGCGACTTACAAATGTATACGTCATCTCATTCTTTACTCATCAAGAACAATTAAAGTATAGGTATGCAAACTTTCATAATCCAAAGGTTGAGGAATATCTTCATTTGATTGCTGAATGTTTATTTACATATAAATATTTTCATTTACAGACCAACCCCAAAGAGTAATAATGCGTAGTTATAAGAGTTCGAAACACAGACGCATCCATCAATCATTCCAGCTTCATAGAGTATGCCGATTGGCCACGTTTTTGATTGGCGATCTTGTTTTGCATTGTTTATCATTCAAATGAAAAAATTAATAAAAAGAATAAAAGAAAGGAGACTTTTCAGGCGTAACTGTTCCTCATTCAAATTTTGTTCCAAATGTCCAGAGAACCAAACGGAATCGAATCGTGACGTCAGTACTGTAAATTGAATCAAATCATGACTGGAGTGCATCATTACGCAACTAATAATACTAGGGTACGCCAAGGTTCAAATGCATTCCTATGCAAAATGCGTAAGGGTTTACAGGTCTGCATTTATTTAAATAATGTTCAATAAAATGTAATATCATTACTCGTCAACAGAAGAATAAGGAATTAATCGTCCATTCCAAAAGCATTCAAAGATGGGCCTTTTCCCTCGACCCTCAGCGTGTAGAACAATACAATCTTCGTCACTCTCTAGAGCTGTAAAACAAGTGCAATCAGAGAGACAGGTCATTGGTACATCCAATCTGACAGAGAATGTGTTCACAGCACCAGCCATACACCTTTCAAATGGAAATTCCATGTAAAAAACAAAACTTAATTTAATTGACTTTGTATGCATTGTACAACCACAAGCTGTATTTGTGAGTGATCAAAAGCCCAAGAACATAACAGCAGCCATTTGTAAATAAGTTTTTTTTTGCCAGTGGGTCTCTGCTTATTCTACACCCATAACTACTGCACGGATACAACTTAGAGATATGTTTATAACCTAGAAATATACCTGGTTTAACTGCACATGGGTCTTCTGGGTAGGTTTCTCGATCATACAGGAATGGATGATATCTAAGCAGTCCCTCTACTTTGGCATCTCGTTCTCTGCTGGCTTTAAACTCAAATTCTTCCACGCTGGAGTTTATATAAAGAGTCTGCATGTCATTATCTATCTCTTTTAGATTAAGTAGCCTTGGCAAGCGAGGGGACCGCTCAATCAGACAGATCTGGAAAAAAGGGAGAAAGGTTAATATTGTTTAAAATGATTTAGTTAAATGTCTAAGATGCAGCGTTGACGTACAAGAATACTATAACTCAATTCAACGAGCTTTATTAGCATGACTGCTACAGCAGGTATAGTATTGCCAAAACATCAAAATGACATTTTGATTTTAAAAATTTAAAAAAAAAACGCAATTAAAAAATAAAATACAAAAATAAAGCAAAAACAGACATGTAAACAAATAATGTAGAATAAAATTTATTTGCTTTCTTTTTGTCAGTCATTCACTTTTAATATTATTTTAATTTGAATTACATATGTGAAATTCAAATGTAGGTGATAAGGGTCCGCACATTTTGATTTAGTATCCAGAATTATTTATTCTTAAATATGGTAAGAGGGGACAAGGACATGAGCGAATATGAGGATCTTAAGTACGTTTTGATTGAAGAATAAGTTGTGCGTATTCTCCAGGTGCATACATCCATATTATTATTGGATAAAAATGCCAATAATGACGGTCACTGTCTAAATAAATTTTTGATGCATACAATGAAAGACTTACATACCTGGATGTCAATGTTTGACGTAGTTACGGGGGTTCGGCTGCCTCTCATGTCATTTCCATAAATACCGTGAATATAGTAATGATAGATGTGCCTTAAATTCAATTAACAAAAACACCACAACAAACAAAAAACAGAATTAATATGATTTGACATCGTGTGGGTCAGTGGTGTGCAGGTGTGCATGCTCTGATACATACGCCAGCTCTCTGGTCCAGGAGTCGAAATCCTTTTTTAAGTAGGCAACATGTTCTGGCTGGACTGCAGTTATAACTATAGTAGTAAAACTGTCCTTGCCTTTCTCTTCCTGAACCAGTGATTGCAGGAAACGCTCTTCATCCACTCTCACATGAGAGTCATCTGCTGGCTGTGCATTAATGTGTGCGAGAGAGAGGTATTAGGCAAGTTCTAAAACTACAACTGCACAAAAGGGGAGAAAGACCTACATTAAAATAACTCGAGTCTATTTACCTTCCTGTTCCGGATTATACCACAATAAATTTCTTTGTTGTTTTTTTCCTTCTGCTCAAAGTCTTCTTTAGACATGACAAACTCATGTACATCTGGAGAGCCGCCTGGCTTACTTATGATCTATATTAAGTTAAATAAATAAAATAAAAAGAGAGAGAATAAAAACAGTCACACAGTATACATGTCCCCAGAGTCTATTGTTGACAATCTGTTAATGAACTGTACTTTCGAAATCCTTCGCGCTCACATTTTTCAGCTTATTCAAGTTGACACAGATGAAAGAATACCGTATAGCGATGTTAAATGTTAAATGCAAAGCACATTGACAGGTGTAAAATGATCAGTTTCATACAGTGCTGCTTGAAAGTTTACGAACCCGATCTAATTTTCTATATTTCTGCATAATAGAACCCGAAAACAACAGCAGATTTTCACAGTCCTAAAAGTAGATAAATTTAAAAAAACCAATTAAGCAAACAGGACAATTTATTTAATGAGGAAAATGATCTAATATTACTTATCTGTAAGAGGCAAAAATATGTGAACCTCTGCTTTCAGTATTTGGTGTTACCCCCTTCTGTAGTAATAACTGCAACTTAAAGTTTGCAGTAACTATTAGATTACCTATTAGTAACTATTAGATCTATTAGATTAATGTCAGGACTTTGACTTGGCCAGATACAGCTAAACAGGTCCAAACCATGATACTGCCACCACCATGTTTCACAGATGGCATAAGGTTTCTCCTTGGAACCTTGATATGCACACCACTGGTGTTCCGTTCTCCTGATGGTGGACTCATGGACATTAACATTAGACAATGTGAGAGAGGTATGTAGTTGCTTGTACGTTGTTGGTCGACCACTCATGGGGAAGGGAACTTGAATTCTCCATTTGTACACAGTCTGTCTGATTGTGGAGTCCCAACGCTTTAGAGATGGTTTTGGAACCTTTTCCAACCACTATTGTTTCTTGAGGTCCTCAGAAATCTCCTTTGTTCATAACATGATACACTTCCACAAATATTTGTTGTGAAGATCACTCTGATAGATCCCTATTCTTTAAATGAAACATGGTGCTCACTCACTCACACTTGATTATCATCCCATTGATTGAAAACACCTGACTAATTTCACCTTCAAATTAACTGCTAATCCTAGAGGTTCACATACTTTTGCCACTCACAGATATGTAATATTGGATCATTTTCTCAATAAACAAATGACCAAGTATAATATTTCTCTCATTTGTTTAATTGAGTTCTCTGTCTTCTTTTAGGACTTGTGAAAATCTGATGTTTTAGGTCATATTTACGCACATATATAGAAAATTCTAAAGGGTTCCCAAACTTTCAAGCACCACTGTAAATGCTGTAGGTTAAATTCCCAGATACTCTTTAACAAAATATTAGACCTGAAATGATGAGTCAGGTTTCAATTAAGTGCTGAGAATTTTAGCCTCCCAAGTGTACCATAAATAGTAAGCAGTAATTAATATTTTTTTAAAGAAGATAGAGGTTCCTACTGAAAAATGCTAATATGCTAACCATTCTTATTTCTGTATAGTTAGTGCAAATGCTTTTCTTTAAACATGCATAAACAATAAGCACAAATCAAAATTATACATACACACACACACACAGGATAGATACACAAATAGATACAGACATATCGATCTATGTAATTTCATTCTAATCTAAAACAATGGACTACATAACTAAGTCAAATGTATCTGACTGGCCAGGGATGGGGTGTAGCACCTACCCGTACAGACTGGCCTATATAAAACACAGCTTGTTTGCCTCCAACGCCAAAGTAGGAGATGTCACTGTTCAGACTGCGAGGGACTGCACTGGGACGCACATATCCTGAATTATCACTATTGAAAAAACAAATAAATAAAGCACATTTGCAAAACAAAGGGAAAAGTATAAGTTATATACAGGCAACACCACAATAGCATCAGTTTTATACAGTGGCAATCAAAATTAATCAACCCCCATTGCAAATCAGGTTTATTGTCAAAATTTACTGTTCGCAATGAACAAATCAAACAAAAGCAAATGAAATAGTTCAATACATTGAATGCTTCAAGTGGTTTCCCCAAATTCAACTGAAAATGCAACTTATAATGATTTCTCCAGTCTCAAAATTATTCAACCCCCTGAATAGAATCCCTCACAACAGCACAAATATGCAAAACAGTTGTTGTCTCAAGCACACCTGATGCAACTAATCAAGGGCTTCATTAATTGCACCAGGTGTGCTTGAGTTGGAACACAGGTTGTGAAAAACTCTCGAGTAACTGCAAAAGACCTGCAGCAAGACTTGGTGGTAACAGACACTGAGGGTTCAGTGAGCACACCAAGGCACGTACTTAACACAGAAAGTTTCCATGCCAGAACTCCAAGCCGTACATCACTGTACACCCAAAAGCACAAGAAAAGGTCATCTCAAAATCATATAAATAAGCCACAGAAGTTTTGGGATTCTGTTCTGTGGAGTGAAGAAACAAAACTGGAACTTTTTGGAATGACAGATAGTATGACAGACAGTGGTATGTCTGGAGAAAGAATGAAGAAAGAACACGCTGCTGTCCACAGTCAAGTATGGTGGTGGCTCGGTGATGCTCTGGGGATGTTTTGCATCCTCTGGCACTGGAATCCTGCAGCATGTGGAAGGCAAGATGGACTCATTGAAGTATCAAGAAATCCCAGGAGAAAACATCATGCCCTCTATGAGGAAGCTTAAGCTTGGGAGTCATTGGACCTTCCAACAGGACAATGATCCCAAGCATACCTCAAATTCCACCTAGGCTTGGTTTCAGAAGAAGTCCTGGAAGATTCTACAGGGCCATCATAGTCACCTTACTTGAACCCCATAGAAAATCTCTGGTGGGATTTGAAGAACACTGTTGCGGAACCTAAGAATATTACTGACCTGGAGGCCATTGCTCATGAGGAATGGACTAAGATTCCTCAGGAACACTGCCAGAAGCTCTGCATCTCGTTTGCAACAGGACATAACAGCAAAAGGAGCTTTACTAAGTACTAAAAAGATATTTGCTACATAGGAGTTGAATAATTTTGAGACTAGAGAAATCATATTCAGTTGAATTTGGGGAAACCAAATCCAAGGCTTTGAAGCCTTCGTTGTGTTGAACTATTTCAATTGCTTTTGTTTGATGTGTTCACTGTAAACAGCTGAAAGTCTGTACATTTTGACAGTAAACCTGATTTGCCATAGGGGTTGAATCATTTTGATTGCAACTGTACAAATCCAATTCTGAAAAAGTTGGGACAGTAAGGAAAATGCTAATTAAAACAAAGAGGAGTGATTTGTAAGTGCACTTTGACTTGTATAAAGACAAGGTATTTGATGTTTTATCTAATTAATCACAGTTCTTTGAAGCTAAATGGTTATTTTGAAGCTGATGTGAAACAGGTGAGGCAATTGTCTAATCATAGTATATAAGGAGTCTCCAAAAAAGGCCTAGTCCTTCAATAGCATGGATGGGTTGAAGCTTGCCGATCTGCTAACAGATGCATCAGTGAACAATCCGACACTTTAAGAACAACATGCCCAAAATCTTACCAGGATTTGTCTTTGGGGATTTCACCTTCTACAGTGCACAATATAATTAAAAGATTCAAGGAATCGGGTCAAATCTCTGTGCATAAAGGGCAAAGCCAAAAACCACTTCTGAATGCGCGTTATCGCCAATCTCTTAGACGTCACTGTCAATGACAATGGATATCCTGAAATGGGCTTGGGAAGACTTTGGTAAACCTTTGTCATTCGACACCATTCGCCGCTGCATCCACAGATGCAAGTTAAGGCTTTACTATGCCAAGCAGAAGCCATACATCAACACTGTCCAGAAGCTCCGCCCACTCCTCTGGCTCGGTCTCATCCGAGATGGACAGTAGCACAGCGGAATCGTGTTTTGTGGTCCGACAAGTTGACATTTCAAATAGTATTTTGACAAAACAGCCGTCATGTTCTCCGGGCCAAAGAGGAAAAGGACTAACCAAGATCTAAAAGCCAGCATCTGCCATGGTATGGGGGCATGTCAGTGCTTATGGCTTGGGTAACTTGCACATCTGTGAGGGCAGCATTAATGCAGAAAGATATATACACATTTTGGAGAAACATATGCTGCCATCCAGAGCAGGAGAACACAAAACCACATTCTGCCTGGATTACAAGTGCAGGGTAAAACAATGTGTTAATAATGTATTTTCAATATAGTACAGGGTGAATTTAATTTTCAAATGACTTTGTTTCTTTTGTTTCCACACTGTCCCAACTCTTCTGGAATTTAGGTTGTAGTAAACGCCTACAACTAGAAACTGATAGGTCTATCAGGTCTGTATTAGTTTTTCAAGGCATTAATTTGGAAAAATGACCTCTTTTCACTCATTTACACTAGAAGATTAAAATCCTTTATTAGTAATAACAGCTATCTAGCTCAGCTAGAATACATAGGATATCAAGTTTATGTAATAAGACTTCGTTTTCCGGAGTGCTGATAGTTTACCTTCTAAAAGTGCGGTCATCTCGGTTGAATTTGGAAAGGCGATAAACTGCCCAGTTATTTAACTCTTTAGAGGTCATTCCACGACCATTATCCATCACTACTACTGCAGGCCCACCTTGAGACTCATCAAAAAACTGACGCACAGAGAAAAACAGAAAATAAAATCAATGTTCAGAGTCCAATGAACTTTTAATGATTAGCTTATTTTAACCCTAGAATGCACAAAGTGGATCAAATTGACCCATTGGGTGTGGTTTTTGAAATATGTGATCAATAAAAGCTTCTTTTTTTCCCCATGTAAGCCTTAAGAAACTTGTTTCATTTTCATATTGTGGTCATTGGTTTGGAAAAAGTTACATTTTCATATCACTACCTCAACTCTTCATAAAGTGTGTCAAAATTACCCATATACATTTCCTATGGAATTTTGACTGAACATGTTTATTTGTTTTTGAGAGATTGTCAGTAATAATACTTCTTTCCTTAAAACTCCATTAATTACTCAAAAAGCTGTTTTGTCTGAGCCAACAATTTGCCTCAGCCAAAAGTCACATGACAACTTAACAGCTGTCATCATCATAACAGAATCTTCAAATCACAGCAAGCCTAGACCTGCACCGCACTGGTCCTGTTATCCATTCAGATAAATTTTGCCTACAAATTCTGTATTTCAACACCGAACTTATATGACGGGTCAGTTTTGAAATGCAGATATTCATATATTATGGATAAAATAGTCGGTAAATTATGAGATGGCATCCTGAGTTGAGTTCTTTAAGTAAGTATTGCTTGTACTGAATTATTGTAACATACGTTTTAGCATAACTGAATGATAGCATGACGTACAAGAACGACTGGAAATTTAACAAGTTTATATATACATACACACTACGGATGTCACAAGAACCGATACTTCGGTACCACCAATCTTAAAACGTGACGGTAATGGTTTTTCTGCAGTATCGTTGGTACCAATTTTAATTAAAGTACCGAGGTCGCAATTCTTGCGGACTTGATGGGGGCGGCAAATACGCGCAAGTGTTTTAGTCAGTCCACAAGTGGTGAAGAACAACAACAACAATTACAAGCACATGGGGGGAAAAACTACAGAAGTGTTACATGCTTTTAATAAATATTTTTGGCCTGCCACCATATCAGTGAATTTAAACTAATGCTTACATTCAGACTATAAGGTGTGTGTGTGTGTGTGTGTGCAGGCATCTAAGAGTGCATCTCCACTGTAGCCTCTACTCATTGTCAGACCCTGTTTGATAACGAAAACATCCCCCCTCTCTCTTTTTTTTGCCAGCATCAGCCAGGAGACAATGTCA
This sequence comes from Ameiurus melas, assembly GCA_012411365.1. Lineage (NCBI taxonomy): Eukaryota > Metazoa > Chordata > Actinopteri > Siluriformes > Ictaluridae > Ameiurus > Ameiurus melas. The sequence continues at coordinate 31,142,466 of CM022756.1, forward strand.
ACCAGGAGAGTTTAATAAATGTTTTTATACCACGGTATTGACTTTGGTATTGAGTATCATGTACTTTTGGTGGTATCGTGACATCCCTAATACACACACACAATTTTTTTTTTAGATCTATAGATTAAGATCTGGGGAATTTGGAGGCCAAGTCAACATCTTGAACTCTGTCATGTTCCTCAGACCGTTCATGAACATTTTGAAGTGCGTCAGGGAGCTTTATCCTGCTGAAAGAAGCCACTGGAATACAGATACAGGGAATACAGATGCCATGAAGGCGTGTACTTGGTCTGCAAAAAATGTTTAGGTAGATGGTACATGTCAAAGTAACATTTGGATGAATGCCAGGACTCAAGGTTTGCCAAAGCATCAACGCTGCCTTCACCGACTTGTCTTCTTCCCATAGTGCATCCTGGTGCCATCTCTTCCCCAGGTAAAAGACACACACACTCCCAGCTGTCCACACAATGTACACACATTGCTTCCCACACGCGTCAGTGAGCCCTGGGCACCCATGACCCTGTCGCTGATTCACCAGTTGTTCTTCCTTGGATAACTTTTGGTAGGTATGATACACTGCCTACCGGGAACACGCCACAAGATCTGCTGTTTTGGACCCAGTACTCTGACCCAGTAGTCTAGCCAACACAATTTGGCCCTTGTCAAAGTCGCTCTGACCCTTACGCTTGCATATTTTTCCTGATTCCAACACATCAACTTCATGAACTGATTGTTCACTTGTTGCCTAATATATCCCACCCCTTGATATACCCGCCCCCCAATTTTTTTTTTTTCTAATATTGTGGAAAGTGACTACAACATTACAGTAGTACTAAATTTGTTCAGTTGGCTCAGAAAATCTTTAACTGCATTTGAATAAAACCCTTATTCTATCTTTTGTACTGCATACGTACTAGAGACATGAACATGTTTAATAAATTAAAATGTGTATATTGTATTTTTAATCCAATACGAGTCATTTTGACCCACTTTATGCATTCGTGTAGGTTTTTTTGGTCCACATGGTTAATAATCAATTAACCCTTACCAATCTTATGTCGATGCACCTCGTTTCAGGATTATGCGAGGTTGCAGAAAGTGCATTATCAATAAGCTCAGCAAAGGCATAGGCTAAAGTATTGAAAGTGCACACACACACACACACATACACACACACACACACACACACACACACGAGAGACCCCATTAATAAACAGATTTGATAAATACAGAAGACAAAAAAACACTGTGTTTAAAACAGAATTTAATTCGAAATCATTGTAAAAGACAAATTCAAATGCACGTGTAAGAAAGAGAATAATCATGTACTTACGTAGAGCCTTCTGTCCTTCGCTGGCATAGTACTCATACTGGCCACTCTGTACAATGGTGTGGAAATGTGGAACATAATTAATTCGTTCTTCAGTTGCCACAGCCAACTCCTGATCCACAGACTGTAGAAGGTGTAACGTTTTTCCATCTGATAATTCTTCTACAAAATCACAACAACAAAAAACTGTAGTTATTAAATCTGAAGTTATTTTACTTCATAGCAAACACACACACAACCAAGTCGGTGATTAATAATTATGGTTGTAATTCATTTGGTCACGGCTAGGTAGATATATGACTGAACACTCTCTGTTAGGTAGGTTACAGTGACCCACGGGAGAAGTAATTATAGACTTGTTTATATTGTTAAACTATTATATATTCATGAAGCGGACCATACTCAGATGGTACTCAGTTTCAGCAAATACAGTACACAGATTACGCTATTCAATGGTTATGATTTCGAGTCAACAGAACTGTTACTCACCGTAAACATCTGAATCAATCTCCCTGCGATCTGTCGTAGTGATCACAAAACTTTCATTTACTGAGATAGAAAATTCCTGAAATTAAAAAGTGTCGATTAAAATTGGACTCGCTCCACTGAAATCATACGCGGTCCAAAATAGGCTAAAAGTCAATCGGTAAATGGGAAAAAATGGCAAATGGCACACTTATATAGCACACACACTCACACACCAATAGTAGCAGAGCGGCCATGCAAAGCACTAACTTGCCATCAGGACCAACTCGAGGTTCAGTGTCTTGCCCAAGGACATTTCAGCATGTGGAGTCATGTGGGCCGAGAATCGAACGGCCAACCCTACGATTAGTGGACAACCCGCTCTACCACCTGATCCACAGCCGCCCCATCGGTAAAGTAAGACCATTCCGGTTTACACAACATGTGGACATTACAGAGAAAACTGTAGCTATTAACGAAGCTCTTAAGAGTGTAATTCTTTACGTGCTGCGATATCAGCTATATACAAACATATATTACAGGTTATTCAAATAGCAGAACATTGGGAAAGCTAGGAGAGCAGATGCAATTTCACCTGGCACGCCGAAACACTGTGCCCCATCGTCTCGGAGATTAGCAACCTCTCCATCACTCTAGGTACTAACATGATTCAGGACCCCATTCCAAAGGAGGACAATATAACGTGCCTAAAGAACTATTTAGTTACAGACCCATTATTATTCCACTTGTTAAATTTATCATCGAGTTATTTTATTATTAGTTATTAGCCTATTTGTCTGGTCCAAACCTCAATAACTGAAAAACAATTAAGTCACTTAGGCCAATTTAGACATAATGTGTTCTGTCTGAGGAAAGCCCAAATATTACTATACAAGTATAAATAATGTCCATGAAATAAAAACTATAATGAGGGTCCCAGCAGATAGGCTCCGGGTTCCCCGCGACCCTGTCGGAGTAAGCGGTAGAAGATGGATGGATGGATGAGTGGTCCCAGGGGTTTTTTCATTGCAGTTAAAGTCCCCGGGAAGTGCCTTAAAAACGCACAGCGTTATTCAAAGTGTTGACGTGATTTATACTGAAACAGGAAGTCAGGGCAGGACATATCGAGTGGCTCCTCCCCCTTTTTACATAGTCAATGGTTCAACATTCCTCCCAGGTTGCGATCGCAGAAATGAACACAAAATCAAGGAAACACTGCAATATTCGCCTGCAATTTTTCAAAAAGATTTTCTGCGGATTTTGGCCAAGACACCTCATGTGACATCACAACGCACCGCGTGACATCATCACAATGTGCATTCACCCGCTGTGCTGCTCAGACTACACGATGTGCTGTCTTGTAATTGAGAGTCTGAAAGTTCACAGTACGTGACTGCTCGGCGACGACGGGGGACGACTACACACAACGACTCCGTCCCCCGACGACTCTATCTGGTGTCCAAACTACGTTTTGTCACGAAAAACACACGCGAGAAGTGACAGTTATATGACGCAAAAACAGTAGTCGTTTATTTGAAGATGGACGTAGGACAGAAACAAGCTGTTTGCACGATGAAACCCTGAAAAGGTCAATATTGTCTTAATCAGGTTAATATCGGATTATTGATGTCCATCAGTAAATTTTCATGGACAACAACATCCCGATATAAACCAGATTAAGACGATACTCTGATTAAGAAACAAGCACGTAAACAGCGATTATTGATGACCTTAATCCGATTAAAGTCATACTCGAAGTAAACACAAATGGAATTAAGACGTGTGGAGTATTCCTGTTTTAGTCGCATTACCGACATGTACACACCTTAATCACACTATTAACGTCGTGTGGGAGATTTCACCGCATTGTGCGACAGGACACGATCACAGGGCAGTGCAAACAGGAGAGCACGGCTGCATCCCAAAGCACGTACTTACCTGCTATATCGTAGGAGAAATACATGTATTTAAGTACGTATATTGGGACGCAGCCCACGTCTTCAAGCAGTCGTCTATTAGCACGTACAGCACGACAAATAATGAACCGCACTTGAAGCGTTCGTAAGATTCAAAACAAAAAACACCCAAAACTCTATACGGTCCCCATAACGAAGACAGACTGTACGTCGATACGTGGGATTCTGGAGGGAACGTCGGACCGGATGTCCTGTAATCACATGTGGCGTTAATCCACCTACGTTCTAGAACAGCGGTCCCCAACCCGCAGTCCGCGGACCGGTACCGGTCCGTGGGTCATTTGGTACCGGGCCGCACAGTAAGAATAAATAACTTAGATTCTTTCTGTTTTATTTACTATCTGGATCTGAAAAATGAGCGGATTCTCTCCGTTACATCCTTCTACGACTCACTCTTGTCGCATGTCAAGACGCTTGTCTCGGTCACGTGATCCGTTGAAACCTTACCATAGAGACCAGAGAGCGTTAGCGGGGAGAGAGGATGTTACGAGGACGCTGCTAATAAAGTTGCGATTTCTCATTGGATTCACGTTTATTATTAGATTTTAAAAATACCCCAGTTTTCCTATCATTTTATTTTGTTGTATTTATCCTCCACACCTTAAAGGCCGGTCCGTGAAAATATTGTCTGATATTAGACCGGTCCGTGGCGCAAAAAAGGTTGGGGACCGCTGCTCTAGAACACGTAACACCTGAATATGAAAGGAGTATTCTAAAAGCGGCTCGTGTAAACACCTTAATCCGAATGTTGTCTTATTCGGATTAAGGTCGATAATTAGATTACTGCCGTCCTAGTCGAGTGTGAAGCCGGTTTTAGTAGGATTAATGTCATCAAGAAACGGCTGTTTACGTGTGGGTGTGTTTCTTAATTGGAACATCCTCGTCCAGACAGCTCCAGACGTTCCGCATACACGGACCGCAGCACAAGTGTGAGGCACGTGCTCTCAGCACCTCTGACGGGTTCAGTCGAGGAGAACGTGCGGTCTGAACGCACGAGCGGCTCGGTCTCTGCGCTTCATCGATGAACTCCAGGTGACGCAGCTAGCTAGCTAGTCAGAGTCGGCGCGGCGCCGCGGCGCGGGGACGAGCAGAAACCCACCCACCTTCCGCACAGCACACAGGAACTGTTTGTAGCTCATGCCGCTGATATCCAACATCCTTCCAGAAGCTTCTTTATTCTCGGGGCGACAGTCAAAGACCCAGAGCGACCGGCTGACACGGCAAGCCTCCGCTGCGGGAACTCCTGATTCCGCCATGTTTCCAGCTCGCTATCTCCGGACCGCTCACAATGCCTTCGTATATACATATACTCCCCCGAAAACCTGGGCGCAATTCCTCTCCTCTCCTCTCCACATCCAGCTAACTAACTGTTCTCTCCGACTGCTGTTCGAGAAGTTCAGCGTTCCAGCAGTCTCATGAAGCTCCCCGGAGCTTCCACACGCCTCCGTCCGATATCGTCTCGGGCTGGCTGGGTTGCCAAATAACTTCACGAACTCTACGTGCCCTAATAAATACAGTACTGAAGATAGACGGGTGGTCAGGACGTTCTAAAGTTGTATGGATGGTTTTGTGTTTTTATTACCACTGGCAACCGTAGGAAAAAGTTTCGCGCCGTTCATTCTTGAATGTTCTACACTATCTGTCTCTGTCTGTCTGTCTGTCTGTCTCTCTCTCTCTCTCTGTCTGTCTGTCTGTCTCTTTCTCTCGTCTGCATAGATGAGGAATCGTTTAACCATGCTTAATTAAGTAATTATGGCTCCTACAGTCATGTCGTTAAACCGCTCCACATTTGATAAATGATGCACTATAAAAGGTTCAAAAGCCTTGATTTAGGATTCAGCCCCCTTTCTGTTGGAGATTAGAGTTGTGCTTCAAACCTCAACGCAGAAGTTGCAATGTTTTCAAATCATTGTATTGTAATCGTTTTTGATCAAGCATTGGTATAAACACACCGCTCTGATAAATACTTCTTCCATCAGGCCCTAAAACTCTCGTGTCATTAAATATATATATATATATATATATATATATATATATATATATATATATATATATATATATATATATATTGTGTAATAGATAAGGAATAAAGCAGTAATGGGGGTGTGGTGTTGTGGAAAAAATAATCCACCATAGGGTGGTGACCTTTGTTTCAGCTCGGTGCATGTTCACCTCACACCTCCATGGTCCGAATCCCGCTGGGGCCATGTGTCTGCGGGGGTTTCCTCCGGGTACTCCGGTTTCCTCCCCCAGTCCAAAGACATGCATGGTAGGCTGCTTGGCGTGTCTAAAGTGTCCGTAGTGTATGAATGGGGGTGTGTGATTGTGCCCTGCGATGGACTGGCACCCTGTCCAGGGTGTACCCCAACTTGTGCCCGATGCTCCCTGGTATAGGCTCCAGGTTCCCCCCGACCCTGAAAAGGAGTAAGCGGTAGAAGATGGATGGATATCCTGAAGTAGTTTATTTCCCTTAATAATGAATGTTGTATTAATATTAATGACATGCGATGCTTTTTAACCGTTTATAGCTAGATTCGATGTTGTGTTGCATTTTTTGAGACAAGTCAGGTGCAATACTGACGACTGGCAGAAAACTTACAGACCGTTAATAGGCTATGTGCAAGACTCCTTCCACAAATGTTAAATATGTGTCCTTACACAAAACGTCTCCATATCAATGGTTATACCTTTTCTTGGTTAACTAACAACACATATTTCTCTGTTTATTATTAGCCTTTGATTATGTAGACCATCCACCGTACAAGTCCCTGTGACATAGCTGCTGCTATATACATGATGAGTTATTAGAAGGAGAGCATTGCCATTTTTTCTAAATTGCTAAGACACATTTCTTGAAATCTGCACCCATTTTGCACCCAAATCTGCACCCATTGGGGGCAGTGGTGGCTTGGCGGATAAGGCTCTGGGTGACTGATCAGAAGGTCAGGGGTTGAAACCCCAGCACTAACAAGCTGCCACTGTTTGGCCCTTGAGCAAGGACCTTAACCTTCTTTGCTCCAGGGGCACTGTATCATGGCAGCCCTTGTGCTCTGACCCCAAATTCCTAAGATGCTCGGGTATGCGAAGAAAAGAATTTCACTGTGCTGTAGTGTATATGTGACCAATAAAGACTCGTTATCATTATTATTTTATCAAACACAAAACCATCTTCAAAAACTGCATTCACAAAACCCCTGACTCTACTGGCAACGTCAAACGATCGCCTCGAAACCATTTCGTCTGTGCTCAAAATCAACAATGCATTCCGATCATAGACACACACAGACAATATATAAACACTACAGAGCATTCAATAGACATGACATCATAAATAAATAAATAAATACATATATGGAGAACACAGCATCCAGGGCATGTGGTTAGAGAAAGAAATGGTTATTGTATATAATACAGGCATTTTGCAGTTAAAAAAAACACACAATAGTGAGTATATTGTATACTGTTAGTAGGCCTACTGCAAATAATGCAGCATATTTATATATTCGACACTTGCATACTGTGAAAAATATAGGATCCCATTGGCAAAAGCCCAGAGAAAGCAATCTCTAAATGAAAACAGGGAGCATCGGGCACAAGGCGAAGTACACCCTGGACAGGGTGCCAGTCCATCGCAGGAAAACACATTATAGTACACTCAAAAATGTTGTTCAACTACAAAATCAAACTCGATGAGAGATCTGAGAGAATCATTCTGCTGCAGCATCACGTCTTTGCGCTGGGTCTGGCCAGAGAACTTAACTTTCTCAGGCAATGCTGTCCCTTGCCAGGCACTGGAGGAAATACCCTCTGCTGTGCTGGACCCAACCTTGACAACACCTATATCCTATGTCACCACAGGCCAATTCCATCGGTTGTAAGAGATTTACCCTGGTATTTGGGTTTCGGTCATAGACCTTCCACCACCACACAGAGAAAACCCTTCTATTGGTTTGAAGAAAGGGCTGTATGGTGGAACGGCAAAGATTTATGAATTGCTGGTTGATGTTGAACCACGTCTATCCGAACACCACGGTGAAAGCTGACATTGTCCCAAACCACAACATAGACGGGCTGCACTGCTTGCTGATGATTCTGCTGCTCACACTCAAACAAAACATCTGGAAGACCACCCGGAAATGTAAGTAGATGTTCACTGTTATATGGCCCCAGGTTTGCATGACCATGGAGAACCCCACGATTATTTATGGTTGCACAAATGGTCAAATTGCCACCAATTCCAGAATCATGTGGTAGTCTTGCAATTCTACAAAAAAAGGAAAATTCACTTACAAATGTATACATACAGTAAAAATAGTAATGGACATTACTCCTATACATAAAATGTTGTATGACAAGAAAGGTTTTCTATTTTTTTCCCGTCCCTTTCTATTCACAAAGTGATATTCTGAACCTCTGAAGCAAAACCCATGGACAAAAGAAAAAGCAACAAGCAGCTGCAGTTTAAAAATACCCAATTTTACTCTGAAAACCAAGCACCTGGCAACGCAAGCAACGTTGTGACGAGCAAGAAAAGCGCGAAGGTAGGTTTCAGGAGTAGGAAATTGTGAGCTCTGTTCTGTCAGCAATAGTCAAAATAAAAGCCCTCGCCCAACTTTTATTTTGAAGGTAGCTCATTATGCAAAGCAGTCTCCAAGTTTTTGGGTGTGGAGTGTACTAGCTAAAAAGCACGTTATTTATTTTGTTTAAAAATAATAATAATGATAAATGTTGTTAAATTCAATCTGTTTTGCCACACATGCTGGTTAGACAGCTCTCTTAAAGCTGGAGTCTACACTGACTCAAATAGATTAAATAGTTTCAGTTTGATTTGTGGATGTAATGTTCCTCAATACTCTATTAGAGTGCTATTAATTCTGCTATTAGGCTATTGGTGGTGTTCTGCAGGGGGTTTCCACCAGGTGCTCTGATTTCCTCCCCCAGTCCAAAGATTGGCATGTCCAAAGTGTCCGTAGTGTATGAATGGGTGTGTGAGTGTGTATGTGATTGTGCCCATGCGATAGATTGGCACCCTGTCCAGGATGTACCCCGCCTAGTACCCCATGCTCCCTGGGATAGGCTCCAGGTTCCCCATGACCCTGTAGGATAAGCGGTGTAGAAGATGGATGGAGGGATGGAAACTTCTGCTATTTTAATGAATGAGTTTATAGGCTGACCTAATGACCTGACCTGGGCTATATTTCTTAGTCAAGCAAATCCAGCTTGGTCTGACAAACTAACAGCTATGAAATAACAGACCAAGATCAAGCTGGCAGACCATATTTTCATGCTTCCTCCTTTACTTGACTAAATTCATCAACAAAGTTTCAGTGTTGAAATTGTTTGAGAATAAATAAAACAGAAATCACATATGACTGTTGTAAAATGTTCTTTAGCAGTGTTATTTTCATGCCTACCTGTCTAGCATTATTAGTGGTAATTCAGAAATGGTTTCTTTTCTACCAGCACAGTACTAGGAAATATTATCTACCAGACCAGCCTGTCAGCTGATACCTGATCAGGCCAAGCTGGTTCTTCCAGCAGGAACTTTGAGGAAATTGAGTGATGACAGGTTTACAAAGCTGAATTGGTGGCTAAGTGCCAATTACTTCTTAGCTACATTATCTTTATTAATTCTGTGCAAAACTAAAGATGTGAATGAAACTCAAACATATTTTGGCCGCTTGAGTATATTTGTTATAGTTGTAAATAAATGTTTGATATTTATTTTTAATCAGAAACACTATTCAACCGTCTCTGATATGGTCACATCAGTTTACAAGCCTAGATCGGGTTGGAATCGAAAAGGAAAACAGTTAAAAACTCACATTGATTTATAACTGGCACATGGTTCTCTCACACTAGCATTAGCAGGGTTTTATTTTTAAATTTTTTTGCCTACGTAGTTGGACGAAAGCAGCATTTTCGAGAAATTTAAGACCCTTGTTGAAGGGGGGGTATAGAATTTGGGGAGAAATTTAATGTATGGCAAGTAATTAACGTTGTACCAGACAAAATAAAGATAGTAAAGAAACATTCTTTAATTGTTACTTACAGATTCAAAACTAGGATACATCACTCATTCATCTTCAGCAACTGCTATATCCTGGCCAGGGTCACGGTGGACCCAGAGCCTATCCTGGGAACGCTGTGTGTGAGCCAGCAGTGATGCCGGTCTGTTGCAGGACACCATGGACACACATTGACACCAAGGGGCAATTTCACATAGCCAATCTAATGTATCTACTGAAAAGTGTGACGAGGCTCGCACAAACAATGGGGAGAGCATGTGAAACTCCCCACGGACAGTAATCTGTGCTCAGGATCGAACTGGAGACCCTGGAGCTGTTAGGCAGTGCCTCCAACTCACATGCTTCCCAAATAGAACCGAACCGAACTGGATTGGATCTGAATTGATATGTATCCATCAAGCCTAATGATATCTGACCAGAAGTGAAATCCCCTGCTGAAAAACAAAACAATAGAAATGTTTTGGGGCAGTGGTGGCGGTTAAGGCTTTGGGTGACTGATTGGAAGGTCGGGGGTTCAAACCTCAGCACTATCAAGCTGCCACAGTCGGGCCCTTGAGCAAGGCCCTTAACCCTCTCTGCTCCAGGGGCGCTGTATCATGAGTGACCCTGTTCTCTGACCCCAAATTCCTGACATGCCGGGGTACACCTGAAGAAAAGAATTTCACTGTGCTGCAATGTATATGTGACCAATAAATTCTCCTTATCATCATAGAATTTATATTAGTTTTAAGGGTTGTAATCGGAATTTTACTGGGGTTGTTTTTTGTTTTTTTTGGAACTATAATGGTCCCTGTGGGTCTTTATTGGTAATTTATTGCCTTCTATTCGTGGCATGTTATGTTTAGTGAATACAATTAAGGACCAATAATGGTAATGGTTTTAATAGTTAGCTAATGGTTTGTAATGGTATTTGTTCTGAAAACCATTAGAGTTTCTGTGATGGTTTACATGGTCTGTTGTTTGTTTATTATTATTTTTCTCCAGCTTGGTAATATGCACGAAATCTTTCACCGTATTGCTTTTGTATCGTATCCGGGGATACATTCATTTACTGCCGTCTTCAGTCCTCGGCTTCCCAATTACTCTATACCGGAAGTGGTGTAAGTGCTTACGTACACATCCGCAGCCCTCGCGCTTTCACGTGTAGCACGACGCTAACACTAGAGAAGCGTTCTGACGTCACTCGAATGTTTACGTTCCGATCTAGTCGCGGTCTAGACTTGTTCACATGTCTGTCCTGCGATCGAACGAGCATGGTTGGCTGTTGGACGCATGTTCTCTCATTAACGGGGGATTTCGGCGGTGCTACAGTTTCAACAAGGGTTACTTCCGGTGCTGTTTCAAGCAGCGGTACTTTGATGTACTGAAGCCGCATATAGTGAGTGGGTCCAGGAGTGCTTGTGTGATGGGTGCTGTACCAAACACAGAGAGTCACGTGGCTGGGGATGCCAAAATCGAGCTAAAGACACGAAAGGTACAGTAAATGAATAGAGGAGACCATACAAACCCAATAAACACACACACACACACACACACACACACACACAAGGTTTATCTAATGTTAGCATTTGGTTCCCCCTTAGGAACCGTTTGATTGTGCTCTGTTTTGGTTTAACATCAAGTTAGTGTTCCCATGCTGGAAAAACTAAACAAAACACATTTTCCACTTCAAATACCATTACAAACTATTACTGGTCCTTAATGGTAACCACTAGACATAACATTACACCAAGAGAATTAGAGACTCACGTGGGACCATTAGTTTCCATTAAAACCAATACAATTCCCACTATAACCATTAAAACCATTACACATTCTGAGGTTTTTTGTTTTGTTTTGTTTTGTTTTGTTTTGTTTTATTCCAGCAGGATTGTTCCTGAAACGTTCTCGTGTGGTTATACGACAGCTGAAAAGTAGCCGCCCGTTTAGAGAAACAGTCGCGTAGAGATTACAGATAGTGTTATAAATGTGTTCGTAGAACATTTGGGGAACCAAAAACAAACATTCCCAGAATGTGATGGAAACCGATCATTGTTGTCTGGAGATTTGATTAGATTCAGTCTAGTCCAGGGATGGGCGATCTTATCCAGAAAGAGCCGGTGTGGGTGCAGGTTTTCATTCCAACCAAGCAGGATGCATACCGTATTCCACCCTTACTGGATAAGATTGCCCACCCCTGGTCTAGTCTGACAATTTATTGCGGGAACTATATATATACACACACGCGGCAAAGCATGTCTTCAGAACTAGGTATGTTTTCATGAGCTTTTTGTGATGTGATATTTCTCTTGTAGAAAAGGAAGCGTAAACGAAGTGAGCTGAATCAAGGGGAGTTGGATGCTGAAGTATACCATAAAAAGGTGACTTTTATTGATGACAGATCTCGAGCTGTTTTCAAAAATGCTATTATTACCTGTGAAATTCTAAAGATTCTGTAACCCTCACATTTTGGACACTGCTGCCCTCTTTTGCTTTGTTTCTGTACAACAGGTCAGGTGCTTGGTTCTGGAGGGCACTCGGTCTCTTCTGGAAACTGGGCATCACTGTGGTTATCTGACAGAAGATTTACCTACAGTGCCAGCTAAACAAATGCCTGTTCATGAATGCCAGATGGCTGCACTATGTGATTTGGCCAAGCAGCTGCCTAACATGGAGAATTCTGATGACCCACATGTGCAGTCTGTTACTGGCCATTCAGATATGGATGCACACCTTGATCTGTTCTCATGCCTCACAGAAAATCCAGATGACATTGCCCGTGAGGTAACGCTAATGGGGGAGACATATTACCTGCCTCCTCGGAGCCGTTTCTTGTTGTCTGACATCACACGTTTGCAACCCCTTATTCGCAGTAAGTTCAATGTAGATTTGTGAGTAGCCTCAGCTCTTACCTATCTGTTAAAGTCTCCCTTCTGCAGCTAGATTATTAGGTTAAAATCCCGCAAATCAAATCGTGTAAGCTTTATTGTCATACGTTTTCAGAATAGATATTATATGAGAATTATCGTGCTACAGAGTGAAATTATCGTGCTACAATAACATGCTCCTATAGCAAGCAAAGTGCTGAGACAACATAAGGAGAGAGTTGCTCATGTGTGTGGCAAATATATAGCACAGGTTTGAGATTGCATGTAGTATAAATAGTGCAATTTATTAACTCTGACCTCCAGGTGTTTGTTTCAGTTTGGCTCACTATCCAAGTTAGTAAATTCTCTTCGAATAAAAATCTGTAGCTAAGATAAGTGTTAAGATTGATCATTTAAACCAAGCAGCTGCTACTCCAGCTGTTCACGATCTGCATCCTGTCCATGTTCATTTCCTGTTATGTAGCCAGTTTGTCTGTCTCTTCTCTGATGCTCAATTCACAGCTCACTGCGCATATGCTTTTATATACCGTTATCTGGCCACAAGCTTTAATAAACAGTCCTGATGGAGTAACAGAGGAAGACTACCCTATGATTTTGATTTGAAACAGTTTTTAAATTATGCATTATTTTCTTTCCTAGGCAAAGACAAATATGACCTAATAGTTCTTGATCCACCCTGGGAAAATAAATCCGTGAAAAGAAGCAGTAGGTAAGTTTAACATGTTATGCTACGTATATACATACGTACAATATAATATGCTGTCCGTATGAGAAACAATACAAGCTCCTTAAAGAAACTCGTACTGATTTTTTTAAGTGTCAAATAAAAATGACATTTTGGTTAAAAAAAAATTCAGTACTCTAGCTTGCAATAATTTCAAGTATTTATTAAGTTTACACAGTGGTTGCTTTGCATCATGCCTATATACAGTATCTCACAAAAGTGAGTACACCCCTCACATTTTTGTAAATATTTGATTATATCTTTTAATGTGACAACACTGAAGAAATGACACTTTGCTAAAATATAAAGTAGTGAGTGTACAGCTTGTGTAACAGTGTAAATCTGCTGTCCCTCAAAATAACTCAACACACAGACATTAATGTCTAAACCGCCGGCAACAAAAGTGAGTACACCCCTAAGTGAAAATGTCCAAATTGGGCCCAAAGTGTCAATATTTTGTGTGGCCACCATTATTTTCCAGCACTGCCTTAACCCTCTTGGGCATGGAGTTCACCAGAGCTTAACAGGTTGCCACTGGAGTCCTCTTCCACTCCACCATGATGACATCACGGAGCTAGTGGAGACCTTGTGCTCCTCCTCTTAGGGGTGTACTCACTTTTGTGAGATACTATGTGTATATGATTCAAAATGCACACAAGTATTCTGATCTACTAATCACTGCACAGCAGCAGCTTGTGACCTTAGATAATGTCAGGACAACATTAATCACAACGCAGTCTCAAGCAAAATTAAGTTAATCACATTTCACATATGCTGTTGGCTACTACCTAGTGAATGTTTAGACTAGGCAGTTGAGAGTCGATAATGTACAATCATCCAGCATACAGTTCAGCAGCTTGAACGGACTTAGATGTACCTTTGTTTAGCTGTGTTCGATATAGCAGATGTGTTGAGCAGAAATTCCCAGCCCAACTCCATCTCAAAAAGTACCAGTTTTCTTCTTTTTTCTCACATTTTACATGGGTAACAACGTCATCTTGGTGCGCATGCATTTCGGATGTAGCCGTTACTGTATTTACTTAATATTCTTCCTTTCCCTCTCCAATCATTGCAATATGCAGTATTAGTATTGCTCTAAAATGAGATCTTGGCTGCATCAATATCTTGTATGCCCATCCTTTGCCTTTATAACTGCCTCCAGCCTTTTTGTGTCCTCTGAGCAGCTTATGGATTCTCAGTTGTAAAATTTAGTGATCACACATTCTTTCTTGCATTTCTATTGTAACCCGCATGTCTTACACTTCCTTCTTCAAATCAGGCCTGGAGACTGAAATGGCCATTCTTTTTGACTTTTTCTACTGAATTTGTTTTGGTCTCTTACTCTCACATCACATGTTACTTAAATGTGTTAAGTTCACCTTTGCACTTATGTCAGTTTAGGTTGGAGTTGTACCGTATATGTACAGGCACAGTGGGGTTTGTGTGTGTCTATTCGTAGTTCCAGGACACCCTGCTCTCAGCAGCTCTTATCACACCTCCCATTTCCTCTCTGTTTCATACCAATTTTGTATTCAGATTGGACTGGACTAGAGCGGGCAAGACCCATCAAGTTAATGATTTGAGATGCTATATCGATCTGCCGTGTGTACCTAATTTTACGAATATCTGAGCTCCACCTTCCAGTCTTCAGACTCTGATGTAAAAACGGTTTAAGAAAGCAGTAGCCACTTATAGATCGTAGACGGCAATGACTGATGCCATTTAGTCACTTTTGTGTGAATTCATGGCTTTCTTTACTTGTAGTTTAGAGCCTTCTCTGTAGGTGCACCAGTAAAATTAGCATTTTTATATTTGCTGTGTAATTTTAATATGAATTAATAATAGTTACAGCTAATCGATCATGTATCGTTAACTGAAGCAGTTTTGTCATGTCCGTCCAGCATTTGTAATAACAAATATTTTTGTAGGCAAGCATACGCAATAGTATTCGCTATAAAAGTTAAAGTAATTATGTCATGACTAGAATTTAAATATTTTTGAGTGGATTTTTAAATGTGAAAAGGTATAATGTGAAGTCAGCCATTTGATAAATGTTAAATTGTACAATTTTATGCTATATGAATAATTATGTTTAGGTTTAATATGAACAAAAGACAAACATGCCCACTATACATTGATTTTACAGGTACAGTTTTCTGCCATATTCTCAGCTCAAACAACTTCCTGTGCCAGTGTTGTGTGCAGCAGGAGGTGTGGTTGTTATTTGGGTAACCAACCGTCCCCGCCATCTCCGGTTCGTCAAGGAGGAACTTTATCCTCACTGGGGAGTGAAGCTGCTTGCAGAGTGGCTCTGGGTGAAGGTACTCAAGCGATCATGCACACAAAACACACGCTTGACATGAGCTACAACATTTTTATACTTTTATTAATCTCTTTCTACTGTATGTGTACATGTACCTTCACTGTTCACTCGATTATGAACACCTCTACATCTGCGTATTCATGCTGTTATCTAATCAGCCAATCATGTGGCTGCAGCACAATACAAAACAATCATGCAGGTAAAAAAGCTTCAGGTAATGTTTACATTAAACATCAGAATGGGGGGATGGGAGGGTATGGGGGGGGGGTTTGGAATGTGATCTGTGACTTGGGCTGGTTTGAGTAGGGTTAGTGGTTAGGGTTGGCTTATTCAGGACAGTACTAAAAAAAAAACATGCGATTTTTTGAGCCCTTTTTGTTTTCTTAACAGTATTAAGATTGAGCAGATTCTGCAAGGGGTATGCAAACTTTTGGAAACAACTGTATAGTAACTCATAATAAGCACCCTTAAAATTGTCGCGAGCAGAAAAGCATCTCAGAATGCACAACACTTCCAAATTTGAGGTGGATGAGCTACAACTGAAGAAGACTGTATCAGGTTCCTCTCCTGTCAGCCAAGAACAGAAATATGAGGCTATCATGTCTTTTTATATCCTTCTGAGATACTCAGTCGAGCCCTGCTGGTACCAGTAGCCATGCCATTAATTCTGATGTTAGCTGTGAACATTAACCGAAGCTCCTGACCTGTATCAGCATGATTTGTTGCATTGCGCTGGACAGTGAGTGTATATATCTGTATATGGTATGTCAAATGTCCAATGAGTAGCGTCTGACCTTAATATTTGTAGTAAGTGTCTGCAATTTTCAATGGGACCTGAGATTATAGTTGTAGCTGTTTTGCCAGTCGTCTGTTTCTAAAGCATGTCCTAACCTTTATTTTGTGTTTAACTGTGTTTAGGTGACCCGGAAAGGGGAGTTAGTTTTCCCCCTGGATTCTCCACACAAGAAGCCTTACGAAGTGTTATTACTTGGAAGGGTCTGTGCTAACAGTTACAGCACAACTGGGTAATGGCCTAAACTTGGACGATTTAGAGACGTGAACATCATAATGCGGTTGTTAATTAGCATCCACTTTCAAGTTTTGTAGATGTTCGTTCTTTAGATTATTTGTCTCCAGTAGCTAATTTGTCCTGGTCAGGGTTGTGTTGGATCTGGAACACTGGATCGCAGAGCACATTCATACACACACATTCACACCTAAGGAGGAACCCCACATGGACACGAGAAGAAAATTGGTTTGTAGAAGTATTTTAATGGTCCAAAATGGTTCAAGGCAGCTTTCACAGAGGCAGGTGTTGTATTTATTAAGGGTAAGGGGGACTTCTTATAATATCCTTGTTTTCTCTTAGAGCAGCTGACACGTATGTAAATAGAACACTAGGTGGTATATTTCCTTTGCTACTTTAAAAAAAAAAAAAAATTTGACTGGATGTCTGTGTAACAAACTGCTAATCTCTTTGTAGGTTGTTTATTATTCATCTGTACACATGATAATAATGAACTGCAGCCTGGTAATGTTTATACAACAGCAGGTTTTATTCACAAACATGGGCACCCCAAAGGCGTGGTCTTTGTGTATATAGTATGTTTTAAATTATACTGAATTGTTCGCATGCTATCCCTTTTGTTTCAGAGCTGAAGTGCGTGAGATCCCAGATCAACGGCTCATGATTAGCATTCCCTCAGCACTGCACTCTCAGAAGCCAGCTCTATCAGGTATTCTGAACCTCTGTCATGTTGATCCACAACTGTCTATCTGTTAAAGTCAACGCATAATACCAAATGCCAATCAAACAGCCTATGAGACCAGTATGTGAAGGGAGTGCAAGTGGCAACGACTTGTATTCTCGCATAAACCATCAGTATCAGGTACAAAAACAAAAAGTACATAGCTTTCCATGTTGCTCAGACACTCTTGGCTTAATAACCTCTGCGACTGCCCATCATGAATTTCACATCTCACTTTAACGACTATTTAAATTCTAGACTTGTATCAAAATCGCATAGGGAAGAGTTTGAGTGACAGATCTATGCTCCGGTGTCCATCTCGTCTGGAATTAGATGAACACTCACATTTTGCCCTTCAGACAGAAACGATTGAACAGACTGTGTATTCAGTTCACTCTTTTTTACAAGTATAATTGGTTAAATGTAGGTGAATCTAACCTGCGGCAAAGATTTCATTTTGTGCAGGCTTCGTCTTTGCATTACGCGTCAGTAGAAAAGAGTAAATGCTATAGAGAAATTTGTTGCGTATCATTAAACAATATGAATGAGATTCATCTTTTTTAGATTAAAAACCCAATGCAAAATAAAACGAAGAGAACTGCAAGTTGTACAAGATGCTCAGAACCTACCAACCAATTTCCTTATACAAAACTATGACAGTGTAGTTAGGAGAAAAGGAAAGTTTTGCTCTATCTCCCTTTTAGTTATAATTGTTTTACAATCGAATGATATCTAGAGAACATTATGACGGACATAATAAAATGATTTTGGTAAGGCTCCGCTTTAAGGTTCCCTAACTGATATTATTTAATACATTTATTTAACCTGAATGAAGCATGCACACCATAAGAAACTAACAAATTAACCAAATAAGACAAATGATAATCACCTCAACTGACCAATATTCACAGCATGTTCTAATGTTTAAATCCAGACACCAGAGTTCAGTTAATATTTAGGAACATGTTGCAATTTTATTTAATTAATGTGGACTTCTTTTTAGTTATGGATTTTTAGTCAACGCTGATGTGCATCATTATCGTTTAAACAAATATGAATCAGTACATGTGTCAACTACTTTACTTATGGTTTATTAATTCTGACGTTCATGGTTTGGTAACATTAATGCAATAAATAACGTTATAGTTATGGGAAAGTTAATTTAAAGAATTACTGTCATTTTAAAGCACACGTTTCAGCATGACTTGTTTACGTTGTATACTGGGAATATAGTATATGCAACACAAAATAATTCTATTCATAATAAATATTACAGTTGGCATATTAAGAGAAATAAGAATAACTAGTATTATGTTTTCAAACTTAATTGTGCAGCCCTTGTAATACAGTGTAGAAAGGGACCTGAGGCAATATGTAGGCTATTTCAATCTTGGAATCAGCTCAGGTAGTGTTTTTGTGGGCACGGTGGCTTAGTGCTTGGCATATTTGCTTTGCACCTTTAGGGTTGGGCGTTCCATTCCCACCTCTGCCCTGTGTGCACGGAGTTTGCTTGTTCTCCCC
Organism: Ameiurus melas; assembly: GCA_012411365.1. Taxonomy (NCBI): domain Eukaryota; kingdom Metazoa; phylum Chordata; class Actinopteri; order Siluriformes; family Ictaluridae; genus Ameiurus; species Ameiurus melas. The sequence continues at coordinate 31,161,449 of CM022756.1, forward strand.
GTGCTTTGGTTTCCTCCCCCAGTCCAAAGACATGCAATGTAGATTAATTGGCATTTCCAAATTGTCCGTAGTGTGTGAATGTGTGTGCGATTCTGCCCTGTGAGGGGTTTGCACCCCACCCAGGGTGTCCCTTGCCTTGTGCCCCCAGTCCCCTGGGATAGACTCCAGGCTCCCTGCGACCCTGTGTATTATAAGTTGTACCGAAAATGGATGGATGGATGGATGGAAGTGGACCCCCCCCAATCAATTTTCACAAAACAATCACATAGTGATATTCAAGAATACATTATTTGGAACTGAGAAAACAACTTTACATGGTAGTATATTTCATTCAAATGTTAACGGTGCTAATCACAGTCATTTTTTAATGACTGATAACTAATTAAGATGCTCATGTAATTACTTTTCCATATTGCTGAGAACAATTTAATAGTATGCTCCCAGACCTTATTATATTTGATACTCTGTATTTCCTCTTTAATCTGTTTCAGCTGTGTTGAAGCCATACATTAGGCCTAATGCAAAGTGTCTGGAAATGTTTGCTCGGAGTCTCCAGGCTGATTGGACAAGCTGGGGAAATGAGGTCCTCAAATTCCAGCACCACAGCTATTTTACCACAGATAGTGTGGAGTGTGCACGTGACACATTTACTGAGACTACAGATGCAGATCAACAGGTAGACACAAGAGTAAGGGACAAATCTGCCTGTCTGTGAACCTAAGAACAATTTTAGGAATATAAACCACTTCATATTTATTTTTAGAAATGGAAAACAGCATTGATATTAAACCATTTTTGTATAATACCTTGCCTATTGTTGCTTAATTTGCTTCCTCTGTCTAGAGTTAATCACTGCTGGTCTGTCTGACTTAAGTACACACTGTACACACTGTAATCATTGACTTCCTAATGTAGGGGCTCACTCATGGATGTGGAAATACTGTCTTGTAAGGGCAGATGGCTTTAATAGGCTAGTGTTGGCCCAGCTCACGACTGTCATATTAGTTACTGAAAGAGTGACCCTTCAGTTGAAAATTTGAACAGTTATAGGGGTGTCCTGTATCTTTAACTCATCGCTATCAGCCAGAACAAACAGCATGGTAGATTCTCCCATTCGGTGTCTCACGCTGCACTGGCATCCATTTGCCTGACTTTGCCCTGGTTTGAGAGTACCTTCTCTAGCCCCAGTGTGAATTTGCATCCCTGCAAAACCTGTTAAACTGTAAGTGTGGGAGAGAACGAGAAGGTCATCATACCTAAAATAAAGACATGCCTCATCAACCATCATAGTTTCAGCCTGTCCCCAAAATCACCCCCTCGCACAGCAGCCTCCTGCAAAACCCATCTGCTACATGCTTATTTAAGGGGTTTATACATCAATCAAACAGTGGCATCACAATAATTTGATAATTAATTTTATGTCATTATTTTTATGGCAAAGTAAGTTTAATGATGCAGATGAATGAGAAGTTAATCCATCTTTATGGTGTTTGGCTCTATCTGCTGGACCCCTGGCACATAACTGATTTCATTATTAGAGCTGTGAGACCAGCTCATTCAGTTTGGTCCTGCGTAACATGTACACATACACACATACTCTGTCTTATACTCAGGAATAAAATTTTTGTACACTATAACCATGATTAAGCAATTCGTATAAATATATATATGCCCCCTTTATAAATATTAATGAATGTAATTTATGTGCTGGTGTCTACAATGTAAACCTGATGCTACAGCTTATATTAAATTTTTGTGAATTTCAAATATATTGAAATACTTTTTAAATATCAACTGGTTTCACCCACTACAGCCCTGCTGAAAAAAGCAGTCTGTGACAGTCAACTAGTCTTAGTTGGTCATCCCTTCAGCTGGTCATGGTCAGGTTTGTTGGTTTTATAGACGTTTTGGTCACTTTCAGGCTGGTCCTAGCTGGTCGGGTTTACTGGTTTTAAAGGGGTCCTGAGTAAACATTGAGACTTAATAAATTTCCTGTCTTCCAGTTCAAAAACTGGTCATTATCACTCACTTAATCCGAATGCCATTTGTGCATACAGAATCTCTACTGGAAATGATTGACTACACATCACAGTGTTTAAAGATCAGCCATAATTTTCCTTGTTTGAAGAAGGAACGGTTGCATGTGATCCCAAGAACGCCATAACCACAGTGAGGTCCAGAGGTCGTGATATGGGGCTCATTATCTGCAAATTGCAGATATGTATAGTATGAATTAAAAAATATATATACTGGCGTATTAGACATCATTGAAGGAAACATGAATGGAGTGATGGAACAGGAAATATTAGAGGATAACCATTTTGTACAATTGTGGTGAGCAGAAAAGCATGTCAGAACAGTACATCAAATATTTGAGGCAGATGGGCTACAACAGCAGAAGACCATGTCGGGTTCCGCTCCTGTCAGCCAAGAACAGAAAGCTGAGTCTGCAGTGGGCACAGGCTCACCAAAAGTGGATAGTTGAAGACTGGAAAAATCGCAGCCTGGTATGATGATTCTGCTGAGGTAAATACCGTAGCCCAGATGAACAGATGCTTTAAAGGATTTCTGCTGAGGCACACAGATGGTATGGTAAGAATTTGACACCAACAGCATGAATCCATGATAATGAACCATCTCAAACTGGTCAAGGGGAAGTTTCCAACATCTTGTAGAATCCATATAATGTTCCTAATAAAGTGTTTGGTGAGTGTATATACACATTCAATCCTTTCTGAAAGAACGATCAGCAAGGTGATTTAAAAAAAAAAAGATTTTTGCTATACGCTGATAACATTTGGGTTTGAGTTCAAAAGATTTCGCCTTTCCTGATCTTTACAGGATGTGTTAGAAAACTTAAAACATTGCACCTTTTGTTAGACACTCCCCCCCCCTTCATTTTTCAAGTGATCAAAAATATTGGAATATGACAGGTTTTTCTTGTTGCCCAGGTATGTCTTCTTCGATTGATTGCTTAAACAATAAATAGCTGTGAATGTCTCATCTTGGTCTGAGATCTGAGTGCCCCATGTGAAGGCTGCTCTTGTTGCTATTTTGAATCTGAGAAAAGAGGGAAATCGATTAAAGGCATTGCACATGCACTGGGCAGAGCCAATACAACAATTTGCAATGTTTTGAAAACAAAAATGACCACTGGTGTACTAACAACCAGACATCAAACAGGTCAACCAAGGAAAACAAGAACAGTTGTTGGTAGAAACATTGTAAGAGCTGTGAAGAAACACACAAAAACATCAGTCAGTGACATCACCAACAGCCTCCACAGGGCAGGGGTGAAGGTATCACAATCCAGCATTTGAAGAAGACTTTGAGAGCAGAAATATAGAGGCCATTACACAAGATGCAAACCACTCATCATCAGTAAGAGGACCAGATTGGAATTCAAAGAGATGAGCCACAAAAGGTCTGGAACCAAGATTAACGAATACCAAAGTGACAGAAAAGCCAAGGTGTGGAGAAAGAAAGGATCTGCTCATGGCTCAAAATATACAAGCTCATCAGTCAATCATGGTGGAGATAGTGTCATGGTGTGGTCTTGCAGGGCTGCTTCTGGAACGGGCTCACTGATCTTTATTGATGATGTAGCTCATGATGGTAGCAACAGAATCTACTTCATGCAGCAAGACAATGGGCCAAAACACACTAGACTTGGCTAATCCAATGCATTTCCCCTCCTGAAAAGCATCACAAAATAAGTATGCAAAAGTTTGGTGCTGTCAGTGTCAAGGGATGTGTTATTTACTTTCATTTACTTTGACTATCTATTCCTATACTTCCTATAGTATACTCCTACCTACAAATTAGTTGGTCTACCACCAAAGGTGACACGTTCTAAGTTGTATAACACATCTAGATATAAATATCAGGAAATGACAGCTGAAACGTCTCAAATTCACCTTTCATCTCAAACCCAAATGTTGTCAGTGTACAGGAAAAACCAAACAAACTGGCCTCGCCAATTTTTTCCAGTCTTCAACTGTCCAGTTTAACCATGATAGCCTCAGGTTCACATTGGTTGTAGTAAAGAGTGTTTATTTGAGTTATTATAGACTTCCTGTCAGCTCAGACTCAGTCTTCTCGGTTCTCTCATCAACATGGTGTTTCAGCCTGCAGACCCTCCACTCACAGGAAGTTTTCTGTTTTATGCACCATTCCGTGTAAACTCTAGAGAATGTTGTGTATGAAAATCCCAAGAGATCAGCCGTTTTTTGAAATACTCAAACCAGCCCATCTGGCACCAACAATCATGCCACAATCACAGAGATCACATGTCTTCCCCATTCTGATATTTGTTTGAACATTGTCTGAAGCTCTTGAATTGTATCTGCGAGACTGTATATCTGTGGCATTCGAAGGGCCTATCTGGCCATTAAAACATTGCTAAGCAACAAGCATTCCAATATTGTTTTTAAAACGCCCTCACTGACTTCAGTTCATGAAGTCACAGTACAGAGATGATTATAACTGAGGGAGAATACTTACTTTCTGAACTATAGCAATCTACTAGTCAGCTAGCTAATATGCTAAGTAAGTGATCTGTTAATCGATTAGCAGAGTAAGGTAATGAAGCTATTTCAGATATTATATAACAATGGCACCCTGTGGTAACAATGGTGTACCCCGCCTTGTGTCCGATGCTCCCTGGGATAGGCTCCAGGTTCCCCGCGACCCTGAAGAAGGAGTAAGCGGTAGCAGATGGATGGATGGATGGATGGATGGATATAACAATGGAGTAGTGGCCGACCTAAAGCCCTGTTTCAATGTAACAAATCAAATAGTTTTAGTTATAGCTTTGTTTTATTGCTTAAGTTTACATTTATAAACACCCAAACCTGACTGCACTGTATTGTGATGCTTTCTAGGTTCTGCTTCAGAGGTCTGCAGTCATTGATCCCTCTTGTCTCAAGAGGATAATTAAAAAAAACCTCTCGAACTTTTAAAGTATAGGAATGAGTTTTAAGATGTATGCTAAAGACAATGTCTTAATGGGCGAGTGAAAGATATCTAACAAACCTCTTTCTAACAAAGCCAATGTATTTGTAGAATTTCAGTAATAATGTGTAAATAATTTGTCTGGCTTCTTTTATCTAACTACGTATACAGAGGTGAATTGAGATGAAATAGTCTGGGTGCACTGAAATACACACAGTCATACACTGGTTTGCAGTGGTATTGATCTGATTGAGCGTGTGTAGGCATGTGTCCCTGTTGGCGTGGTGATGGCGAAAGCACCATCTCTTCTGTGGTTTCAAAACTAAATGCATTGGACAAAACAGACACCTACTTAGCTTTTGTGTGTTTCTAAGGAAACGCCTATACAAAAAAATCCCCATTTGTGCCGTGACATTCACTGGTGGACTACACCCACACAAACCATATTGACCCAGTCGCTGTCCTATACTGTCCACTTGAATTTGTTTCTGGCTTAGAGCCCCATGCAAGCAATTTATTTATCTTTTTTGTTATAATCTTTTTTTCCCATCATACAAACACACAAATTATTCTTTAAGATGTCCTGTGACCTGTTGTGTAAACTCAAGAAATAAGAACTAATGGAAGCAACCCCAATCTGTTTAGGTTACCAGTTTCATAGTATTATATTCTGAAATATATCTGTACACTAATAACTTCTTCTTCTTCTTCTTCTTCTTCTTCTTCTTCTTCTTCTTCTTCTACTACTTCTTCTTGCACAGTTTCACTCTTGATGTTTATATATGGCAGTATGCTTTTTGACAGTATACACAGACAACGCCAGACTTCTTTATCTGAAGATGATATGTGTTATGGACATGACTGGGTGATTAACACTGGAAGAAATGCAGGGAATCCACCTGAAATTGCCAAGAATATTTGGCAGACTGTAGAGTGATCAATTAAACCATAGCCAAAATGGACAGAAAGTCATAGGTTTCATCTAGGAATCTAGGATAGTGGTTGGAAGAAGTAGAAATTGGTACAAGCCTTTGGAAAGGTTTCTTGTCTCTGATGTCCCAATTGATCATGGGAAAAGTGTAGCAAGTTGAGGGGGATGGTTTGGAAGTTGGACTGAAGTTGCACTGTTATGAACCACATCTAGGAATTCTCTACACCATAGCATTCTCTTGCATGTGTGTTTAAAGGATATTGGATGAAACAGGCTTCATAAGAGACACTAAATAAACAGTGTAAGAGGGAAGATGTGTGTCAGGATTTGACCAAATAGTTTCAGTTTGATTTCTGTTTGACGAAATGAGACTGGTAGAATTGGAACTATACAGGAAACAGGTGTTGAAGAATTTCTTATTTAGTTTCACATGGGAATAAGTGTCTATGCAAATTTCCATCTCAGTCAAAGTACCATCATATCATTCCTATATTCAGCTAAAAGTATGTTATTCACTAACTGCTATTAGCTACAGTATACACTAACAACAGTTAAGCTAATGGGAAAAGCATGCAAGTTCATGAGTGAGCAGTACAAATCTGGACCCTGACAGATCCTAGACGTCGAAAGGGTCAATCTCTGTAAATTTATTTGGAAATTGCTGGAAATGGAAGAGCAAAGTGATATGTACATGGTCAGTGATGTATGTTACAAAAGACAAATACAAAAATACAGAAAACGAAGCTGAAAGAACAGGTATATCTGTGGAGAACAAAATCTGTCAGAAGACTACCACATAAACTGTTGATTTAAATAAAGACAATATCAAATTCATCTCACATCGTTAGTGTCTGACAGGATGTGGAGATGACAATTCAGTGTGTGTGTGTGTGTGTGTGTGTGTGTGTGTGTGTGTGTGTGTGTGTGTGTTTCTGTCAGATCTTAGCTTCTGTCAGAAGATCTGTCAGTGGACAGGTGGACAAGGCAACGTGATATCATTTGTAATAGCCCATAAATGTGCTGACCGACAGGCGGCAAAATCTGATGAGCTGACTCATTCACAGTTTGATGCTTCTGTTCGCAGCTTTTCTCAATTTCTTCATCACACACATCCATAAACCCGTAAACGTAATTGTTTTTTTTTAAACTGCTTTAAAAAGAAAACACACAAAACTCCATAAATGAAATTACCAAGTCAGAATGTCCAACCATTCAAAACAGTGTGAATTAATTTGCATAAATGGTCTAAATATTAACTATTGCACATACAGATCTTAATACAGGTGAAACATTTTGGGTCAAATAATAAATTAGTGCATGCTGGTGATGATGGGCACTTTTTTGCTCAACGTCTATTCTTTTAAGATGAATATAAACTGGGGAAAAAAACAGATTTTAATAGAATTCTTTTAAACTTGACTTTTTCCGTCTTTAGTTTTAGGTATGCATGCAAGATAAGTTGAATAACATCCTGTTTGTTGAAAGATGACCTATCTCTTTATGCTTCATCTTGCCGCTAGGGGTGCACAAGTTGCATGGAGCTTGGTGTTTCGACTGAAAAAAGAAATACTGATGAACGAAGAGGCAGTAAATATGGGTTTTCAGGAACATGCCCCATATTAAACATACAAACTATATTATAATATTCATAACATTTCCTATGGTCAGGGTTGCAGGTGTAACATTAAATAATGCTATAGTTTGAGAATGCAGATTGCAAATAATGCACCATTTCAGACATGATATAAATATTTTTAAAACGTAATGTATTATGCATGCTTTTCTCTCCAATGAACGGATAAGAAAAAAGAGAGATGTTTTGTATTACGGTCTCTTCTGCACCCTCTCATTCGTACTCTCTCTGCCTCCATCTGACTGTCTACAAGTTTATTTTCCTCCACAATGCCATCATGTAGGGCTCAGTGGGTTGACCTTCACAGAGGCGTAACTTATTCACAGTCATTTTCTGAAGCCTTTTATGAATCCCAAACCCCCAACCCCCACTCCCTGGACTGCTGTCAATTACCTACAACATTTCTCATTTAAAAAAGTGCAAATTCCCTTTCAATTTTCCACACTTATACACAACATACTTTACACACCTACTTGTGTCAGGCATTGGCTAATATAAAGGTTATTATAATCTGCTGAAACCACTGCAGGTATACATGATTTTATTACGTCAAAATTACAACACTAGGCTGTGATGTGACTATTGTATTTTTCAATTGTGTCTTGTCAATGATTCTACATTTATCTCCACATCATCCATTAAAAAAAAAATCTTACCCGTGATGCCTCTTACAGCAAGAAATTAGAGACACTTATTTAAAATGTTTATATCAGTTGTTTTGTGTTCACGCAAGACCTACACAAGCATGCATTGTTAGTAGGCCCAAATATAGTCTGAAGTTTTGGGGTCCCTCCTAAAATAAGCCTATTGGTTATTAACTTGTGGTGGCTTAGTGGTTAAGGCTCTGGGTTACTGATCAGAAGGTCGGGGGTTGAAGACCCAGCACTGCCAAGCTGCCACAGTTGGGCCCTTGAGCAAGGCCCTTAACCCTCTCTGCTCCAGGGGGCGCTGTATCATGGCTGACCCTGTGCTCTGATCCCAACTTCCTGACATACTGAGGTATGCGAAGAAATGAATTTCACTGTGATCAATAAAGACTCATTATTATTTGTCATTAGTAATAATTTGGCCAAAGTAAAGTGGAGTGGGATTAGCTTTGAATTACATATTAAAATTCTTGTGTCAGACATACTTAGTGGTAACAAATGCAGGTTTATAAACCAAAGTATGAAATTTATTATATAAATTTCTATTCTATAAATTCTATTTATGCTATAAATAGTGTGAATTTATAACAACAGGGTGGCCAGAGGGAAGGAAAGCATGTGCCCACTGCAACACATCAGAGCGTAGTCAGTTATACACAAAGAGACGTCCAGGTGGACCATTACCTGGATCAGATTGCTGCCGCTGGACCTTTTTAATGGCAGCCTTAATGCCCCACTGGATGGCTGCTACTATTCTGGATGTGGGTAGAATGGGTTCCGGTCTGGACTCCTCCACTGGGGAATCAAACTGCCTGGAGATTTCATGCGGCTTCGTATTCTTGGAACCTGGGTGATAAGAGAGGACAAAGTCAAACCGGTTTTAAAAAAAAAAACAGAGCCCATCGTTCTTGGCGGGAATTTAATCTCTTGGTATCCTGAATGTAGGTAAAGTTTCTGGGGTCTATCCAGATAAGGAATGGATGTTTAGCCACCTCAAACCAATGCCTCTATTCCTCCAGTACCATCTTTGCCATAGTGTGTTACTGGGTAAGATCTTTTAACCAACTTCATGCTGTTGAAAATGTTCTATTTAAGTGTAGATTTGATTGAACAGGGTTTGCAGTAATCAGGTCTGGTTGTGTCTAATCCAGCTGAACCTCATTATCAGTGCAGTTTCATAGATTTGGGGGTTTAGTAACTACGGGGGCAAATACATTTCCACACAAACCCAGTTGGTATTGGATAACTTTTTTGCCTAAATAACATTATCATTAGTCTCGGTGTTTAAGTCTAGGCTTAAAACGTATTTGTTTACTCACGCCTACCCTGACTAGATTGTGTCTTACTAATTCACAGTCATAATAATCTTTTTTCTCCCTCTCTCCTTTTGCCGAGCCCCACACGAATTTATGGAGATACTAGAGATCCAGATCCTTTCTGCCTCTGGATGGAGCTCAAATCTTCTCTAATTCCGAACTACTGGGACTACGGCTGCACCTAAGACCTTACAGACTTCGTATAAATCCATTATCAACTTTTTCACATTATCTGTTGTTACCCAGATGAGGATGGGTTCCCTTCTAAGTTCGGTTCCGCTCAAGGTTTCTTCCTCTTAAACATCTTAGGGAGTTTTTCCTTGCCACCGTCGCCACTCAGTGGCTTGCTCAGTTGGGATACATTCACACCTTCATTATCTGTATACCATGTTTCTATTTCTGTAAAGCTGCTTTGAGACAATGTCTATTGTAAAAAGCGCTATAAAAAATAAAATTGAATTGAATTGAATTGTTTATTCAGGTTTCCTTTATTTTATCTTGATATCTCAATATTGTAATGCGATTGTCTTAGGTGTGTTTTGGCGGAGTGACACAAGAAGAAACCAGAAACACTGCAATTAGTACCACACCCTTTAATTATCCCCCTGGACCAGTCAATATGTGGGTTATGCAACTTTATCCACGGAAACCCAAGAACTATGGGGAGTTCAGGTGACTGGATCAGAAAAAATTGCATTAGTTCCTTATGACCCACATTATCCAACTGAAGAGATGGATCTACAAATTTATATAAACAAGTAAGCTGAGCATACATAAATGTAACAATTCATCATTAAGTGTAAAATAATATGTAAATGTGCACACAATTGTACAGTGGGGGAAATAAGTATTTTTAGAATAAGTATAGACTATAGAAAGACTAAAGAAAGCTCTCAAATGTAAACACTTTAAAAAAACAAAAACATAGACGCATAAATATGAAATAGCGTTAATATCCATGCTTGCAGAAACTCTACCATGACTGGTCTTTGATGCCAAATGTGCTCCTCTGAAATCACAGACACATCCTGTTTCCATGGTAATTGCCAGCCTAGAACTAGAGCTCACTGACTCAGTGATAGGAGGGTTACAGGTGTGTGAAAGAGTTTGTGAACAATTCGCCTTGCTCAACTCAAGAATACCTGTGAATACAAACTATTGCGCATGCACATTATGACAACATTACAACACTAACAAATTACAGCATTAATGTAATTTTTCTTATTAAAGATAGTACTACACCCCCCCCCCCCAAAAAAAAGGGATGTCTATGGTGAAAATAGCTAAAAATGGTCAATGGTCAGATAAGAATGACAGCATACACAAATAACCTTTACCCCCAAACCATTCGCTAAATACAAACCAAGAACTAATGTCAGAACGATCAAAACGACACCTTTTAATGAACGTTATTTGCATATTTAATTGAGGCATTCCATTTTACAAATCATTTCTTAATAGGAATACAACATTTAACTAATATTTTGAGTGTCACATCCCAGTGTATCTCTACTTCTGGCAGCTGATCACATTTACCGGTCTCTTGCATTTAAACCGTGTTCAGTCTTCATTTCAATGTGAAGTCTTGCCATTACTTACAGTATGCATTACATTGCTTATTGATTGTTCTGCTCTATGTTTCTTTTGGGATTTGTTTTCTCTGTTGTTGTTGTTTTTTAATTGGTGTCTGTATTACAAATTCTGCTTGGGGTGTTACAAATTTCAGTATGGTTAACCGGCTGAATAATAAAACTATTACTAATCAGAGTTGTTTGTGAGAACCCGCACAAATTAGCATGCCTGAGATCTGTCATGGATGAGGTTATGCATTTGATATAACAGCTTTCTACCTGTGCACAATCCACCATTGAAGTTCTCCATAACAAGTGCTTAGGACTTGGAATGAGGTATAATGCCTCTTTGAGCAAAAACAGAAGATTTCTGTTTCAGTGTTGATTATATTTTGCTCTCCAAGCTACTCTTAAAAATTACAGTCTGAGCTGGCATGTAGACATAAGCAGTGGACTTTAGATAGCCTCATTACGATCTCAAACAACCATGATATACTGCTTTGCAGAGAAGAAAACCACATAAGAATCAGCTGCCTGCAGTCTGACATGGAACACATAGCCTGCATGTCTCTTATGTCCTCATTCTTACTTAACATTGAAATAAGTTCAAAGTTGTAATTCATGTTTGGAATGCCAATGCTGAGAATACAGATAATTTGCGTATTTACTTATTCATGCTGAGAAAGTACAGAATGAAGCTTAATTCTCAGTGAATGAAGGTTTTGAGTTATTCACAGAACTGTGAAAAGCCTAGACTGCACGATAAATAAAGTGACTTCATTTCTGTACTGATTTATTGTATATATAACCAATCTAAGATCAACATCCAAATTGTTTTGTACAGTAATCTAATACAGGAACATTACTTGAAATAAAAATATATAAATAAGAATAATGAAGTTTCATGATTTATTACTTTGCATTACATTATTTAGATTTTTTTTTGCCACAATTTTTTGACATTTGATATTTTATGGTATTTTTTTGGTTTCTTGTACCCATGCACAAGTTTTAAAAAAATGAAGATAATGCAGTTTTCAAATTATCATTTGAAATGATCATACCAGACAGGAGATGAGTTAAAAGATATTGTATTTGATGTTTTTTTTCTTCTATTTTGCAAAGACATGACTGTTTGGCACCAATCATGTTTGAATTATTAAGCCAGTGACTAGGGGCTGCTTAAACTAGGGGTGCCTACTTGATGCAAGAGGCATCGATGGTGTTATATATTCAAATATTCTGTATACTGTATATACAGTGGGGGAAATAAGTATTGGACACATCAACATTTTTTTCAGTCAATATATTTCCAATGAGTTTATTCACATGACATTTTCACCAGACATCAATATTAACTCAAGAAATCCAGAAATTCAAAACATTAAAGTCCAAAAATAAAGTAAATAAAGCATTATGTACTTGGTGGACTGGGAGGAATTATGTCCTAAGAAAAGGTTGGGTCAGAGTCATTGGGTCATTGTGAACCATAGGCTGGGATTTATCGAAACCATCTGAACTGACCCCTAGGTTGGTTCTTTTTTCTTAAATTTTTTTGAAGCAACTGAAAATCATTCAGCTCAGTCTGTCTTTCATATTCTATAATTACAAAGCTTTAACTGGGAAGAATATTATAGTTAAGATCGCATTGGTTAATACTGAGAAATAAACAGTAACATTTTACACCTGATGTCTACATCTATATAGAATCCTTTTAGAATGGTGTGAAAAATTAATGAAAATCTCCTACCCCCTGATATATTTTTAGTTTGACAGAAGACAGTATGATGTCGTAGGAGCAATGCCCTATGGGAAATGTCATTGTCTGTAGGTCTAAATGTGTCAAATCATGCATATGGCCACACTCTCTCTCTCATTTTCTCCCCTCTCTCTCCCTTTCTTTCTTTCTCTTGCACTTTCCCTTTCTCTCCCAGACACACACACACACACACACACCTCTATGCCTCCTCCTCCTTCTCCTCCTCCTCCTCAGAACCTTAACTGTGAATTCATCAATCATTTGCTGGTGCCATGAATAATGTGGAGCCTATTTAATTTGGGTGTGTGTTGAATTTAAGTTTTAAATAAGGCCACAGATATTTATGAAGTATGATGTGTTGGGACAGATCTTCACTTTGAACATCACAATGATTATCTGTTTTGCAGAAATGAGTAACAAAGTGCACTTTTTTTGTTCTTTCAATTTAAGAGTTACATGGTTATTCATCATATATATATTTTTTAAAAACAAGCATTAATATTGACCTATTTAGACCAATATTGACCAATGACCAATAAACACTGGGATGAGAAACTTCAGACTCCCTCTTAGTTTACAGTAACATTGCCACCTCTGTGTTGCCATAGAAACCACACTGAATGCACAAAGACTCGGGGTGTGTCCAAAGCATAAAAATGCTGCTCTATGTCTGTATTTGGAGGCAACAAGTCATTTCCAAATTGAATGTTTGCATAGAATGCTGCCTTTTGAGGTTCCATCATCTGGTCAATTTTTTGAAGGCACCATCTGTGTATTCTTTGCTGTCCTACACAACCAAAATCCCATGTGCCAGCCAAAATATAAAAATGGTTGCAGAAAACACTGTGGAGAGAGGGAGCAGTTCATGGAAGTTATTTGTAGTAAATGTTTTTACTTTGATTTTTATTTTATTTCTAGTGTGAACTGACTAGTGTAGCCACAGAACATTCCCTCGAATTAAAGTAACCTGGTGATATATGCAGCATTTGAAGCCTTTCTTAAATGATTTCCATTTCCACACTAACCATAGCAGGTAAAAAAAAAAACCCACAGGAAACTCAATACCTAGCGGAATTAAGCGAACAAGTACACTAATGTTAGCTACCCATTGAGCCAATGAAATGTCTTACCTGTTCAGCAGAAAAAAAGCCATCTCTGTAGTCATCAGTATTCAGTCCCTTCAGATATTGGAGATGTCACCACCTCTCAAAAGCCATGCCGATATTTATTCTCATTTTAGCATGGGCCCTGTCACTTTCAGAGCGTAGGCTGACTTTAGGCTCTCCAATGTTCGAGGCTTCTTGGTTTTGACACCAGGTGATTCCCCAGATGTCAACGATGATTACCTTCAAAACTACCCAGATTAAAAGCAGCCATCTAGATGACAAGGTTAAATTCTAAGCAACTGTTATAAGAACAAGCTACAAACACTCCACCGTCCTCAGAATCCACACACGACACAGTAGCCGGCTCTTCTTTCTGTTTACGGACGTGTCGTAACCACACAAAAGACAAATGACATCAAACTGATATTTCCCATGAAATCTGACCCAACAGCTCAAATTATAAATCATCATTATTTATGAGCTTCCCATTGTGAATCAGGGTAAGGTAAGGAGACAGTTTTGAACACTTTTCATGTACTTGTGCAATAATTGATTTTTGGTCATTTTTAACAAAAAAAAAAAAAGATCCGCACCGCAGCTTTAATCAGAGACATTACCTATCTCAAGGACAATTAAAGTTAGCCATAGCAGATGAATCTGTGGTCAGCTTATCCTTCAAACCACAGTTACATTTTGTTTACAGGAGAGCACATCGAATTATAATTAGCCTTAATTCAACAAATCAAAATAGTGAAATAAAAGTGTGATAAAACACAGCTTACTTCCTACACATGGGACAATGTCATGACCTTGATTTAGAATCCTGTGTATACATTAAGTTGTGTGCAAAATTAACTGGTGGAGCATGATTTAAAAAAAATCAAATGTAAAATAAATGGCTTTGCGTGATTAAGTACTATTTTATAACCTGCCAAATAATGAGGCCTGATAATAACTAGGAATATTCATGCAGCAGTATATTCAATATACTATTCTCTTTTTAGATGTTTATTTCAGTACTTGCCATCTTCCCATTCATATATTATCAATACGCCTCTGAGATATTGATTTTTCCTTGTTCACTTTTATTTTTTTTGTAAATATCGTGATTAATGATTTAATCATCCAGAACTGGTAGCGTAAACAACAACAAAAAGAAGAAAAATGAAACATTTATGGTTTAAGGAGACGAGGGTAATAATATTACCAGCTGTGTGCTTGAGAACTGTGGCAATCCAGTTGTAGGAAGTGTCTGTTTATATCAGAGACTTCAAAAGACCTGCACAAATCATTCACATGTCAGTTGGCTCAATGGAGCAAAGCAGTGGGCCATGTTTGGTCTGTGGGCATTGGGTTTGACACCTCTGGTCTAGCTAATATGCTAATGTCTGTTCTACCATTTAAACCTTCTCTACCACAGAGAGGGATTAGGTACCAAAAGAGGGATTAGCTTCTTATGCTTCAGTAGTCAACAGTCAGAGGAATAGCAACATCACTGACTAAATGATCTAAACCAGAAAACAAAGGTTTCACATCTGACTGTTCTTTCAAAGGTGCACACTTGGGAGGGGATACAAAAGGGTCTCAGAAAGATCAACTGTTCTGCTAAATTTATGCACCTACGCACATTCACTGCAAAAACTGGGAACATGGTGTGAAATTGCTCAAACTTATCTGAGGTGATCAAAGAATTGGTCTTATTAGCCACTTCAAGCAATGGAAGCACTTTAGAAAAAACAAAAGCATACTGTTTTTGTTTTGTTTTGTTTTTTAAAATCTTCCAAAAACAGATTAACTAACAAAGTTCATTCAACATGATTGTGTTTGTACAGTGACACTATTTATCAAACAACATTCTCTTTTCTTGTGCAAATTCTACAGTTCAATGGCAAATGAGTTCAGAATTCATATGACTGTGAAACCATCAGAGATCTGTCTCAGGCTGTAAAACAATCCGTTTCACAGTTGTGTAATATAAGCTTTCTTCAATAGATAAAAGGTCCGTCCTTGTAAGTCTGGCATCCCTGTAAAACTCATTCCTTGATCAGCATCAAAATATGTTTCATTCCTTACTGCAATTAGGACCAGAGTGAGAGAGAGAGAGAGAGAGAGAGAGAGAGAGAGAGAGAGAGAGAGCTTAGAGTAATCAGCAATCATTTACAACCCTACTTTATGACACTGAGACATTTTAAAAGGGCAGGCAATGAAATTACCAAGATTGAATTCCAAGTTTTACACTTATTTACCAACACATATACACCCACCCAACCTCACGAAAAGAAAACAGCTGACAACAAAAAAGAGTGATACATACTGAATAAAATCATAGCATGGTATGAGCCACCAAATTCATTTTATGGCTGTCTAGGATGGACTGCCCCATGAAAGAGAGTAGACTCCCCTCCTGCCCAAAGCCTGCCACCAGACAAAAACACAGAGTGCTGATTAAAATATCATGAATGTTTTATGAATATAGGTCTATTCTTACTTCATCTTGAAACCTGTAGTGGATTTTCACTTCATCGCTGAGCATACATCAAAATTCAATTCTGTTTAATTCAACTGAGTTGTATTTATATAACGCGTGTAACAGTGGACATTGTAACATAAGCAGCTTTGCGGAAATCTGGATATCAATTTTTTATTTAAAATAACAAACTAAAGTTACTCCAATTATACTGACCTTAAATAAAAGAAATACAATATTCTATACCTTGACAATTCTGTGACAGACTAAAAATGCTGCAACAGGTGTTGACTCAAAACGAGGTACGAGTGCTTCTGGATTGGAAATATGGCATGAATAACGATTACGAAACATAGTTAAACCAGATCTAAATTAGTGAAGGAAGGACAATCTAATTAGATCATTTCACTTTGCTGTCTAATGTAGTCAATATATCTTCTTAAAATAACGTGCTGTATATACTGTATAATAACATAGAAAAGGTACACTTGTGACAGAGAAAAGAAAGAATAGATTTAAACCCTAATGTATCTTTTGAACATTCATAATCAATGCCATATTAGTCCTTGATTTGAACACATTCATGCTTGCCTAATGTGAAGAAAAAAAAAACCCTCCAGCCTGGAGCTAAGTAAGATGAGGAAAGAGGATCCTGCTGTGAGATATAAATAAACATGTCCTGTAAATAAACCTAAAAACATTTGACATGAAGGGTTGATGTGTGAATTAAGAATGTAGATACTATTAGATATAGGCTCTCTAACTCAACAGAGCACAATATCATATTTAACATTATTTTTTAATCTTAAGTTAACCTTAAACAGACACACTAAGCAATGACAATGGGATGGACCTCTCTCTTGTCATGATAAAGTCTGATGGATATGGTGCTTCATGAGAAATGTGGTTTAGATGGAGAGCCATGAGGCTGTGGCTGAGAGGAATTAGGGAAGTCTGACCCTCTCTACACACAATGCTGTGTGAGTGTGCATAAGTATGGTGCAATTGGTGCCTCCATATGCTTCTGCCCTCTTCAACCCTAATCAACTAGAGACATGAGAAACATGAAAAGAGAGACTGAAAAACAAGTGTTGGGGACGGAAGGACAGAGTAATACTGGTGATATCATGGATAGGAAATTAAAAAAACACTTAAAAATAAAATAGATAAGATAAAGATGAACAAAATGAATCATTGTAAAGTGTGCTATATTCAAATGGCAGTTCATCAGATAAATATCAATGTTTTGAATATTCCACAATCCAGTCTTAACAGTTTCAAAAACTTATTAACTTTTTTTTTTTTTTTTAAACTTTCACAGGGTTGTCATTACAGCTATAAATACATTTACACTGAAAACCAGATGTAATACTGGAGCCTCGGGAGAGTGGTGAGAATGTGTAGTATATTTACATTTTAAAACAGTTCAAGTACAATTAATATTTAAAGTGTTTGTTTGCAATGGATATGAGGACGTACATTATGGAATAATGTGATTTATGGAATTCATATTCCACACTCATAAAAATGTCACTTCATAATGTCAGATCATGATTTTCCTTTGCTATCAACTGCAAAGGATAAAAGCATGAAATAGTTTAAAAATAATCAAATAAGAACGATTAATACAAGGTCTCCTCCTATCTCCTTCATCCAAACAGAAAATATTTTGTGCACAAAAAAAAAAATAAAAAAAATAAAAATCTGGAATGGCGTTCCAGGACCCTCAGTACCTTGCAGATTGATGGACAGCAGGAACCAAACTTGCAGTCACTGTGACAGAGGAACTATGGTCCAATCATATTTGATATGACAACGGTAAGAACCAATCATGTTTCATCTTTAACAGGCATCATCCATTTTATTGTCTATAGTATAACCTGATGCAAGATGCATGAACTATAAGCTCTCACCAAAATCCACAGGCACAGGCAATGGACTGGCGTGCTGGCATAAGATTTTTGTCTATACATAAGCCAAGACCTATTCCCCTATCGCTGTCAGAGTTCAACCATCTTCAAAATTCAACTTTAACCTCTGAGTATTACTTCCCATTACCCCTGGTAGCATCAGTACCATAAACTGAGACTAAAGTGTCATCACAGCTTGAGCATTTGCCAAACCTGTCCAAGATATTCAGAAGTTCCTGATTTTTCAAACCTTTAAAGACTGTTCATTCAACGATTCCCACATTCCCTATTGAGATGTGGCATGTGTAAACAGGTCTGCAATCCTTAAACCCGCCAAGCCTTTTGCAACTTAAAACATTCTCAGATTAACACCACAATCCTGGTAATCCTTGATCATTGGCTATTAATCACTTTGATTGGTTTCCCAAATCCCTACACTTGATTCCCTCACAGCCTTACCCACTGCATTTGAAAATGCAGACTTGCTGTTCCAATGTGTCACCTCCCGAGACGTAATTAGGATTAGGACGGATGCAAATGCAGTTTAACAGTTTTATTTAAAAGAGACACAGGCAGACAAAACCAAATCGTGTCCTAAAAACGTAATCCAAAAACATGCAAAGGTCAGTCGATCGGCAAACAGGCATAAACGTGGCAAAGCAGGAGTCAAGGTTGCAGTCACAGAAAACAAGGCCAAGATACAAAACAAGAAACAAAGAACCAGGAGTGGAAAAACCAGCGTGGACTAAATCTAAAGTTTAACCTAATTTACGCTAACAAGGAACCTGACTATGACTATGACTATCGTATCGGATCTAAACTAATACTCCACGCCATGTGCTGGGAGGCACGTGGTATATATACAAACATAATCAGCACATTAAGTGCTGACGGCTGACACCAATCTAGACACATGCTCAAACAACAGCCAATGACAGAACAGGGAGGAGACATAAGATAAACATAACAAATGCACGTGTCCATGGTAAACAATGTCACGGTTGTCGACATTCGAAGGGCGGTTGCTTGCGCACCTTGCTTGTGCACGCGCGCCCACATGCTCTCCAGCATGCTGCCTAAAGGGGAAACCGTGAAACAATGTGTATTTCAAGACTTTGACATTCCCAAAGATATTGTATCTAACTGAGATCTCCAGTTTCTGCCCAAGACCTAGTGGCCTTTATAATGAAGTTGGGATATGAGCCTAACCTTAGATACCATCCCCAAGACAATGACCAAGTCACACTCATGTTTGTACCAGTGGATAAGATATGGCTTTCCACTAGAAATCTCCATATGCTTGCAGAAATGTCATGAAGTGACACTTCAGGATATTCAAGATACGTATAAGTGAAGTAACATATAAATTTGACTTGCCCTTGCCATATGAAATGGAATATCTATTCAGTATCTGGCTATAATCAGCCATGTGATAGCAGCTAAAACGCTCCAAAAAGTGCATTATGTTGAATAATCATGGAAGGAAGGGAACTGTGAGCTGAATCCTTTTATTACTGCATGAGCCTATGAACATTAAACAAACTATCCCCAAGAGGGGGTGCTGTCCTACAAAGCTGGTGGATGTACAGCACTGTGCAAAAGTCAGTACTACTGAAAGTTTTTTATTTAATTGAATGATCATTCAGTACTCATTGTATATTAACTGGTAACAACACTGATGGAAAGATGTACAGTGGATTCAGTCAATTTTCAGTCAAACAGCCATGCCGATCAAAAAAGCTCAATATTACAGATTAAATAGTCACAATTATCATACTGTTGAAGACCTATGTGTGATTTTCATGGCTGCTGATGTAAACGTTTGCACAGGATGATCAGTGTAAACTGTTATTATTTTGTTTAAAGATATTTTTTCTTTTTTTCTTCTTTCTTTTTTTATTTATTCTCCCAGAAGACAAAATACTAACAATTTACACTGATCATACTGTTCAAAGGTTTAACCCCCGGCTCTTTATGTATCGTGTTGCGTTCTTGAGCATCAGTGAACGTTTGCACCTTGTGTAATAGTTGTGTACGAGTCCCTCAGTCGTCCTCAGTGTGAAACGATAGATCTCAACATCATATAGTCGCTGCTGGAAAGGGATCAAATATGCAGAAGATGCTGGAAAAATAAAGAATGTGCAGGACCTGGAGGATTAACTGCTCAAGACAAACAAGGGACACTTTGTAAAAAAAAAAAAGTAAAAAAAAAAAAAGACTTCTATGTATGTGTATATGCCCTCTGGGTTCAGAGAGATTTGAGGACTGACCACTCCAGCTGGACAGATAAAGTATAAGGACAATAATACATGCAGAAAATGGCTGTGAGAGTTGTGGAAGGGTAAAAAATGCATGTCCTATAGCCTCCACCAGGCCAATATAAACATTCATAAGTGAAAGTGTTATAATATGCAAAGTAGTTATCCTTCAGTAGCGGATGAGATGCAGGGATACAATGAATGTACACAGCAGTATCCACTAATAGCAGTGGTTCACTCGATTTTCAAGACTTCCAATTTACTAGAAATCAGAGAGACAAAGAAAAGATCACTGGCATCATTAATGTATAGTGCTTGTGGAATAATATAAACTAGCAATCAACAGGTTCTTGAAGACTTTGAGCTTTGGAAGCTTTAAAATGTGTCATTTTTCATTCAATTAATAACGCAATGCAAGCACAAGTTACATTCTGAGCTTTTATTAGGAGGCACTATAGCGGGCATTTACATTGTTCTTTCATTGCAATACAATTCTTCAAAAGTTGAACTTCTTTAAAAAGGTGACAGTGTGTTCTCTCCTGTGAAATAGGGACATAAAATTGCTGAAATTTTACAGGTTGGCATAAAAACCTACCATGCATGGATGTTTTGACTCTGACCTGTTATCTAGAGGACATCCCTTTAATCCTCTAGGGGCCATATTCAGGATCAAAAAGTGATCAGTATTTTAATGGAAAAAAGTACACAGCTTCTTCAGTTGATTTTCTAGATCAGCCGTTAACATTATATTCTAGTAATAAACAAAATAAAAATCTAGTAGGAGTCTAGTATATTGTCAATATATTGCTGGTTGCATAGCTTAGTTGTGCTTATCACATTAAATCACTGAAATTTGTTGCTTCTGCCCTCATTATTCTGCATATTATAAAACAGCACTTCATCCGGAATATCTTATTATTTTGCATTTTTTTTTTTTTTATCATCGCTCACAACTTATTGATGCAAGAAGAGAATAATCAAGGTCATGGCAGTATAATGTTTTTTTTGTTTGTTTGTTTTTTTTAAATTTCCTATTTAACTTATTGACTTACTAAAATATTGACTTTTTTTTGTTAATTCAGTGATTTCTCGTTTAAAGAAAATGTGCCTACCGTTTGAAGGATAAACCGACTGCAAAACAGGAATTTCAGTGTGACATATTGTGGTTACATGAAACTGTCAGACAGTGGCGCTGGACTGTGTACCGAACTCTCACATATAACGTCTCAATAGCGCTCAAGTCTGGAGTTACAACTGAAGTGTGAATTTTTGAGGTCTGCACGATTTCAGTATTAAATCCTCACTGAGAATAATAAACTCTGAATGCAGAAATGTGTGCAGACCTTTTTGGTTAGTTACTTATGAAGTAATAGCATAATGCTGACTGTAGGGACTACTTGTGCTGAGGAAGGTGTAAGACTGTCTGTGTGCGTTTACAACAGCAGCTGAAATGTATACAGTAGTGTGTGTGAGTGAGAGAGGGACAGACAGACAAATTACAGTTTTGTAATTGACTTCAAATTCAGTGACACCAACTCACTTTGCTAGTTTACCTACTGACTTAAACAGTTAAACCTTCTGCCTTGTTTTTTTTTTTTTAAATTAATCTCAGTTCAATGAGCTACTCTTGCCTAATGTGTCAAATAAATTTTATTAAAAACTTGAGCCACCAAGCCAATAAAACTCTGACACCTTAATTGAATTTTGAGTGACAGCTCAGATCTATTTAGAGATGGGGGAAGAGAGTTATTGCAGAGAGCACAGCGAATGATTCCGTTAAATTGAGCCATTCTTTAGTTCAATGTGGGATTTCTGAATAACAAGTTGATTTTCTGGACTGGTAATTAGCTATGAAGAGAGATATAAATCTAATTTGTAGATGGCTACAATTACTAAAACAACCGTATTCAGACATGATTGAGGGTTTATGATGACACCAACCCAGGATCACCTAGAATAGTCTTACACACTATTGTGCATTCATAGGGGAAAATGCATATGTGTGAGAAATGGATAAACGCGCAAAAGAGAAAATGAAATACAAACATTGGGAAAGAATATTAGAAACATTATGCTTTTAGAGGGAGGATATCTCTGTGTGTGTGTGTGTGTGTGTGTGTGTGTGTGTGTGTGCTACCAGAACCCCAGCAGGAGCTTTGTCTCAGTATAAGGGCAAAGTCAAGTCCCAAAATGCCACTCAGATAGACATGCCCATCGCTTCAAGTGACCTTTGATCTTGCAAGGCTCTTTTTGCTGATGGGATCCGATATGACAAAGAGTTCAAAGCGCTGAACGGTATTTGACGTGCCCCTTCGGCAAGCCAC